>JAJJWW010018992.1:0-185478 GCA_023531295.1 Papaver armeniacum
GTGAGGTGACATTACCCATCACTTTACCACACCATAAAATACACATGATACTTCACAAGAGCGATCTCGAATAACGAATGATTGATCTAAAGATTACATGTTATCTTTCGTGATCCACGATCCACATTCCGCACATCAATCATGTCACAAACTGGGGATACATACCGTATTGGTCTGGCGGTTTACAAACGGCAACGCGCCATCACAAGAATGTCAGGGGAAGTCATGGACGGTTAGAGATGAACATGAGAAGTGGGCAAGGCCGGGTCGTGTATCACCAACGACCACTACTCCATCACTCCACTCCTCCACTTCCCCACGCAGAGACGTGAAGAAGACTCAATGACTTGTATGTAGGTTCTCCGCCCTATTTCCAAACAACAAGAGGAAAAACAAGGGAAAAAACAAGAAAACACCCGCAGCTCCGCTATATCAATCGAAGCTTGTTCACTTTCCCTGCAAGTCATAGGTCTACACCTTCACAATCTCAACACCTTCTTCGCTTCCTCCCTAAGATCAACCCCATCTCCTTCACTTTCGCGACCGAAACAAGTCCTGGAATGGCCATTGCTTGGCTTAGGACGGACTTGCACAGACATTGATCTCTCTCGAATCTACAAGCACTCACCTACAAGCAGCGGCATTTGTTTAAGGTTTAGATTCATTCTCATCCACACTCCAAATTACCAAATTCTTACGTGAAATAGTTTTCACCCATAAACAACTCAGATCAATCTCAACAAAATTCTTTATAAAGTGGATTTGGTAAATGACATTTATCTCCTCCCAGGATTGTTTATCAATGAGATTACTAGTTTCGATTAACTTGCCTGAAACTCGCAGCATAAACAATATAGAAAATTTAATGCCTTTGTAAACAGGCGACAACCCGATTGTAACATATTAGTTTAAGTATATCTATAAACTTAACTTGTCCATCTTCTCTGGGTTTGTCCTTCATCGCTTCTTTTGCAAGCCCTCATTCATCTTTCAGCTTGTTTACAAATAATGATCATGACCACAACACGCTCTTGCAGATCCTTAAGCTCTATCCTTTCTACGCCTATAATGAAACAAGTATACAATACTCCGAATCAGACCGACTTCTTCCTTTTCTGATCGACTTACCTAAATGATGAAATGCACCAACCACAAAGATTTAAGACAATGCACAAATGAACGGTATGAAGGCATATATAATAATCCAATAGAAACTAAAACAACTTTATATAATGATTGCAGATCTTCCGGGATGAGGAAGTACCATTCTCACAGGATTTTCATCAAGCTCATCACCTACTACTCTCACATCTCTCATTTCCAATGTCAGCTGGAACCTAGTAATACAAAAGAAATAACATATAAATACTCTTTACATACCTCAAATTGAATCACTAATAAGTGCAGATGAAAAATGTCGATTATAAATAAACTTGAAGAAAACGCTTATGTGCTTTAACGCTCTCTTACATACAGCTATATTGTTGCTCGCCGTGGTTTCACGCTGCTAAAATCGCTGAACCATTTTCTCCAAGAGCTCTAGCAAGTTCTCTATTGATATAACCAAATAAATTAATGGTGGGTTTGTTTATGACTCACTGCTTCAGAATTTATACTCCAATGGGATTATAAATTTCGATTCATGTAAATTCTTTGTGTGTTTGGTAACTCAATTAAAATTCCTAGATTTATGAGTTTTCTTGTATTAAAGTCTTTTGCATCAGCTTGGCATTACCTCAAATCTTAAAATTGCATATATATGGATTTAGAGTTAAAAGAAGTGGGTCCATAAATCCCTCGATAAGTTTCCCAAAGAAATCTTAGGGGGAGGCCTTCCACTATACGGGAGGATTTGTGAAAACCAATCCCGTAGGAAACGTGATTCCAAGGATTCGGGCAACCAAACATACAAAAGGGAAACGTAATTCTATCAAATCATTTTGACCCATAAATTCCACCTTTAAAATTCTACATCCAAACCCTCCATAAACCGTAAAGTAGAGTTACATGGGTTTTAAAGGGAAATGGATTTGTTTGAAATACTACATCAACAAAAATAGAAAAACAACTTACAACAATCGTTGAATCCCTAATATACATTAAGATGAGCATGTAGTTCAAGCTTTGGTTGAGTCAAACACCAATCTAATGCCTCCATCTATCTATCGACAAAAACTATGTCATGAGAGATAGTTAAGCCGATCAATTAGAACGTATTATCATAGATACACAAAAATTTCAAACCTAAACCTAACCAACCAAGAAACATACATCAAGAATGCTCTTTTAATTCACAAAATAATCAATTTATGAAAGATACATCACTATAGTTTTAATCCTTAAATTTTCAAAAATTTCAAAACCTAAACCTAACCAACCAAGAAACATACATCAAGAATGCTCTTTTTAATTCACAAAATAATCAATTTATGAAAAGATACATCACCATCGCTTAATCTTTAATTTCTCAATGATTCGCTATATCTAACCTTACAAACCAACTAAACGAA
Source organism: Papaver armeniacum (assembly GCA_023531295.1). Classification (NCBI taxonomy): domain Eukaryota; kingdom Viridiplantae; phylum Streptophyta; class Magnoliopsida; order Ranunculales; family Papaveraceae; genus Papaver; species Papaver armeniacum. Next base: position 2,511 of record JAJJWW010018992.1, read on the forward strand.
CAATAAATGAAACAAACTAACTTATCATTTGAGTTTTAAGAGAGGGAAAAAGAAAAATTGTAGCAAAGGATTAGGGTTTGGCACGTCAATCTGAAAACGAAGATGAATCAGTGTTCTGAAGCATCGATAAACTTTACTTTGACGAAACTAGAGATCTAGAAAAGAATACCCAAATCCCGAATTAGGTCAAAACGCTAAAGGGATTTTTTTTTTTTTTGCCGCAAAACCCTAACTTTAAAATTGCAAATGGTTTTGAGAAAAAGATTGAAGAGAAAATCGTATGTGTTGGATATTTTTTCTCAAGCTTAAATCATGATAGCGAACAAAGACAGAGGTATTTTAAGTGATAGAGAGTGTGACCGATTTGTTGTTTTTTTTTGAAGCAGAGAAATGGATGAAGTGAGGGAGAAGAGAAAGAGGATAGAGAACAGTAGATGGAGGCTGAGAGAATAACGAGTTCGGCTTTCTTCTTTGGGATAAACGGATAGGTTGAATCAATAACCGTCCATTTTTCTACAGCAAATCCTAACCATCAAAAATAGTGTAGCCATCCACTCAAACTCGCCGCACATGTGCAATTTAGGTGTTACTTTGCACACAAGTTCGGAAATACATGTGGAATGATCACCGTTGCAACACGACTAAAAATTCTCATCCGCTATCTCGCATCAGAAAATTTCGCAACCCGCCAAAGTCAAGTATAATGTTTGAACTGTTTAAATTTAGTTGTAAATTCTTAACCGCTCTTCCAGTTGCTAATTTTTTTGCTAATCAAAGAAAATGGGCAGTGAATTTGTGATTGCCAAATCTTCATTTGAATCAAAATGATGCCATTGTGGAGGTATGAAATGAGTAGTTGTGGAGTATATGGAGGAGAGGGAATAAATTGAGAAATTTGGGGCAAATAACCATGGATGAGGTCTCTATATATAGAAAAAGTCCCTAACGACCAATTTTTTTTGGAAAATGTGCTATAATTCCATTTTCTCAAAGGTATGCAAAATCCAATTATTTTTATGGAGTAAAGAATCGGTCTTTTTTTGACAGAAATATAAACCGATTATAGGCATGTAGAAAATTTGAATTTTCACCGTTAATAATCGGTTATATATATGCATATGTGATCCGGTTGTAGCTTGAAAAAACATACAGAAAAGTAGCATTTCTAAGGTATGAAGAATCGGATTATATTTTTGTCTTCACACATAAACCGATTCCTCTATGGAACCTAGACAATCGGTTTATGTTGACATATCGAGTATTCGATTGTTAGCATGTCGTGCTAGAATTATTGAGCAACAACACATAATTATAATTAAAACTTTAAGTGGATTAAGTTCAACACAAAGATATCCAAAATAGATACCTTAACCATCCTAAAAGAGTGTTAAGAACTTAAAACAACCACAAGTCTTGTAAACTTAAACTTTTAATGTCTAAAACTTAAAATTAAAAATTTAGAGAGCAGGAGCACCAACATCACCAGCAACAGCACCACCGGGAGCATTTGCAGCACCAACATCAGCAGGAGCACCAGCACCAGCAGGCCCACCATCAAGAATAAAGATCTTCTCGCCTCTATGGCCTCAAATTGAGTCATTTTTCCCACATACCTTCCATTTCTCCATGGAGAGACCTATCGTGTGAAATCATATTTCTCCTCATCCTAGTGAACCTCATGACCTCACGAAGATCCTCCAAAGGCGCCTTGTCAATCAATGCGAGTAGGCTTGTTCAAGATGGGTCTCACGCCCATTGTGGCTTCTTTCCGGCACTCCATTGTGGGTTTCCTAAGAATGTCCTCCAAGGTGAGCTCGAGAGTAAAAACTGTAAGTGTGAAAAGTCCATATCTACATAAACCAAAAAAAAACTAGTTAATATTTAAGACATAATTAAACATATGTAATCCGATTCAATACAAAAACAGAGTGTCAAACATTAGTAATCGTTTATGTGATACATATATAAAACCCGATTATGAAAAGGAATCAAGAGACAATCATAATCGGTAAATTAACAAGCACATAAAGCCCGGTTATGGATCGCATAATTAAAAAGAAAAATGTACCTTAATCGGATTATTTTAAAGCACTTATAAACCGATTATGGTGATGGATTTTCATCTTTTGTTTCAAACCCTAAAATCGATTAATGTTAATCATCATATAAACTGATTATTATGCATGCTCTTCATGGTGGGAAACCAAAACCCGGTGACGGTTTATTCGATATGTCAACATAAATTTTTGGGTGTAATCGTAGATTTTGATTTTCGAAAAATCAAGATTTAAACATGTAAATCAATGAAAATGCAAATCATAGAATGGGTTTATGGAGATTTACCTTTTTCTTTTGGTTGGATCAATTTTTTTTATTATTAGGTTTTGAGAATTTGAAAGATTAGGATGAAAATAAAAAGTTTTAGGTTTAGGTTTTTTATGTTTTGGATTTATCAAATGGAAAGATTAGTATGAACGCCGAAGTTGGGGGATATAAAAAGGAATTAGGGATATTGATTACTTCTCCCAACCCATGGTGTGTGTTAAGGGGTGATTTTTGGGTATGAAAATACTAAAAATACCCTTTGGTTAATTAAAAATATTATGAAAAGACCATTACACTTTTCTCCTAAAACATTAAAATCTAAAAACCAAATCTTTTATCCCCATTTACACAAATCGCCAGACTCTTAGGTTAGGTTTTGAAAAAAAAATCATCATTCTTCATCCGTTATTCGTCGATTCAAAATTTCTTCAAGGCCGATTAACCTGCACCAACATAAATAATGCATCCACGTAAAGAAACCAAATGCCCAATCGAACTCAACATCATCGATTGCTCAATAAAACAGGTGAGCAAAGAATTGCTAAGATTGCTCAAGAGCAAGAAAACGAAGAAGCAACGTCTTCTGACGATCAACTACTCGTAAATATGGCTTTGTGAGAAGGTAAGTGATTTTAAACTACTTTTAAAAGTTTAAATCGATCTATAGGAATAGGTTTAGGTTAAAATCGCTAACACTAACTCAAACAAATAGTTTCAGAGAGTAGCTGAATGAAATTTGGTGAACACAAGTTTGCTTTTTTGTTCCAGATTCAATCTAGATGAATACAAAGTATCGCTTTCCAACCCCAGATTAACTTAAAACTGAATTTTCCTTACCGCATTCAATATAGGATGAATACAGGCCTGCCAGATTCTGGGCAGTTGTTTGAATAATTCGCATGCCTAGTGGATTTAAAACATACAGAGAGTTTATGAATTTGTTACCAAGGCATAGGTTTTTGGTTTCATTGCATGTGGTGTTTTGAATGTGGCATTCTTTTTGTAATAATTCGAGCATGTCAGTAGTAGACTTAAAACATACAGAAAATGTCACAAATACCTAAGCATAGATTTTAGGTTGCATTTGTAGGCGTTTCAAGATTTTGAAATGCAGATCGCCGATAGTCAATGTTTATGCCAAACATTGTACCGGCAGCGTAGTTTATTTTAAGGTAGTCAATGCCGGGTACTAAACTCGAAGGTGAGTTATCTTATATTCATTGCTTTTCGTGTGCTTACGATATAGGTCAAAAGCCAAGGAAGCTAACAAAATAAAAAATAAAGATGTTGTCACTAAGAGAAGAAGGAAGGATGGTCTTGATACTCCTTAGTCTCTGCCTCCTCGAGGGAAAGATGAAGGTCGTAAGATTTGTTTGGGGGCTGGTACAAGAGGGATAATTTTGGAGAGTGGTGGTGACCGTAGTCGACTTGCAATCCGTGAGCACGATGATCAAGATGAGCAAGATGAAGAGGAAATTGAGGATGAAGGTAATGTAGTTCCTCCAAGTCAATTAGCAAGCCAAAGAGAAGTTGGTGGGCCAAGTCAACAACCAACACAAGGCAATGGCAAGAAGGGCAACGTCAAAGTGAAAGTTAAAGGTTCCCACCTTCCTCATATTAATGACATGATGATACCCGACCTTGAACGTGGTAGAATTTGGGGTGAAGCTCGAACCAAAAACACTATTTCGATACAAGCACTCCCGGGGATCGTACTATCTATCAAACCTATGTAAGCATTTTTTATCTTGTACATATGTATTGTTGTGTAAATATGTAAAATCTCTTAATTGTATTGTCTTTAATTGTAGGATCATAAGAAGGTCTATGCGTGTTTGTTTTCTAAACCAAGCCGCGGATTGTTGGAAATTGTCCAACGAATGTGAAGAGGTCCAACAAATAGTAAAGGATACCGGGTCTATATACTTTGGTTGAAAATTATGTGAATCCCGATTCTCATATCGTCAATTTGCTTCGTCGAAAGGTATCATGGTGAAACCGATACCATGCACTTCCCTTTTGGGGAGATGACCTTCATCCCTGAAGATGCTCATAACATTCTAGGCTTGAATGTTATCGGCAAATCAATTGCGTAAGGAGTTGAGTCTCTGGACCTAGAATGGTCGACGTTGCACCGGCCCGACTAACATGTTGTTTAGTTGGGACTACAAAACTTCTGTGGAGAGCTTTTATGAATCCACATCTAGTAAGAAAAAGACAATCAAGTTGGCGCTGCTTAGGAATAATTTTGAAACACAAATAAAAGAAGTTTGGAGGATGGATGGGACCCTAAAAAATTCGTTATATCGTCACGCATACCCGTTATACATCTTGGGCAGTAGGGTATTCCCTGACACCAATGGCAACACGGTTAGTGCGAACTACCTTCAGTACTTGGATCCGTTGGAAGATGTCTATAATTATTCTTGGGGCACCTCGGTAATGGCACATTTGATGTGCGAGATGAGAAGGGCCTCTAAGGCTAAAACCAACCAATTTTTCGGGAATTTCACTCTACTGCAGGTAATTTTGTTTTTAAACTTATGTTATTATGTATACTGTTCACATGTACCCTTATCGTGAACTTGAAAACAAGACTTATTGCTTCACATTGGAATAGGTGTGGGCTTATGAACACTTCCCAACCTTGTTCAAGGTCTACCCCTCCTTGAAGATCATAGACCTTGCCGAAACCAATACGCCTATAGCTAAGAGATACGAGTTCAACAATACTCCGAAGCCCGGTAACATAGGTCGACTGATCGATATGAGATTGGCTTTGGACGCAATGAGTACCAATGATGTTGTGTTCGACCCTTACAAGGAGGCTAGAGGAAACCGCCAAGTTTTGAGGTTTGGTAACGTTGCATTTTACAATGGGTCGTTGTTCCACCCAAAAGGATACGTTATGGCTAATCCTACACATGTGATGCGCCAACTTGATATAAGCAATTAACACATTTCCATACGACCTCTTTTCAATGTTTTGATCTTGACCTTTCTGCTTTTCAACTCCAAATCGGTTGCATGTAGAGTATGTTCTAGAACCGACCCAACAGATTGAGGGATAGTGAACCACGTCATTTGGTAGATATTAGTCGGTGGGAGAAGTTGGAGATTGCTGAAAACGGTGATGAAGTTGATGCCGACTACATGGAAGATTACCCGCAATGATCACATCCTTATGTCGTCCGCCCGGATGACGCGTCCAAGTTCCTCCCCAGAAAAAACCCTCCTCCCGCTCCAACTCCCGCACAGTGCACCACCTACGATGACCCAACTTAATAAGACCGTTGGATTGCTAGTAGTATTGTTAATTGCTTAGTCGTTTAATGTACATATAATCTTATATGTATACTAATCATGTGTTTGATGTATTAAACTAGCAAAATACGAGTTGGCAAGTTAAAGAAGATGTTGGGTTGCAAGTACCAGAAGGAGAGGTGTTATCCCTTGAAAAAAATGAAGGAAGTCGAGGAAAAGCTTGATAGAATTAAAGAAACCGACCCTAGTGCAAAAGCTTTGTTCGGGAAACTAAGAAGAAACCGACCTAAAAGAAGCAAAATACCAAGTGATTAACTCTTTAGTTGTGTTTCTTCGATGGTGGTTGTTACGTCTTGAACAATTCCAAACTTGTTTTCGTTTGTACCTCGTGGTTAACTCTTTAGATTTCTAGTGATTGCTTTATGTTGAACATGTTTAGATTTCTAGTGAAATATTATTTTTGCAAGATTTATTTAAGACTCGCTAGTTCCTAAGATAGATAAGCTTATGTTCAACAACGCCTAATAGTTCCTAAGATGCACGATAATTACAATTCAATGCCTATATAGTACCCGATGTTGAAATGTTCTATAAAACCGCACGGAACAAGAAGATTAAAATTTCACGTTCGTATACTATTTGAAGGTACCGCATAGTCGTGTTTTCTAAACTCTATGCCGGTTTTATGATTTTTTTTTTTCAAATTTTCAAAGTTGACAAAAACCGCAATGTAAACCTGGGTTTCTTCTATGCCTAAGCATCGCTAGTTTTGAGTATAAACCATTTCAAATGCTCTTTATTTCATTCCTAAGTAATCTATTACATCGGATTTGAAACTTTAAATTAAGACATGCTAAAAACATGGAATGGATTACATTTGGTTAAAGATAATCTATTTCCATCCCTTTTCAACAATTGCGGAACCTTTGAGCCTTTCCCGAACTGCTCAAGACATCGTCCGGGATGGGGGTGTCAAGGATCATCTTAATCGGGTTCTTCTTTTTCTTTCAACATATTCCTTTCCCTTCATATAACACCCATCACACCCATCGATAGGCTTGCATTGGCCCTTGTGGTACCCTTCTAGTTCAACAGCTTTGTCAAGCCATTGAAACTGATCGCACTTTGGGTGATTCAAACACCTTAGAAACATTCTTCCATTTTCAAGCATCATCGTTTTGCAATCCAAAACCTGGTGTCCCATCACAGCCTTCTACACTTTGAATAAATAAAAGGACAGTCCATGGCTAGATGAGAAGGTGACTTGCAAATTTGACACTTGAATGACTGAAGAGAAGATTATATTAGTTATGCGTCATAGTAGTGAAGATCATATTGTTAGTAAATCTACTTACTTTGCAAATAGAGGTAGATGATGAATCCCCCATCCCTTGTGAAGCTTTAACCGTGCTTGCTTTCTTGAGAGAATGATTTTTATTATTTGGTGGGCGGTTTGTGTAGATTTTTCTAAAGGAATGGGGGTATTATATAGAAAAAAATCTCCAACTGTCTTATTTTTCAAAAAACTAGTCTTTTTTTTTTTTTTTAATTTAACAAATGTCGGCATAGTCGTTATTATAGATTTAATGCCGGTTCCAAGTACCGGTGTTTCATAGTGTTTTTAAACCATGCCGTATTGGTTGCATATTTGGCCCATTCTCTCAGTAAAGAAATTCCCTTGTACCGGCATTGTCATCTTATCATAAACCGCATCGAACCGTATGTCGGCATCCCATTTCACATTACTTCAATGCGGTTTGGTGATTTTCAAAAAATACTAGTCGTTGACATTTTTCTCTATATAAAGAGAGCTAATTCTTGGACCCAAAAGCCCAAAACTATATACCTCCTTGAGCCTCTTAACTTAGAAACCCTAAACCCTAGAATAATCATCAATAAATAGCTTAGTATAGTACCTAATCCCACATACAACAAATGGCATCATTCGACTCGGAGGAAGATTTAGCAATCACCCAAGCATGGTACGCCGAAACTCGTCCTTCAACTATAGATAATAAAGACGCTGGGATTCCATGTGGTTGAAGATTTTTAACAAATTTATTCACGATTACGGAACTCAAAGGAAGAACCGCTCAACAAATCGAGCAACGACACGACATCATCCTAAATGCGGTGGTTGAGTATCTAAAAATGAAACACCGGATCGACCACGCTACCCACAATAGATTTTCCCCTCAACAACTCCTAAGTATCTTTATGATTAATTCGACACAATCTACTCTTTTTCAATTTTTTATGTAACAAACAAAGTTTGTGTGTTGTTTTTGTAGCATGAAGCCGTGAAAACGCGTTACTTACAAGAAAAGGGAGAAGCATTCATGTTTAAAGCCAACATGAACCATATTGTAACCAAAGTCACTGAATACCACCAGATGGGTGAATCGGAAACGGATACTTCTTAAGAAGATTGATAGTTTAGTGTTATTTGCTTAGGTTTTTATGGTATCTCATTTCATAAGGTTTTGTGGGTACATCTCTATGTAAGCCCTCACGAGACTATAACTCGTCCACTTGGGTCACCAAGTGGTTTAAAGGCTTGATGCACGTGCTAGTGCATTCGTTATTCCGTCGACAAGGATTACGTTCGAAATAAATTATAGTTCCGGCTTAGTATGTAAATATATTTCAATTGCCTACAGGTTCCGGCGTGGATTGTAGTATATTACTGTCGGGGTAGAGTGTCTAATTTACATTGTTTCTGTGTACAAATACCCTTATGCCGGTATTTGATTGAAAGATGTCTGAATGCCGGTAGTAAGTGCCGGCATGTCGGTTATCCTTATCTCAATGTCGGATTGTTCAAAATTTAATTCCCAACGGCTATTTTTTTAAACCATAAACCAGCAAAGAGAAGTGTCGGATTTCCAGGAAGATCACCGCCCTTCGAATCGTTTTTGGGGTCTTGTTAGGACTGGTCCTTACATGAATAACTACTTAGAAGGTAAGAAAGTCCGAATTGATTACAGTGATCTCTATGTACAAAATCGAACAATTGCACTCATAAAGTTATGTCGCAAATACAACGAGTTTCTTGCAAGATACGAGAGGGAATAGGTTTCAAGCTCGTGGACGCATATACCAAGTGGAGAAAAGAGCCTTTTAGGCATTTCAAAGTCGCTTTGCTTATTGAATCTCGTTCCAAGAAATGATGTTATTTGCAATTGGTTTGAGTTAATGTTTTTAAGTTTATTTCCTTAAGATTATGTGGTTAATGTTATTTATTTCATCAATTTTCTTTCCTTTACCGGCATTGAAAAATACACCAAATACTATACCGTTACTTGTGCCTCCGTTGAATTCTGCTCACCAAATACTTATTATCAGAATACCGACATTGAATTGTTCTATTTTTCAATGCCATTAGCATTCCGGTTACAAACACAAGTTATGTGGCAGTTACAAAACTCATTCATTCCACTTATTTGACGGTTAAAAACTATTTTATCCCACTTATTTGACGGTTAAAAAATCCTTAATACCAGTTTATGCGTCGGTTACAAACTCCTTCATTCTATTTAAGTGATGGTTATAGAAAGGAAATCATTCATTCTCCATTTTTATTCAATCTCCCTTTTTGTTTCATCTTTTATATCAAAGACAATGGGTCGTCGCAAACCCCGTGAAAAACCCATACCCAATCCTGAAGAATCTGATGATGATGGTGGTAAATCGAAATCAAAAGCGCAACAAGTGCCTGAACTGTTGGCGAGGTGGAAATAACAAATTTGATGCGGTAAGTGATGTCTATGTTGAATTGAAGTTTTTTACTTTTAGGTTTATCCCATAGTAGAAAACAAAAAGTGAAACTTGGTTGTTTAGTCTTTCTACTACACTAAAAGTAATTTTTAAAATACCAAATTGAAGTTCAGTTGCATGTTTGATTCGCGGTAGAATACAATTTGAAAATCATGCCAGATTATATGTCTTGAATCCCGATTTTATTGCATGAGCCCGCTGGCATACATATTTAATTGAATACCATGTCGGTTCTGTATATTTGATCAATACTATGCCGTTTTCATTAGACTATTTTGTTAAAAACTCTGTACTAAAATCCCATAGTACCGGCATTCCAAATATCTATTTGTCAATGCCGGTTACCAAGACTCTCAAAGTGTCGATATGTTAGCTTACTATGCCGGTTTTTGTAGCTAAAAAAATGTTAATTCTCATCGAAAATTCAAAGACAACCGTCATAGTATGTTAATTAATTAGAATGCCGGCACTTTGGCCGGCACTTGTGTTATGTTCGATTTCTATGCCGGTTGTCATTATATAACTCAGTTTACATATTGGAACATAGGTCTAAAGCAGCACAAAAGAACAAAGGAAAAGGCAAAGTTATTTTAGAAGCAAAACGTAAGTCTTATCGATGTAGCCGTCCTGATCCGGCTACTGCTAAGGTCACAATTCGGGATCAACCTATAAGCTACTCAACCAAGAAGTGATGATGATGATGAGTGGGAAACATATCCCGTACTCCGAACGAGCGGTGGCTTATCCTCACAAGCAGTGTGGCTTAGGATGCATCGATGTCGGAGTTGAATCCCCTAAGGATAATGAAAAGGCACCCCAACCCACCTTCCCGATAAATATGACATGATTCAAGACCGCGATGATGGCAAACATTGGGGTGAACCGATAAACCCACAACTCTTATTTGCCTACAAACACTCTTGGGCTCGTTGGATCTATCAAACTTATGTAAGACGTTTGCATCTTGTTATTATATTATTTATATGTGATCAAGTGAATTTAATTAACTTTGGTGTGTTTTATAGGACCACAAGAACGCTTCCGTGTTAGCCGCCATCAACAATCGGATTTATGGCCTTTGAAATCCGAGTGTGACGCCGTTAAAGCAAAGAGTTAAAGTATCCGAGTTGTATCCCGCGATAAAAATTATGTGGCCACCGATACCGTCATGGCGAATCGCTTTTGGAGAGGTTTTTGGTGAAACCGATACCATGCATTTTCCTTTTGGCAAGATGACCGTAATCCCCGAAGATGTCCAAAGGATAATAGGTCTAGAGGTTCTTGGGAAAGCCGTTAAGGTAGGGAGATGACTCTAAGGACCTAGGATGGGACAAGATCTATGATCCGACTAAAAGTTATTTGGATGGGACAAGGAAACCACTTTGGAAAATATGTACAAGACAAGGCGTTCCCAGCATTAAAGACTATCACATTCTGCCTAACTCATTGAATTGTTTGGGAACACGAAGAACAAGGAATTGAATCAACAAGTTCAAGAACTGTCGCGGCTTATATGTTGTTCATCTTGGCCTCCGCTATATTCCTTGACGCTAATGGGAACAGGGTGCATATGAACAACCTACAATACTTGGATCCGTTGGAAAAGGTTCATGAGTATTCATGGGACACTGCTTTCTTGGCACATTTTTTGGCAGTAAAGGCGTCGAGCTTCTAAGGCGAACGTCCGTCAATTTAATGGGAATTTCACCGTACTTCGTGTTATTTTTTGATTGTTGTCATTAAATTTGTTAGTTTCCAAATATTGATTTTCTTATACATTTCATTGGAACGATCTTTCATTGGCGTAGATGTGGGCTTATGAACACTTCACAAAATTGTTCATAAGGTATAAAGGATTGAAGATTTTCACTGAATATCAAGAGAATAGGCCTTTAGGTCAGAAATACTACTTCGACAATACCCCAAGGCCCAATAACAAAAAACGGTTATTAGCAATGAGATTGGCTTTGGACTCGGTGGCTGTCCAAGATATTGTGTTTGACCCATATAGGAATGCCATAGGAGTTTACTTGCAAAGACGTGACAATGTTTCATTTTACAACGGACCGTTATTTCATCCAAAATGATTTTTTATGCACAACCCTCGCCGTGTAATGCGCCAACTTGGGTACAAGCGTAAAGATCTCACGGATACATCTTATCGAAATTCTCTCATGACTTTCCTCAATGCCAATCAAATGAGAACCATACTCGTAGTTTACGACCCAAAACTTATTCTTGCACATTAGAGTGAAAGGGAAGAAGAAGGAATTGTGTTAGATAGGGCTGATTGGGAATTGGATGCGAACGGTTATGAGAGGAACCAACCTTCCTAAGAGGCCATCGGAAGTTCTCGCATCCTTATGTTGTACGCCCGAATATCGTAGTTATTCCTCCACCACCAAAGACGTCCCTCCACGACTCCTAAACTGCACTCCGCACTTCTACAGGCTCGTTACGTTGTTGGTACATATGTCTTGTTCATTACCATTCTTTTAATCTATATCTATGAACTTATACAATTGTACATACTAAGTACATGTTTAAAATTTCCTTAACAAACAATGGATTAGAAATTTGTCAAGGTTCTTTAAGAAAAAGAACAAAAAAGGAGAGTCTTGACCCAGAAAGAAATGGAGAACGTCGAGAAAAAGATGGACAAAATTGAAGATCCGGGGGAAAAAAACTTCACAAGAAGCCAAGAACCGAGTGATCGTGTGTTTCTTTTATAATATTAGTTTGGTTTGAACAATCTAGTGTTGGTTTATGTTTTTTTGTGAGTCTTGAACAATGTGTTTGTTTGTGTGTCTTGCTAAACTCTTTGCTTGACTTGGTTTATGTTTGATTTGTTTGCGGTTTGGAACCACATAACTGTGGAGTTAGTTCTTGTATACAATCTAGTATTTTTATTATATTTATGTCTATAAGACAAATCAAGCTGTGTTTCATGTCTTCCAAAGCTTCATCTTCTAAATCAGGCGTTAAAATAATCCCCTTGCCTTTTCCGGCGATAAGAGCAGGTTTCGGTAATGAATTGAGATCAACAGATGTTGGTTCTCTGCTTCGAATTATGTTTCCCGTGACAGCATCAACATATCTAGAGATTCTAGGGGGATCCAAGAGATGATATCCCATTGTAGTACAATTGAAATGGACCCAAAACTGCGTGTAGGAAAGCCAAAAACTGACGAACCCTAATTTTCACCACCGGAGAGAAAACCGGAGCAAAAGAGAGAGGCCGTGAGAAAAAAAAAAATTTAAAGAAATGCAAATAAGACATATATAGGGAAGGGACGTTGGTTGGGAAAGCAAGTTGGTTTGGCATCAGTTGGCTCATCTTCATGCGCCAATTGTGTTAGTCCCCAGCTCAGTGAAGCTTTACTCTTGCAATTTGCAAGTTTGGCCAAGCACGTGAAGCTTCATCTTGCAATTTGCAAGTTTGGCCAAGCGCGTGAAGCTTTATTTGGCCAAGGGCTCGGCAAGATTCAGATCGGGGAGTTGATGAATTATTTCTTCTCCCCTAATCTTATTTGTAGAAATGCAAATAAGACATATATAGGGAAGGGACGTTGGTTGGGAAAACTAGTTGGTTTGGCATCAGTTGGCTCATCTTCTTGCGCCAATTGTGTAAGTCCCCAGCTCAGTGAAGCTTTACTCTTGCAATTTGCAAGTTTGGCTAAGCACGTGAAGCTTCATCTTGCAATTTGCAAGTTTGGCCAAGCGCGTGAAGCTTCATTTGGGAAAGGGCTCGGCAAGATCCGGCCTCGGGGAGTTGATGAATGATTTTTCCTCCCCTAATCGTATTTGTAGAAATTCGAATAAGACATATATAGGGAAGGGACGTTGGTTTGGGAAAACTAGTTGGTTTGGCACGATTGGCTCATCTTCATGCGCCAATTATGTAAGTCCCCACTCGGTGAAGCTTTACTCTTGCAATTTGCAAGTTTGGCCAAGCACGTGAAGCTTTATTTGGGCAAGGGCTCAAGCAAGATCCGTCCTGGGAGTTGATGAATGATTTTTCCTCCCTAATCTTATTTGTAGAAATGCGAATAAGACATATATAGGGAAGGGACGTTGGTTGGGAAAACTAGTTGGTTTGGCATCAGTTGGCTCATCCTCATGTGCCAATTGTGTAAGTCCCCAGCTCAGTGAATCTTTAGCATTGCAATTTGCAAGTTTGTCCAAGCACGTGAAGCCTCATCTTGCAATTTGCAAGTTTGGCCAAGCAGGTGAGGCTTCATTCTTACAAGTTGGAAGTCCCTCGATCGTGTTTGGCATCAGTTGGCTCATCTTCATGCGCCAACTATGTAAGTCCCCAGGACGAATAATATTCGGCATTGCTTGGGTTTTTCCCTTGCAAGACGAGAAGGAAATCGTTGGTCAAATATATTTTTCACGCACAGCGTGTTCTCTTGGAATGATTTGTCCCCGGTGTTCGTGCAAGATTGGCATGCCTTAAGTGGCTTGGCTTGCTAGTTCTACTGGAGACGGTTGTTACTTGACGGACAATACGTGTTGGCGTATGAGTGGTGTTTGGTTCTTGTGTGCTGGTTGGCTCTCCGCTCGTGCGGCGAACGGCAAGCCCGATTACCTCTTCGGGCCTCGCCCCATGTTTTCCTTTGGAAACACCCGTTTGGTTCATGTGTTGCCTACCTATCGAGAAGGTATCGATTTTGTCCCTCGCTTTATTGCCTCTCTCGCCTCTTGGGTGGTGCGAGATGGTACTCGACAAGGGTCTTGTGTTCCCATTGTTCGGTGATATTATTATCCTGTTCCCATGGCGCACGAGATCTTTTTATTCCCTTGGATGCCGACGATTCCATTGGGAGCTCGGAGTATTTTCCGAGCCCCAGAAAAACGATTTCCAAAATCGACTGCTATCTTCTTCCTCCTGATGTACGGTGAAATTCCGACGACGGTCCGGGCCAGAAGATGGTGTCATTGAGGAATGCTACCTGGTTGATCCGCCAAAGTAGTCATATGCTTGTCTCAAAGATTAAGCCATGCATGTGTAAGTATGAACTAATTCAGACAGTGAAACTGCGAATGGCTCATTAAATCAGTTATAGTTTGTTTGATGGTACTTGCTACTCGGATAACCGTAGTAATTCTAGAGCTAATACGTGCAAAAACCCCGACTTACGGAAGGGATGCATTTATTAGATAAAGGTTGACGCGGGCTTTGCCCGTTGCTCGATGATTCATGATAACTTTACGGATCGCACGGCCTTTGTGCCGGCGACGCATCATTCAAATTTCCGCCCCTATCAACTTTCGATGGTAGGATAGTGGCCTACTATGGTGGTGACGGGTGACGGAGAATTAGGGTTCGATTCGGAGAGGGAGCCCGAGAAACGACTACCACATCCAAGGAAGGCAGCAGCGCGCAAATTACCCAATCCTAACACGGGAGGTAGTGACAATAAATAACAATACGGGCTCTTCGGAGTCCGGTAATTGAATGAGTACAATCTAAATCCTTAACGAGGATCCATTGAGGGCAAGTCTGGTGCGGAAGATTATGGGAATTACGGCTCCAATAGCGTATATTTAAGTTTTTGCGGTTGTTGATGGTGGTTCTTAAACAAAGGGTAAAATCGTAAAACCCCAAATAACCTAATGTCACCGGTGACACATTTATTAGGACAGGTTAATGCATGTAGTCAATAATTAATAGGGGGTATTTTTTCAAATTAGGTTACAACGACCAAAACCCTAATTCCCCTCCGTGCCAATGGCAAATCATTCCCGACCACACCTAGCCCAAGCTAGTCTGCGTCATGCCAAACGCACCGCCTTGGCCCTAGCTATGCTAGCCACACCATCGCGCCAAAGCATGCCATGCTAGCCGCACCTCTATGCCAATGGAAAATCATGCCAGCCATACCAAACGCGCCGAAGCATGCCAACCATGCTAGCCGCACCTCTATGCCAATGGTGCAAATCATGCCAGCCCATACCAAACGCACCGAAGCATGCCAACCATGCTAGCCGCACCTCTCCGTGCCAATGGAAAATCATGCCAACCACACCAATCGCGCCAAAGCATGTCATGCTAGCCGCACCTCCATCCCAATGGCAAATCATGCCAGCCACATTTAGCCCGAGCTAGCCGCGCCATGCCAAACGCACTCTGCCTTGGCCCTAGCTACGCTAGTCACGTCACGCCAAGCCAAGCACTCTGTCTTGGCCCTAGCCACGCCATGCCAAAATGGCGCCCGCGCCTAGGCTTGCAAACCTTGCAACCTAGGCCAAATTTTCCACGCATACCATTGGCACATGCCAACACGCTCACTAGTAGTTTTTCCTACCAGGGCGCGACCCAAGTTGGCCACGCATGCCATTGGCACATGCCAACACGCTCACTGGTAGCTTTTCCTACCAGGACGCAACCTAAGTTGGCCACGCATGCCATTGGCACATGCCAACACGCTCACTGGTAGCTTTTCCTACCAGGACGCGACCCAAATTGGCCACACATGCCATTGGCACATGCCAACACGCTCGCTGGTAGTTTTTTCTACCAAGGCGCGACCCAAATTGGACACGCATGCCATTGGCACATGCCAACACGCTCGCTGGTAGCTTTTCCTACCAAGACACGACCCAAATTGGCCACGCATGTCATTGGCACATGCCAACACGCCGCCGGTAGCTTTTCTACTGCACCACGGCCCTAATGGCCGAGCATGCCATTGGCACATGCCAACGCCGCATCGCCGGGTAGCTTTTCTACCAAGGCGCGACCCAAATTGCCACGCATGCCATTGGCACATGCTGAACACGATTCACGGGTAGCTTTTCCTACCAGCGCGACCCAAATTGTCCACGCATGCCATTGGAACATGCCAACACGCTCGCGGGTAGCTTTTTCTACCAGGCGCGACAAATTGGCCACGCATGCCATTGGCACATGCCAACGCGCACATCGCGGTAGCTTTTCCCACCAGGGCGACCCAAGTTGGCCACGCACGCCATTGGCACATGCCAACACGCATCGCGGTAGCTTTTCTTACTGTGCCACGGCCCTAATGGCCGAGCATGCCATTGGCGCATGCCAACACGCATCGCCTGGTAGCTTTTCCCACCAGGGCACGACCCAAGTTGCTAACGCACGCCATTGGCACATGCCAACACGCATCGCTGGTAGCTTTCTTACTGTGACATAGCCCTAATGGCCATACATGCCATTGACACATGCCAAACGCACACGCTGGTGGCCTAACTTGCAAACCGTGCAACCTACCACCAAGGCATTCCGAACATGCCAAACACATACGGCTGTAGCCTAAATTGCAAACCGTGCAACCTACCACCATGGCATTCCGCACATGCCATTGGCACATGCCAAAACACACGCACGCTGGTAGCCTAACTTGCAAACCGTGCAACCTACCACCAAGGCATTCCACACACGCCATTGGCACATGCCACACACGCCACTAGCAGCCTGGAATTACCACTTGCACTCAAGGTGCAACCCGCAACAAAGGCATTCCGCACATGCCAATGGCACATGCCACACGCGCCACTAGCAGCGCCATTTGCACTCGAGATGCAACCAACACTCGAGACATCAACACAAACCGGGGATGCTTTCCGGGATTTTGGTTTGGCGGTCACGCTTGCAGCGTACACTACGCTCACATTAATAAAGCGTGAAAAGGAATAAAGCGGTCAAATAAATGAGGAAATAATGGTGAAAACGTTTTCACCCATAAACACCATGCGGTTACCACCTCCTCCCATTATTTCACCCTTTACTCTCTTCCTTCATGAGGCAGTAACGTTTCAATCTCGACTTGTATAAATAGGTCTTACCTATTTCCACCGGACAACAAGTCTCGGTCGGAGAAAATACAACACTCTCGGAAAAGGCAACTTTGCAAGCTCTCCAAAAAGCTTTCATCTCTTGCAAGCTTCCTAAGCTTTCACTTTACGATACAAGTCGAGACACTACTCTCCCCATTATTCTGGTCTCAACACCTTTCTTTGCTTCCTCCCAAATCAACCCTTCTCCTCCACTTTGTGACCGAAGCAAGTCTAGAACGACCATTTCTTGGTTTAGGCCGGACTTGTCTGATTGATCTCTCGAATCTATAAAGTGCTCATGTGCAAGACATTTGTTTAGGGTTTAAACCGCTTTCTCACTCACCTACCGATTTACCAAAATCGGCGGAAACGATTTTCACCTATAAACAATTGGCGACCACAGCGGGAGGATTGATCTATCGGCACACAATGTCGAATTGTCGATCTCGTTCTTCGACCCGGATGTCAAGATGGTAGGGAAGGCGACTCAATCGACTCAACCGCTGTGACAACCCGGTTACCGTTGTAAAAGCTACACCTAAAACCTGGGACTCGTTGAAAGATGCTACAGCGATTGGGGACTTGCGACTCAATCCGACTCAACCGCGTTGACAACCCGATTACCAGTTGTTAAAACTATACCAGAAAACTGGGGACTCGCTGAAGATGCTACCAGCGATTGGGGACTTGCTGGCGATGCTACCTGCAAAGCCGCCTTTTACTTGGAGACAGGCGTGTTTGCAAAAACCTATGAAGTGAGTAAATTTAGATTGGGCAAGATATACGATCTGTTTTTGGGTTCTTAATAAAACCGTCATACTACCGCGTCTTGTGCCCATTGCTAGCACACACTTTCATAAAAGCAATATTCTTTTCCCAATACATAATCAGAGTTATATTATCAAAACCATTCATCCCAGAAATAATCCAATATCCTCAAAAGCTACCATTTATCTATCAAACCTGGTCGAACTTTGAACCGGACATCCAAGATGTTTTCAAAAAAAAAAAAAGGAAGAAGAAGAACCTAAATGAAAGTTTAACGAAACATTCAAGGAAAATCATCCAACAGAGGTCCTTTTCTTGGAGAAAGTCAACTTTGCGTCTTCAAGAGCCGCTCTCTTCATAGTTAACATCTTAGAAAGCTTTTCGAGTTCTACCTCCTGTCGTGCAATCTCCTCGCGGAAAGGCTTTCGATTGTCGCATCTTTCAACTTTTGGATCTCATCAAGACTTTCGACAAACCACGAAGTGTTGAACTCATTTTCTACGCACACGTCGCGATGGTGCTCCCGATCGGCAATAACGTCTTGTAAACGGTGTGACCGGTCACCTCACGCATATCCTCGATGGAAGATAAAGCCTCTTCCACACGCTTAACCAGTAAATCGACTAGTGACCTTCTTGGTTGTGGTCATATGTCCGTACTTCTCCCAGATCTCGGTGTACAACGCCTCATACTTAGCGCACGACTCGAAACCGCCAACCAAAGACATGACCTGGATAAGGAACCAAGTACGGGGATCAAAATGGCGCATGCAACGGCCTCCACGACTCGCAAAGGGTCTTCTTCCATGTCTACTAGCAGCAACCATCGGAGAATCATCCACCGTTTGAACCACATCTGTGCCCGCAATTGGCTAACTCCCATCTCCAAGTCACCGGCGTGGTCACCAAAGGCAAGTTTTCGTGTGGCTCCACCCCGTAATCGTCCTCCGAACCGGATTCCTCTGCGAACTTGAGTTAGACATTTTTCAAAAGAATAAACGGAAGAAGAAAGAAAAGAAGCGCGAAACTCACCGAACCACTTCCCAAAAAGAACTAGTCTTTGCGCAGGAATCACTCTCACTTGTCGAACTTTCTTCTTTCTCGACTCATCACCGCTATGAGTAGGCTCGGTGCCGCCGGAATTCTTCGAAGAAATTGCCGTCTCCCGGCAACGTGCAAGGGCAACAAAGCATTAACACTACCGAAGACCCGGAAGAAACAAGACACATGTTTTGCAGAATTCACGTGTTTTGAGACAAACCAACAAGGAGGCGACACATACTTGGTTATTGGAAGAACTCGAAAGACACGAGAGTGCGGGAGGATCTTTTGAAATTGCCGGAACCCGCCAAAGACGATTCTTCGTTCTCCGTTCCTTGACTGGGACTTTTCGAGTTCTGCTAGGCAACTTTCGCTGAGATCTCTCAACATTGGATACTTCTTCAAAAGCGGGAAGGTTTACAACGAACATTCTCCACAACGCCGTTTAAAAAATCTTGGATCATAATAAACTCATCGCACTTTAACTCATTATAGCCAAAGGTCGTCGAAGTTACTCCTCCTGTTTGAAAGAAGGAAGGCGGATACCCGGCTCGAGGGCACTCGGAATTGAGGGCGGCACGCAATGAATCCTTAGTAATCACCTACCGGGTAATCAAGAGGCACCCTTGATCTAAACCCATGTGACGAGCCGCACGGTCAATATGTAAGCGCTATCTCGGAAAGACCCCATGAAGAAAGACTGCATATAACCTAGGACATGCAGCTTTGAATGAACAAGTTTTCACCAACGCTCAAATTGCCATCAAGACAAAGACATGACCGAGAGTGAAGCAAAGGTGTCCACTACAAGAAAGACAGTCTATAGCCACACCACCTGTTTGAGCGCATGTGGCAAAATGCATGTATAGCTACAGTCTCATCCTGATGCGGCAAAAACGTATTTTTAGCCACATGAAAAAAACTGGTGAGGCAAAATATAAGGTTTTTGCCACAACAAGCCTCGACGTGCGGCAAAAAGATGGTATATTGCCGCGGGACTCAAATGTAGGTGTGGCTAAATCGTAATAACTTGTTTTTCCTAATATTTATATTATTATTATCATTAAAAAAAAAATTTGTTTATGTAAGGAAAGAGTCAAAGTCCAACCTCCTCGTACATATCCACCTTCCTCCCCGCTTTCTCTCTTTAACCTCTCATATTCCCTCTCTCCATTTTTCTCACACCAAACTTCTGAGATTTAACAAGTAATTTTTTTTCAAAACATTGTGTTGTTTCTGCTAGTAATCTTTTGGGAGGAATCAAGCTCTCGAGGTCATGATTCTTTTTGGGCTTCCATACTTAGTTTAGGTTATTATTTAACTATGCTGGTCGGACCAGTTGGAGAAAACTTTTTTGATTTGGGAAAGGAAAAACAAAGGTTTGATGATTCAATTTTCTCAGGGTTTGAGGTTAGTGAAAAACAATATAATCTTTACAATGATTTTAAAATTTTAAGGAGTCATTTTATTAAGATCAGATCCATAATTTGTCATCACATAATTGTTTTTCCTTTGTTTCTCTAGATTGATAATGTGTTAGCTTTTGGCTCTTTTCCTTCGTTTTCACTTTTTAAACCTAGACTCTAGTCTGATAAACTCGTTGATTTTATGAGCCAGAGGTACTGATCTTTCGAAACTTAAATCTATTGGGTATTATTTAGAACGATATTTGGTTATGAAAAAATAACTATCTTCCTTGAACATTGAAACGATTTGATTTTGCAGAAGCAGAGAAGAAGATCGAAACGATTTGATTTTGCAGGAGCGCGCGGAGAACAACATCGAAACGAATTGATTTTGCAGGAGCAGAGAACAAGATCAGAACGAAGTTTCTCTTTATTTTTCTTGAAAATTATCATGTGGTCTAATCCTATGATTTTTTTTTGAAGCATTCATCTTATGATGCATCATGTATTTATTTATTTTTTGATGAATGATATACCTTTTACATATATTAAATTTATTGTAAAATAAATCAACAAATTGAGAATTTTGTCCTCTGTTATTTTTTTGTCTATTCGATTTACCTAATGATTCAGAATTAACAAAAATAAAAATTAATTAAATTGTTATCCTACCGATCTGTAATTTATATTTTTTTATCATTAAAAAAAAAATTGTTATCATGAACAAAAAGAAAATGGTAATAAACAATTTTGACCAATAAATATTTTTGACCATTAATGCGAAAATTGATTTTTTAAAATAAAATAAAATTGAAAAAATATAAATACAAAAAAACACTTTTTGCCTCATGTTTTAGCCTCACCGATTGGCAAAAAACACAGCTATTGCCACGGTACATCTTAGGTGTGGCAATAATTTCTTGTAACACAATTTCTTGCCACAGGGTGTGGCAAAAAAATATTGTGCGGCAAAAGGCTATTGCAACACAAAATACAGTCCCTTGCCACACAATGAACATGTTGCAATACCCTTATTTTCTTGTAGTGGTCAATTTGAGTCACCGACCTATGGACCGGCTCCCATGGGCGAAAACTGATTTCATACGAATTATCGAGAAGACTAACCAAGCTCATGCCAACCCTTGGACACCTGTTCACCCATCGAAGAATTCGGGAACCTCCCCAACTCGCGGGAATCGAAGACAACGGTTTCGGGGCATACTTCTCAAAGTGTTCCCATAACCAAGCTTGCAGAAAGCAACGTGCACATATGAATCCACTTTCATAAAACCATTCGAAACTCGCATGTTCGCAACTAGGTGATCCAGATGCACATACAGGGAACCAAGAAATAGCTTGCCAATGGGAAAAACTTCGCCTTTTGCCAACTTCATGAGAATCGCTAGCAACTCGGGTCTTATCTCATTCTTACCAGAATCACGTCAAAAATGTCTCTAGACAAACCGGAGAGCCAAAATGCCGCAACGTGAAGATCATCGCTTTTTTGCTTTAGGTTCCACTCGTTTGGAAACCATTGAGATATCCACCAGTCAGAAGGCACCTTTCATCCTCTTCCGGACGAGAATCCTTCGACTTCGTAGAGGAGTCTTCCCCGAGAAATCTCCCAACTTAGCGGCAAGGTAATCCCGCATCTTCCCTCACTTTGAGATAATTGGATGTTAAGATTCCCGATTCTGGGAAGATTCAGCAAGAGAGCCACACTCTCCAAGGATAAAGTTATCTCACCCCATCTACATATGATCGTATGGGTGTCCGAACACCATCCTGGAGATGAAAGCAACCAAGCCCGGATATCCTTCATAACTGGAGATTTCTTCGAAGCTCGACAAAGATCAATAATCTGCGCTCGAGTCAAGTTGGTATTTATGTGCTCCTTACTCACCATGAACTCAACCCATCTATCAAAAGAACGCAATGGGCTTTGACACATCCCGAAATCAATGTTGGAAGAGGAATATACCCCTTTATGAAGACAGAACAAGTATGGTGTTCTCTCGGGCGAACCGAACGTGTCTTCTTTTCATCTTCACCACCGGTTAACAAAATTGGCACGAAACTGGGTGATTTTTCCAGAGAGGCAAGTTTTTTGGCGAAGAATTCATCATCCGTGTTTGGTTTAGAACTATGGACATCCTTCGATGAGGCGAAATTTTGTTCGGTAACATCTTGTCGGATTTCTTCATAACAACTTAGTAACAAGATATACGCACACGGAGAAAAACAAAATTATCCCCCGACACATAACGGCGCCCAACAAAAAGAAAACCCGAAATACAAAAAGAGGGCGTATTCTTTATCGGGCTCAAAACCGCACACGCAAAGATTTTCTTCTTGTGGTTCAAAATTATATACGCAGTATTTTATACGGGCTCAAGTGCGTGCGCAGTATCCTTCTTCGGGTTCAAAATTATATATGGAGCATTTTTCTACGGGTTCAAAACTGCATGCGCAGTATTTCTTTTAGGACCGAAATTCATATATGCAATATTTCCTATGGGTTCAAAGTCATACGAAGCACATATACAGTATTCTTCTTCGGGATTCATATACGGTATTTTCTACGGGTTCAAAAGCGCACACGCAGATTTTCTTCGTGGTTCAAAATTATATACGCAGATTTTATACGGGCTCAAGTGCGTCTGCAGTATCCTTCTTCGGGTTCAAAATTATATATGGAGCACTTTCCTACGGGTTCGAATAATATATGCGTATTTCCCTTGGGTGCATATATACAATATTTTCTACAAGAAGCGCGCCAAGAAATTATATGTACAATATCATTGCAAGGATTATAAAGAAAAACGCCTACTCTTAGGGTTTGCACCTACATGAAAAGGGAAACAAGAGAAGTCTTTGGAAGACATACCTGGAAGCCGGTTTTTCTTTGTGACTCTGCCGCTAGTAGGAAAGGATGAAATGAATAAGGTGCAAGATGAGAGAAAGGGATTTTATATATATGGGCGTGAAGATTCTGAAATAGGGAAGGATTTCCCTTTACCAAAAATCGTGCGGGCTCACAAGGACGCACAACTTCCTAATGCCGCCCAAGTTGCACCGGTCCCACCAATTGCGCCAACTTCCCAAGGACAGCCCAAGTCGCGCCAGCTAGCATGCTCAGCTTCCCTACCTTGCGCCGGTCCCACCAGCTAGCACACTCAGTTTCCCAACTTGCAACAACTTTTCAATGCCGCCCAGCCTTCCCTGTCTCTCACGACGCTAACTTCCCAATTGTACCAAACCTCCCGATTTGCGCAAAATCGCGGAGGCAAGATTCCAAATCCTATTTATAAAAAAGGTCGACAAGCCTCCTCAATTCTCTTTACGATTTGTGTTGATAATTTGTCACCATCTTATGATTACCTCGCAACAAAGCTCTGTTCCGAGCTAAGCGGGGGGACTTAATGTTGATGGTGGTTTTTAAACAAAGGGTAAAATCGTAAAACCCCAAATAACCTAATGTCACAGGTGAAACATTTATTAGGACCAGTTAATGCATGTAGTCAATAATTAATATGGGGTATTTTTTCAAATTAGGTTACAACGAACAAAACCCTAATTCCTCCGTGCCAATGGCAAATCATGCCGCCCACACCTAGCCCAAGCTAGTCGCGCCATGCCAAATGCACTCGCCTTGGCCCTAGCTATGCTAGCCACACCAATCGCGCCAAAGCATGCCATGCTAGCCGCACCTCTATGCCAATGGCAAATCATGCCGACCATACCAAATGCGCCGAAGCATGCCAACCATGCTAGCCGCACCTCTATGCCAATGGCAAATCATGTCACCATACCAAACGCGCCGAAGCATGCCAACCATGCTAGCCGCACCTCTGTCCCAATGGCAAATCATGCCAGCCACACCAATCGCGCCAAAGCATGCCATGCTAGCCGCACCTCCGTGCCAATGGCAAATCATGCCAGCCACATTTAGCCCAAGCTAGCCGCGCCATGCCAAACGCACTCTGCCTTGGCCCTAGCTACGGTAGTCACGTCACGCCAAGCCAAGCACTCTGCCTTGGCCCTAGCCACGTCATGCCAAAACGGCGCCCGCGCCTAGGCTTGCAAACCATGCAACCTAGGCCAAATTGGCCACACATGCCATTGGCACATGCCAACACGCTCACTGGTAGCTTTTCCTACCAGGGCGCGACCCAAGTTGGCCACGCATGCCATTGGCACATGCCAACACGCTCGCTGGTAGCTTTTCCTACCAGGACGCGACCCAAATTGGCCACACATGCCATTGGAACATGCCAACACGCTCGCTGGTAGTTTTTTCTACCAAGGCACGACCCAAATTGGCTACGCATGCCATTGGCACATGCCAACACGCTCGCTGGTAGCTTTTCCTACCAAGACACGACCCAAATTGGCCACACATGTCATTGGCACATGCCAACACGCTCGCTGGTAGCTTTTCTTACTGGACCCGCCCTAATGGCCGAGCATGCCATTGGCACATGCCAACGCGCATCGCCGGTAGCTTTTTTCTAACAAGGCGCGACCCAAATTGGCCGCGCATGCCATTGGCACATGCCAACACGTTCGCTGGTAGCTTTTTCTACCAGGGTGCGACCCAAATTGGCCACGCATGCCATTGGCACATGCCAACACGCTCGCTGGTAGCTTTTTCTACCAGGGCGCGACCCAAATTGGCCACGCATGCCATTGGCACATGCCAACGCGCATCGCTGGTAGCTTTTCCCAACAGGGCACGACCCAAGTTGGCCACGCACACCATTGGCACATGCCAACACGCATCGCTGGTAGCTTTTCTTACCAGGCCACGGCCCTAATGGCCGAGCATGCCATTGGCACATGCCAACACGCATTGCTGGTAGCGTTTCCCACCAGGGCGCGACCCAAGTTGGCCATGCACGCCATTGGCACATGCCAACACGCATCGCTGGTAGCTTTCTTACCAGGACATAGCCCTAATGGCCATACGTGCCATTAACACATGCCAAACGCACACGCTGGTGGCCTAACTTGCAAACCGTGCAACCTACCACCAAGGCATTCCGCACATGCCAAACATATACGCTGGTAGCCTAACTTGCAAACCGTGCAACCTACCACCAAGGCATTCCGCACATGCCATTGGCACACGCCAAACACACACGCTGGTAGCCTAACTTGCAAACCGTGTAACCTACCACCAAGGAATTCCACACACGCCATTGGCACATGCCACACACGCCACTAGCAGCTCTGGCATTACCACTTGCACTCAAGGTGCAACCCGCAACAAAGGCATTCCGCACATGCCAATGGCACATGCCACACGCGCTACTAGCAACGCCATTTGCACTCGAGATGCAACCAACACTCGAGACATCAACACAAACTGGGGGATGCTTTCCAGGGTTTTGGTTTGGCGGTCACAGCTTGCAGCGTACACTATGCTCACATTAAGAAAGCGTGAAAAGGAATAAAGCGAGTCAAATAAATGAGGAAATAATGGTGAAAACGTTTTCACCCATAAACACCATGCGGTTACCACCTCCTCCCATTATTTCACCCTTTAATCTCTTCCTTCATGAGGCCGAGTGTAAGTTTCAATCTCGACTTGTATAAATAGGTCTTACCTATTTCCACCGGACAACAAGTCGGTCAGAGAAAATACAACACTCTCTAAAAGGCAACTTTGCAAGATCTCCAAAAAGCTTTCATCTCTTGCAAGCTTCCTAAGCTTTCACTTTCTCGATACAAGTCGAGACACTACTCTCCTGCACTATTCGGGTCTCAACACCTTTCTTTGCTTCCTCCCCAAATCAACCCTTCTCCTCCACTTTGTGACCGAAGAAAGTCCGGAACGTCCATTCTTGGTTTAGGTAGGACTTGTACAGATTGATCTCTCGAATCTATAAAGTGCTCACGTGCAAGACACATTTTTTAGGTTTAAACCAGTTTCTCACTCACCTATCGAATTTACCAAAATCGCGGAAACGATTTTCACCTATAAACAGTAGTTAAAAAGCTCGTAGTTAGACTTTGGGTTGGGTCGTCCGGTCCGCCCTTTGGGTGTGCACCGGTCGTCTCATCCCTTCTACCGGCGATGCGTTCCTAGCCTTAATTGGCCGGGTCGTGCCTCCGGTGCTGTTACTTTGAAGAAATTAGAGTGCTCAAAGCAAGCCCAAGCTCTGGATATATTAGCATGGGATAACATCATAGGATTTCGGTCATATTGCGTTGGCCTTCGGGATCGGAGTAATGATTAACAGGGACAGTCGGGGGCATTCGTATTTCATAGTCATAGGTGAAATTCTTGGATTTATGAAAGAAGAACAACTGCGAAAGCATTTGCCAAGGATGTTTTCATTAATCAAGAACGAAAGTTGGGGGCTCGAAGACGATCAGATACCGTCCTAGTCTCAACCATAAACGATGCCGACCGAGGATCACGGATGTTGCTTTTAGGGGATCGGCACCTTACGAGAAATCAAAGTTTTTGGGTTCTGGGGGGATTATGGTCGCAAGGCTGAAACTTAAAGAAATTGACGGAAGAGCACCACAGGAGTGGAGCTCGCGGCTTAATTTGACTCAACACGGGAAACTTACCAGTCCAGACATAGTAAGGATTGACAGATCGAGAGCTCTTTCTTGATTCTATGGTTGGTGGTGCATGGCCGTTCTTAATTGGTGGAGCGATTTGTCCGGTTAATTCCGTTAACGAACGAGACCTCACTTCGCTAACTAGCTATGCGGAGGATTCCTCCGCGCCGCCTTCTTAGAGGGACTATGGCCGTTTAGGCCACGGAAGTTTGAGGCATAACAGTGTCCGTGATGCCCTTAGATGTTCGGGCCGCACGCGCGCTACACCGATGTATTCAACGAGTATATAGCCTTGGCCGACTGTGTCCGGGTAATCTCGCGAAAGCACATCGTGATTGGGATAGATCATTGCAATTGTTGGTCTTAAACGAGGAATTCCTAGTAAGCGCGAGTCATCGGCTCGCGTTGACTACGTCCCCGCCTTTGTACACACCGCCCCGTCGCTTCTACCGATTGAATGGTCCGGTGAAGTGTTCGGATCGCGGCGACGCGGGCGGTTCGCCGCCGGTGACGTCGCGAGAAGTCCACCTAACCTTATCATTTAGAGGAAGGAGAAGTCGTAACAAGGTTTCCGTAGGTGAACTCCGTGGAAGGATCATTGTCGAAACGCCTAGCATAACGACCCGTGAACATGTGAATCCAAGTTCAGTGGTGATGTAAGTGGGGAGAGATCCCCCTTGCTCCACCGCTCGGTCGGGGAGTTGGCTAACTCCCTCTCTTCGTGCCGAAAAACGAACCCAAGGCGCGGTAAGCGCCAAGGAAAAACAAATGGATACTAGCGTGCCTCTTCTCTTTATCCCGCCTCGGTGGGAGAAATGCAGCGTAGGTGTCGCGAAATCCAATCTTCGAACGACTCTCGGCAACGGATATCTCGGCTCTCGCATCGATGAAGAACGTAGCGAAATGCGATACTTGGTGTGAATTGCGAGTAATCCCGTGAAACATCGAGTTTTTGAACGCAAGTTGCTCCCCAAGCCTCGGGGCCGAGGGCACGCTTGCTCGGGCGTCACGCACCGAGTCTCCCCCTCCAACTCATGTCCTTGGCGCCTTCCGGCGACATTGGCATTGGGCAGTGAATGGGGAGGATATTGACCCCCCGTGCCTTGAAAGTGTGGTCGGTCTAAACACAGGCCCTGGGTGGCCAGCGTCACGATTCGTGGTGGTCGACACTCGTTGTCTCTCTTCATTCCTGAATCCGTGTCTGCTGTGCCTACCGTGAAGGACCATAAGGAACCCATCGGGCCGTAATTACGGCACCCACTCTGCGACCCAAGGTCAAGCGGGACTACCCGCTGAATTTAAGCATATCAATAAGCGGAGGAGAAGAAACTTACAAGGATTCCCCTAGTAACGGCGAGCAAACCGGAACAGCCCGGCTTTGAGAACCGGACGGCTTATTTATCCGAATTGTAGTGCAGAGGCGTCCTCGCCGACGGACCAGGCCCAAGTCCCCCGGAAAGGGCGCCCGAGAGGGTGAGAGCCCCGTCGTGCTCGGACCCCTGTCGCACCACGAGGCGCCGTCGGCGAGTCGGGTTGTTTGGGAATGCAGCCCAAAGCGGGGCGGTAAATTCCGTTCAAGGCTAAATCATTGGCGAGAGACCGGATAGCAAACAAGTATAGCGAGGGAAAGATGAAAAGGACTTTGAAAAGAGAGTCAAAGAGTGCTTGAAATTGTCGGGAGGGAAGCGGATGGGGGCCGGCGATGTGCCCCGGTCGGATGCGGAACGGTGATGAGCCTGGTCCGCCGATCGACTTGGGGTGCGGACCGACGCGGATTGAGGCGGTGTCCCAAGCCCGGGCTGTAGTCATGCCCGCGGAGACGTCTTCGCCTCAATAGTGGTGGGCAGCACGCGCCTCACGGCGTGCCTTTGGCAACAGCGCGTGCTCCGGCGTCGGCCTCGTGGGTTCCCCATTCGGCCCGTCTTGAAACACGGACCAAGGAGTCTGACATGTGTGCGAGTCCACGGGCGAGTAAAACCCGTAAGGCGCAAGGAAGCTGACTGGCGGGATCCCCTTGTGGGTTGCACCGCCGACCGACCAGATCTTCTCGTGTGAAGGGTTCGAGTGAGAGCATACCTGTCGGGACCCGAAAGATGGTGAACTATGCCCGAGCGGGGCGAAGCCGCAGGAAACTACGGTGGAGGCTCGCAGCGATACCGACGTGCAAATCGTTCGTCCGAATTGGGTATAGGGGCGAAAGACTAATCGAACCGTCTAGTAGCCGGTTCCCTCCGAAGTTTCCCTCGGGATAGCTGGAGCCCGCGGCGAGTTCTCGGGTAAAGCCAATGATTAGAGGCGTCGGGGCGCAACGCCTCGACCTATTCTCAAACTTTAAATAGGTAGGACGGTGCGGCTGCTCCATTGAGCCGCGCCACGGAATCGAGAGCTCCAAGTGGGCCATTTGGTAAGCGTAAGCGGCGATGCGGGGTGAACCGAAGCCGGGTTTCGGTGCCCAATCGCGCGCTAACCTAGAACCCACAAAGGGTGTTGGTCGATTAAGACAGCAGGACGGTGGTCATGGAAGTCGAAATACGCTAAGGAGTGTGTAACAACTCACCTGCCGAATCAACTAGCCCCAAAAATGGATGGCGCTGAAGCGCGCGACCCACACCCGGCCGTCGGGGCAATCGTTAGGCCCCGATGAGTAGGAGGGCGCGGCGGTGGCTGCAAAACCTAGGCCGTGAGGCCGGGCGGAGCCTCCGTCGGTGCAGATCTTGGTGGTAGTAGTAAATATTCAAATGAGAACTTTGAAGGTCAAGAGAGGGGAAAGGTTCCATGTGAACGGCACTTGCACATGGGTTAGTCGATCCTAAGAGACGGGGAAGCCCGTCGAGAGCGTGCAACACGCGAACTTCAAAAGGGAATCGGGTTAAAATTCCCGAACCGGACGTGGCGGCCGACGGCAACATTAGGGAGTCCGGAGACGTCGGCGGGGGCCTCGGAAAGAGTTATCTTTTTCTGTTTAACGGCCTTCCCACCCTAGAAATGGTTCACCGAAGGTAGGGTCCTCGGAAGAGCACCGCACATCGCGTGGTGTCTGGTGCGCCCTTGGCGGCCCTTGAAAATCCGGAGGACCGAGTGCCATCCACGCCCGGTCGTACTCATAACCGCATCGAGGTCTCCAAGGTGAACAGCCTGCGGTCGATGGAACAATGTAGGCAAGGGAAGTCGGAAAAATGGATCCGTAACCTCGGGAAAAGGATTGGCTCGAGGGATGGGCACGAGGTCCCGATCCCGAACCCGTCACTGCTTCGTGAACCGCTGAAGCTGCTCACGCGGCGAGAGAGCGGGTCGTCGCGTCCGCCGGGGGACGGATTGGGAAAGGCTCCTCATGGGGCCTTCTGCGTGCGTCGAACAGTCGACTCAGAACTGGTACGAACAAGGGGAATCCGACTGTTTAATTAAAACAAAACATTGCGATGGTCCCTGCGGATGCTAACTGTTCATGGGTGAAAACTGTTTCTTCCGGTTTTGGTAATTTGGGGTGTATGGATGAGAAATGAGTCTAAATCTTAAACAAATGCACTGCGCGGTGAGTGCTTGTAGATTCGGAAATCAATCTGTGCAAGTCCGGCCTAAACCAAGAAATGGCCGTTCCGGACTTGTTTTTGGTCACAAAGTGAAGGAGATGGGGTTGATCTTAGGGAGGGAAGCGAAGAAGGTGTTGAGATTGTGAAGGTGTTGGCTTTCTTATGACTTATAACGAGAAAGGTGAGCAAAGCTTACGATTGATGCAAGTGAGCTCGGGTGTTTGAATACGTTTTTGTATTAACACTTGGTTTCGTCTCTCGTCTGGACTTGTCTTGTCTCTCCTGTGTTGAAAATAGGGAGGAGAACCTATTTATACAAGTCATTTGAGCCTTATTCACGTCTCTCGTGGGAAGTGGAGGAAGTGGAGTGATGGAGTAGTGGAGGTGTGTGTTGGTGTTACACGACCAGTCTTGCCCACTTCTCCCGTCATCTCTTAACCGTCCATGACTTCCTCGACACGTTCTTGTGATGGCGCGTTGCACGCCGCTGTAAACCGCAGGACCAATACCCCAAAGTATGTATCCTCCGATTTGTGACATGATTGATGTCTCGATTGTGTGGATCGTGGGACCCACAAAAGGTAGCATGTAATGCTAAATTGAATAACTGCGTTATTCAGGAAGTTGATACTTTTGAAGTATCGTGTGTATTTTTATGCAGGTACTGCATCATGGTGTGGTAAAGTGACGGGTGGTGATTACCATGACGCCTCACTGACCAATTAACTCCTGACCAGGGTTGTATAACCAAGCCGGTGAAGTTGGACGGACGAGATGATCTTTGAGACACTCATTCGCGATCGTTGGTGGAATCACGGTTTTGAAGAGGTGCGCAGCATCACTCTTGCCTTGGTCGAAACCAAGCATGGGAATGGTTTTGGAAAGGACCGACTAGGGCATGCGTGTAGACAAACTGCATGTCGGTGTACACGTCCGTACCTCTCTCGTCCCATAAAGGCGCGATCTAGGCCACTCAATTTGACCCAAGCAAAGAGGAGTGGTTGAGATCGATTTTGCGAAAGAAATCCGGTGACGCAAAAGCCGCGCATCGTGCCAACTTCGGGCGCGTGCTCCAAGACGACCAAGCTTGGTCGGTCTTGCCCAATCCGTCCGGCGTGTAGGTGGTAGGCTGGTATTCACTCTTATACTGACTGTCCCATGAAAACGTGATCTAAGCCACTCAAATCGTCAGGTGAAGTTGAGTGGTCGAGATCGATTTGTAACGGTCGGGAAGTGTGACCACGCAAGTTTGGACACGTGTTTTGGAATAGCCGTGCATGATATGCCTTGGCCGATCCCAGTGAGGGGATAGACGGCCCACGGTGGTCATGCCGGGTATGACCGGACTCGCTAATCTAACTGGGACCCTCCATTCGTGCCGGAGAAGATGGACACTCGTGATGCTCAAAACCCTAATTTTGGGTTTCACGGCCGTGCGTCATGCTCTGTTCGGGCGCACGGGTGGGATAACCAACCATGGTTGGTGCCGACCGATTGGTCGGGTATGTAGGCGGGCCCACGGTGAATGTGTTGACATGCTCCGGCCCTTTGAATCTACATCTACGCCCTCCATCTGTACCTGCGAAGATGGATGGTTGAGACTGTTTTGTGACACATGTAATATGCCGCAAACCCTAATTTAGGGTTTTCCGTCCATACGCTCTGGTTTGGACGTTTTTGTCAAGGTAGGCCAATATTTGGGGAGGCCGACCATGCGGGGTCGCGTTGGTTCGGCAAGTGGATATTCCATACCCGCTTGGGGGTGATGGAATTGATCCGGGTCATCCAATCATGCTTGTGGAGTTGGATGATCAGGATCATATCCGGACCGATACGGTCGGTCCGGATGCTCAATCGGGCTAGTATAACACACCGAGAGTGGCTCAATCGGGCTAGTATAACACACCGAGAGTCATCCTGTACGGGTATTTCGTACATGGTTTCATTATAATGCTTGGAGGTTCGTGTTGCTCTGCTAAGAGTAACACTCAGTCGTCATGCCGCACTGATAATGAGTACAGAAATACAAGGCCGATTGCGCATTAATTAATAATGCTAGAAATTCACTGTGGTATATGGGATTGTTGCCACATGCTCCAACTGGATGAATTTCATGTATTCACTGAACGGGATTGTTGCCACATGCTCCATTCTAGGTGAATTAAGTGAGGGAGTATCCAACACTTATTAATGGCTTTATCATTTACAAGATGTCACTCATAGTTTTCTCGGCTTTTTACAATTTTAACCTTAAATGAAAATCCACCATCAACACTAACGCAATGTGATTTTCGCGAGAATCCAGGCTAAAGAAGCGGCGCATGCGCCCGTCGCCCGATTGCCGACTGCGGTAGGGACCTTCGGGTCCCGGAGGCACGTGCCGTGGGCGTAGCACTCGCGGCGGACGAGGCTGCGCGGCCGCCTGAAGTACTATTACCACCGGGTGGCGGGTAGAATCCTTTGCAGACGACTTAAATACGCGACGGGGTATTGTAAGTGGCAGAGTGGCCTTGCTGCCACGATCCACTGAGATTCAGCCCCATGTCGCACCGATTCGTCCCTCCCCTCCAATCTTCACTCCAAAAAGAATCACTTTGAAGAAATAAACAAAGTCCCTCATGCCAAAATTATTCATATGACCTAAAAAGACAAGGTTCGATCTGCAGTCGGGTGTTTTGGATATATATGTAACTCCAACGTGCCAAGTAGATGCTCGCGCAGATTAGGAGGATCTGTGGAAATGTCACTAGATTAAGTTTTTTATCGTCCGACACTTGTCAAAAAAAAAGTGTTGCTGAAAAAAAATATCTATACTTGTACATCGCGTGGCTAACAGATCCATGCATTTATATCTATACATAGCGGGAACGGCCGAATGACTTTCGAACTCTCGTCCCGTACCTGGCAAGGTACAATGACCGTGAATTTTTACAAGTGTGAAGTCGTCCGGGGACAATGGAGAAAGAACCATGTCGTTGAAAAAAAATAAATGAATGCACACTTGGGAAAAAAAACCGGTGTTGAAAAAATATATATATATATATAAGTTTGGTCCCAAAACCCGTTGGAGGTGGATGGCAATGCATTTTGACCAAGTTTGAAGCAAAGTGTTGCTTGGTCATGCTCGAAATCGCATCACTAGACGCTGGCCGGATAGAATGCTCATCCAAGATGGCCGTGACCTACCAGCTTGTCGGGTCGATTGCTCAGCCATGATGGCCGGGTGTTGAAAGATGAGAGCTTTTCTGCTCGAATGCTCGGCCAAGATGGCCGGTGTTGAAATCGCAAGTTCGAACGCTCGACCATGACGGCCGCGTCCATGTACAAAGTGATGGTTCAAGTCGCTAGCTTGTCGGGTCCATGTGCACCAAGATGGCCGGATCCGGCCTCGGGGAGTTGATGAATGTTTTCTGCTCCCTAATCTTATTTGTAAAAATGCTTTTTTTTTTTTACTCGGTCAACAATATATTAAAAAGTAAAAAGCGGAATCAGACATGGTCAGGTCAAACTTGCGCCTAGCCGTTAGGCTACACGCCAATAAGACCTACTTGAAACGAAAATAAACCTCTCCGTGCCATTCTACGTAAAGAATAAAACCTGGCCTCCCCTCATAAAACTCATAATCATCTTTGGCCAACAAACATGCTTCTTTAGCCGAAGCATCTGCGAAAAAATTAACTTCCCTATAGTTTGTGAACATAGCGTATATTTGTATAGAAACTTCTCGCCATTTTCCACTTCGCATCGCCATGGTAATTCACCCTTTCAAGAGCTAGAATGCAACTCATAGAGTCCGACCTAACACAAAGGTTTGTAACATTCCACCTTTTGGCAACCATAGCACCATAAATAACTGCACATACTTCCGCATAATAGTTGGTTTGTGATAGACACATTTTGGTGTCTAATTTGTCTCGATTCTATATATTGATAGTGCTCATTTTTGTACTTATTATGGTGTTTTATGTGTGTGTAGGTATTTTTGGCCAATAAACATTTTTGGAAAAATCGGCTCGAAAAGTTGTCTAATGCACCCCGGAGGAGTTGTTATTGGCACCCACATTTGGATAAGGGGCACCCTCGGGACACCCCATAAGGCACTGCCTATAGGCACCCTACTGCGGATAGGGGCGCCTCATCTTCTTCTCGTTCAAGCAGCGTTTTGGCGGGAAAAATTGGTTCAAATTGCAGATTTGATAATTTGGTACCGAAGGAGTTTTAGAAGGATTTTCTTCACTATTTGAATTAGGGTTAACCTGTTTCGATAAAACAGGGGGATAGATGACTTGGAGTCGGTAAAACGGGGATATATTCTTCGGTTTGGTAAAAACAGGAGGGAATTGTTATCGGGATTTTATTTGTTCTATACATGGGATTTACTGCGGATAAGGGAGGAACCTTAGTTGTTTGATTCTGATATCCTAAAGAGAGTCCGAGACGTACGATTTAGATTGGAGAATGCTTGAGAAGGTTAAGATAACAAGAGAAAGTCCGTAGCTTTTGGAGGAGGTAAACAAGATTTCTTCGAGAGATTCTCGACCTCGCTGGCTATATAAGAGTTTGTTCGAGTCATAAGAAGGGTTATGCAAACTTTGGGGAGGTTTAGAGGAGAAGAAGTTGAAATCACGAGTTGTACATTTTATTTCGTCGCTTTGCAATATCAAGAACGTGAAGAACATAAGACGCACGAGCATCTGTCGAGAAAGTCGTCGTTATTCAACAAGGAACGTATATATCGTTTAATCGGCGGTGGTTTTTAATTCTGTTCCCCTTTGTAGAGATTCTGTAACACACTCACACTGTTGCGAATCAGTTGTTTTATCACTTTTCATTCTTTTAATCATCTTTTGAGCCATAAATACATATTTTGAGACCATGATTAATATGAGGAGCTAAACCCCATTGCTGAGGCGATAGAGGAAGCTATTTTTCCAACAAGAAGTGGTATATTCTTATTTATCTATTTATTGCAATTATTTTTATGATTATTTTGCCTTGATTGATAATTGTCTGAATGATTTTTGTTAAACAATTGTGATTTCTTTTGATAGAGCATACTTGGACCTAGGTTTTTGATGTTCTATGCTTCGGATTTACACTTGTTCTTTTGAGAATCTACTTGTTGCGATAGTTTAGAATCACTTTGAACGAGAAAATTGCATGAATATAAATTTTGGATTAAATCACTTTGAACTTGGAAAATAGTGGAATCTTAGCCTCCTGTGTTCTTTTAATATTGATATCAACTTTGTCAGTGTTTGCTATAATTTTTAGTGTGTTTTCTATTTTTGTTTTAATTTTAAGTCTAAAAATCCTTCACAAGTTCGAGAGAACGACAACCTTTATTACCACTTTACTACAACTTGTTAAAATCACATCAATTTTTGGCGCCGCCGACGCGGACTTGTTTTTAGGGTTTTGGATTTGTTTTTTCTTTTTCTTTTTTAGTTTTTTATTATTTTTGTTCTTTTTTACGTTTTTGGGTATTTATCTTTTGTCTACAGGTTCAGGATCATAAAGAAAATTGAGCCAAGGAGTTTGGTGATTTCGTAAAGACTTGGAGCGAAAGATTAAAGCAAAAAAGAACGGAAAGAAGACGATTTTCTTTTAGATATTTTGTTTTTAGGGTTTGTTTATTTTAGAGAAAAAAAAAAAATTGTATTAGGGTTTATTATTTTTGTAATTTTTCTTTTCTTTTTGGACTTTGGACTTTATTATTATTTTTACCCTACGGAAGGGTACTTTAAATATAAACTGTTTTGCGAGAGAAGGAGGACAATTACGATATTGTCTCGCACCTTGGGTTCGTACACCGACATAGGAGTCGTGGCCCGAGTCGACTACAACCGATTCATCCCCGTCCGGAACGGGAGGTAAGATTCGAACACTCGCGAATCCCCCCGTCGCCGAGTTACCGGACTCCTTCGTATGCTTATATGTTGAGGACTGAATACGGACATTTATTTTTCTAGTAAAGGGCAAGGCCCGGCCATACAAGATAAGGGTTCGGATTTCATCACCGTTCTCTTCTTGCCCGCCTTAGGAACACGTAACCTACGCGAACCTAAGCCTTAAAATTTTGACTAGAACAAGACCGATAGGGTAACGAGCTTAATAGGAAAGTTATTCGAAAAATATTGGTTACTCTTTTAAGCACACTTCAAAGTTCAAGAAGGTTTTCGTGAGTTGAATGCGTGATCGCGCCGCATTGTAATTCGGTGAGGCCTTGGGTATCAAAGCTCCACCGAGCTTCCCTCGCTCGATTCAACTCACTTTGACTCGGATTGATTCCGCAGGGGTTCGCTTAAATTGTAACGAATTCCGTTTCGAAGGATTAGAAGCTGGGTCTAGAAACAATCTAAGTGGAGCCATCATGCTTTTTGTTTGCTAGAAATCTCTAGGTTTGCTTTGGTTGAGTCGGCCTTGATTTGTGATTGCATAAAATCCCCTTCCTAATTCTTTTGCATGCCTGAACGTAAAAGAGACGCCCTAGGTAGATTTGTTAAGGAGAAACCTAGTAGTTCTAAGCGTCTCGATTACCTCAATTTAGAAAGTCCAATTTTTGAAGAGTCCGTTTTTGAACGTCCGTCTTGGGGAGACAATCCCTAATATTCCGATAGTGCCGTAAATGGAAACTTTGAAAGCCTTGTTGAACCCGACTAGGGCTACTCGTCCCTCATGTATCAAAGTTACCGAAACGGAAGCAACTTATGAACTTAAACTCCGAGACCTTACAATTTGCTCCCAATCTTCTTAGGGAAAGAAAATGAAAACCCCTATTTTCTGTTAGGGACTTTGAGGAAATTTGTAGCACCTTGAAAATTAGAAACCTTGATGATGATGCTTTGAAACTCAGGTTATTCCCTTTTTCCTTGAAAGATAAAGCCAAATCGTGGCTATATAGTTTGGCTTCCGGTTCGATTGAAACATATGAACAACTTACATCTGCCATTTTGAACAAGTTCTTCCCTAGGCACAAAACATCGTCTATTAGGACGCAAATTTGCACGTTTTCTCAACAAGAGGGAGAATCTTTGTATAGGTATTTGGAAAGGTTCAATGATTTATTAGCCCAATGTCCTCATCATGGTCTCGAAAAGGTTAGGTTAGTTCAGATCCTTTATGAGGGTTTAGATTATTCCACTACAACCACAGTAGAATCTATGTGTACGGTGGGTTTGAAAACCAAATGTTGATGAGGCGATGGCATATTTGCATGAAATCGCCGAAAAGACCCAACAATGGGAAAATAATAGGGAACCCCGAAAAACAATTCTTCTAGGTAGAGGAAACGTTAATAGGGTAGAAGGAGGCTATGAATCGATGCCAAAATTGTCTTTATAGCGAAAAGGTTAGAAGCTTTAGAAGTGGGTCACACTAGTGGTAGATTGGAGCCTTTTTGGGAAGGCCAGAATAATGAAGAGCAAGCCAATGCTCTATATAATAACACTAGATTTGATAACCGTCAAAAGTTTGACCCATATTCAGAAACCTATAATCACGGTTGGAGAAACCATCCGAACTTTTCGTGGTCTAAGGGCCAGAGTCAAGGTCAGTTTAGTAATTCTAATGCTCCCCCAGGTTTTGGTTACACTAAGAATTCTTCTGGCCCTGAAAATAAAACGACTAGCTTAGAGGACTCTATTAAGATGTTAGCAAAAACTCAGGATATCTTAGCACATGAGAACCAACTTAGTTTTCAACAGAAACCAAGCGTAACTTTCAAACTAATGCTCGCAGCCTTGCTAAGTTAGAACTTCAAGTGGGCCAAATAGCTAAGACCTTAAGTGAGAGAGATAACGGAAGGTTCCCTAGTCGACTAATCCCAATCCTAGAGGAGTTCATGAAGTAGGTGCAAAACCATCGAATCGTTGAATGCTATTAGAACCCTTAGGAGTGGTAGAGTAGTAGACAATCGTGTAACCATGCCCGATAGTGAACATACTTGTAGTTCACCCTCGGGATCTCACCCCTCGGGACCACCACTAGTCAAGGGACCGATAAAGTTTCGATGATGTCAATTACATTTCTGAGAGGTCCGATTCTCGTGCCTAGAGCCCCGTTTCCCCAACTATTAGTACCAACAAAGAAGGAATCGAACTTTAATGACATATTGGAGGTTTTTAAGCAAGTTACCATAAACCTTCCTTTATTAGATGCAATTAGGCAAATTCCTGCTTATGCCAAGTTCCTTAAGGATATGTGTACGCGAAAAGCAAAAACTTAGCGTCCATAAGAAAGCCTTTTTAGCTAGTCACGTAAGTTCAATCATCCGAACACCACAACTCCAAAGTACAAAGACCCGTGTTCCCCTACCATTGCTTGTACAATAGGTAACCACCGGATAGAAAAAGCTTTACTTGACTTAGGAGCCACAGAACTTACCGTACCATGTGTACTTACAAACTAGGACTTGGTGAAATGAAACCTACTCGGATGACATTGCGATTAGTGATAGGTCTCGTTAAAATTCCTCGAGGTGTTATTGAGGATGTTCTTATTGAGGTCGACAAGTTTATTTATCCAGTGGATTTCGTGGTCCTAGATACCCAACCTGTCCCCGACCCGCCAGAACCGAGCACTGTGATATTAGGTCGCCCATTTTTAGCTACGTCTAATGCGATCATTAACTGTCGAAATGGTGTGATGAATTTGTCTTTTGGTAATATGACTATGGAGATGAACATTTTTAATGTCGTTAAGCTACCCTATGAGCTAGATGACACATGTGTTGAAGAGGTGAACATGATAGAAGCCTTAGTTCAGAGTCATTACCAAACATTTTGTGTCGAGGACCCATTAGAAAGTTGTCTATCCCATTTTGGTTTAGATTTTGATGACGACAAAGACTATTGAACAAGTGAATGCTCATT
Organism: Papaver armeniacum; assembly: GCA_023531295.1. NCBI lineage: Eukaryota > Viridiplantae > Streptophyta > Magnoliopsida > Ranunculales > Papaveraceae > Papaver > Papaver armeniacum. Next base: position 41,882 of record JAJJWW010018992.1, read on the forward strand.
AGATTCTACCCCACCGTGTTAGACACCGATAGATGGAAAGCTAGGTTCGAACCATTACCGATTCGAGAATACCTTAATTCCTTCTTTAGAAGAGCCTCTAAGTTGGACCCGAAACCATTACCCGACACTCTAAAGTATGTGTTTTTAGGCCCATCTGAGACTTTACCTGTGATTGTAGCTTCCGATTTGGATAGTGATCAGGAAAGTAGGCTAGTAAAAGTACTTCAAGACAATAAGGAAGCTTTAGGGTGGACTATAGCAGACATTAAGGGTATAAGTCCTACTGTGTGTATGCATCGATTCATTTAGAAGAAGACTCCAAACCTTCTAGGGAGATGCAACGTCGACTAAACCCTAACATGAAAGAGGTAGTTCGAAAAGAGGTGCTTAAGTTGTTAGATGCGGGTATTATCTACCCAATTTCAGACAGTAAGTGGGTCAGTCTGCCCAAAGTTGTCCCCAAGAAATCGGGTATCACCGTAGTCCGAATGATAATAATGAGTTAATCCCAACCCGAGTGACCACGGGATGGCGTGTCTCGTATCGACTATAGGAAATTGAACAAGGTCACAAGGAAGGATCACTTTCCCCTTCCTTTTATTGACCAAATGCTAGAGAGATTTGGACATAGTCATTATTGCTTCTTAGATGGCTACTCCTAGGTTATAATCGATCGTTATTTCCCCGTAAGACCAAGAGAAAACCACTTTTACCGTCCCTTTGGTACCTTTGCGTATAGACGCATGCCTTTCGGGCTATGTAATGCCCCCGCGACTTTTCGGCGTTGTATGATGAGCATATTTTCCGATATGGTAGAACGGTTTCTAGAGGTCTTTATGGATGACTTTTCGGTGTTTGGTTCATCTTTTGATGAGTGCTTGCATCATTTGACATTAGTGTTGACTAGGTGTAAGGAAAAGAATTTAGTGCTTAATTGGGAAAAATGCCATTTTATGGTTAAATCAGAATTATGTTAGGGCACATCGTTTCTTCTAAGGGTATAGAGGTAGATAAAGCCAAAGTTGACCTTATTAAGACTTTACAGTCCCAAAAACCGTAAAAGATGTTAGGTCATTCCTAGGGCATGCGGGTTTTTACCGTCGATTCATTAAGGATTTTAGCTTGATTTCTAGACCTCTTTGCAATTTACTTGCAAAAGATGTTAAGTTTGTCTTTGATGATGCTTGTTTAGAGGCTTTTGAGAAGCTTAAGAATTTACTCACTATCGCCCCCGATAGTCCGTGCACCTAACTTGGAACCTACCCTTTGAAATTATGTGCGATGCTTCGATTATGCTATAGGTGTTGTGCTAGGTCAACGAGAAAACAAATTACTTCATGTGATTTACTATGCTAGCAAAACTCGAATGATGCCCAAATGAACTATACAACTACCGAGAAGGAACTTTTAGCCATCGTGTTTGCCTTGGATAAGTTTAGATCCTACCTATTAGGTTCTAAGATCGTAATCTATACCGATCATGCCGCTTTGAAATACCTTTTGTCTAAGAAGGATACCAAACCTAGATTGATTAGGTGGATCCTTTTGTTACAAGAATTTTGTCCGACATTAGAGACAAAAAAGGTGCCGAAAATATAGTAGCAGACCACTTGTTTAGGCTAGTTGTTAGTTTCCCTAATGATTCCCTTCCTATAAGGGATAGCTTTCCGATGAACAATTGTTCTCTCATTTCCCAATTACCTTGGTATGCGAATATAGTGAATTATCTTGTTACTTTGGTCGAATGCCTCAACATTGGGGCAAGAAGATTTCTAGGTTTTTAGCCGAGGTTAAGCATTTCTTTTTGGGACGATCCTTATCTATTTAAGTATTGTCCCAGACTCGTATTATTAGGAGATGTATACCCGAGAGTGACCAGTCCAAAGATTATCTCCTTTTGTCATGAACATGCATGTGGGGGTCATTTTAGTGCTAAGAAGACTGGCCGCTAAGATATTGCGGTGTGGTTTTTACTGGCCTTCGTTGTTTAAAGACTCCCATGGTCATTGTGTTTCTTGTGAGCGTTGCGTAGTTAGGAACCATTTCCGTAGAAATATGATGCCTTTGAACCCTATTTTAGTGATTGAGGTCTTTGATGTGTGGGGCATTGATTTTATGGGTCCATTTCCTAACTCTTTTGGTTATCTTTACATACTTGTCGCTGTAGACTATGTGTCTAAGTGGGTTGAGGCGGTTCCGTGTAAAACAAATGACCACAGGGTCGTAGTCCAGTTTTTGAAAGAGAACATACTTACACGTTTTGGTACACCGCGAGCTATAATTAGTGATGGAGGTTCACACTTTTGTAATAGACCATTTGCTCTTTTAATGAAACAATATGGTATTACCCACAAAGTAGCAACCCCATATCACCCACAAACTAGTGTATCGGTAGAGGTCTCCAATAGGGAAATTAAGCGTATTTTAGAGAACTTGATTAATCCTAATAGGAAAGACTGGTCGTCGAGGCTTATCGATGCCTTATGGGCTTACCGCATCTGCGTTTAAGACACCCATTGGAATGTCACCTTATCGTTTAGTGTTTGGCAAGGCATGTCACCTTCCTGTCGAGTTAGAGCATAGAGCCTATTGGGCTATTAAGAACTTAAACTTTTCACTTGACAAGGCAGGAGCTCACAGAAAGCTCCAGCTCAATGAGTTGGACGAGATTCGTAGAGATGCGTACGATAGTGCTAAGGAGTATAAGAACAAAATGAAACTTGTGCATGATAAGAATATTTTACGAAAGTCATTTTCTCCAGGTCAAAAAGTTCTTCTGTATGACACTCGTTTGCATCTATTCCCCGGAAGTTGCGCTCTCGGTGGACCGGTCCTTTTGTGGTCCGTATTTTTTTTTCCTCATGGCGCTATTGAGATTGAGACACCGGATGGTAGTAGTTCTTCAAAGGTTAACGGTCGGTCAGCGATTGAAGCCCTTTTAGAGCCTTTTCCTACGGGTGATGTTGAGGAGGTCCCTTCCGGAGGACCCTGTTTACCTTGATTGACCATCGAGGCGGTTTTGTATGTTGTATATTATTTTTGTAGGTTTTTGGTTATACTTCACCCAGGTACTATCTTTCCGACTTCTCTCTTTACTATTTCCTCATGTCACTTATATTTTTGGTACTGTTCTTTAATTAGAAACATTGAGGACAATGTTAGATTTAAGTTTGGGGGTGGGGTAGAAACTTTTGTTACCTTTTTGTTACAATAAATAAACTCCGAGCCTAGAAATTTATGTTTATTAAGGATGGCACTAACCAATCTAAGTGGATGGAAGCATTTTGGTTGTAGGAGTTGAGGAACCAATCGATTAGATGGAAACATCTAAAGAGTCTATTCATAAAAGCACGAGCTCGGGTGTTAGAAATAACATGATAGTTTCACCAATCTCGTTGAGTCCTTTTCACTTCGTTTTATTTTGTTTTGTTTTTAAACTATGTTTCTCTAAGTGTTTAGGTGGGGCTCACGATTCAATTTGTTACCACCGCTAGGGTGAAATAGAGTGATTGAGTTACTAAAAAAAAAAAAAAAAAAAAAAGACTAGACCAATTAGACCAAACGGAATAAAATTAACACTTGGGAATAGCAATATGTGTGTGTTTTCCCTGTCTCCGTCGCCTAAACAAGCGTGGAATGCGGGATCCACGGAACTATCATGTAATCTGGCCGACAAGAAGCATGCGCTTGGATCCAAAAGATCTAATCATGCAGATTAAAAAAAAAAAATATTAATATTCAGTGAATAAATCGACCGCTGGTTCCCTTGTATATGCCAGACGTGTTGATCTAGAATTAGGATTATCGACCACTGGTTCCCTTGTATATGCCAGTTGTGTTGATATTAGTCAACTAGTATCTCGGTCCATTAGGATAGGTTCATTTTGGCAAAGGGCCTTTGAGACAGATATGGGAAACACCGATCACTTAGTAAACATCAAAACCATCTATGTTTTTCTCTATTTCCATCTTCTTGATCTATCCATGTGATTAGTTTTGACTCCTGGATATTGATGTCCATAGTGAGACTATCCGAGTAGAGCTATGTGACTTATATATGAATTTTAGTATGCTTGAGTGCAAACTCGTGTACAAAGAATTGGAATTTCGCATCGGGGTACTTCCTCCTGTAGTCAATAAGTATGCCAACCAAGGAGATTCTTTAGTGCCTTCCAAGGTTACGCGGAGATAGTTAGGGTCTGGAGTATAAAAGGTTTTGTGGGTACACCTCGGTAAACCCTCCTGAGACTATAACTCGGCCACTAGGGCCACCTAGGGGTTTAAAGGCTTATTGCATACGCTAAATGCAATCGACGATGCCTGCGACAGTGAGTTAGGATTTTATTTTATTTTTTGCTCGAGGACTAGCAAATAATAGGTTTGGGGGTATTTGATAGACACATTTTTGTGTCTAATTTGTCTCGATTCTATATATTGATAGTGCTCATTTTTTACTTATTATGGTGTTTTATGTGTGTGTAGGTATTTTTGGCCAATAAACATTTTTGGAAAAATCGGCTCGAAAAGTTGTCTAATGCACCGGAGGAGTTGTTATTGGCACCCACAGTTTGGATAAGGGGCACCTCCAGGACACCCCATAAGGCACCTGCTATAGGCACCCCTACACGGATAGGGCGCCTCATCTTCTTCTCGTTCAAGCAGCGTTTTGGCGGGAAAAATTGGTTAAATTACATGATTTGATAATTTGGTACCCGAAGGAGTTTTAAAGGATTTTCATCACTATTTGAATTAGGGTTAACTTGTTTCGATAAAACAGGGGGGATAGATGACTTGGAGTCAGGTAAAACAGGGGATATATTCTTCGGTTTGGTAAAACAGGAGGAATTGTTATCGGGATTTTATTTGTTCTATACATGGGATTTCTTCGCGAGATAAGGGAGGAACCTTAGTCACTGTTTGATTCTCTGATCCTAAAGAGAGTCCGAGACGTACGATTTAGATTGGAGAACGCTTGAGAAGGTTAAGATAACAAAGAAAGTCCGTAGCTTTTGGAGGAGGTAAACAAGATTTCTTCGAGAGATTCTCGACCCCGCCGGCTATATAAGAGTTTGTTCGAGTCATAAGAAGGGTTATGCAAACTTTGGGGAGGTTTAGAGGAGAACAGAAGTGAAATCACGAGTTGTACATTTTCTTCTTTCGCTGCAATATCAAGAACGTGAAGAACATAAGACGCACGAGCATCTCTGTCGCAGAAGTTTGTCGTTATTCAACAAATCGGGAACGTATATATCGTTTAATCAGCGGTGGTTTTTAATTCTTGTTCCCCTTTGTAACAGATTCTCAGAACACACTCACACTCGTTGCGAATCAGGTTGTTTTATCACTTTTCATTCTTTTAATCATCTTTTAAGCCATAAATACATATTTTGAGACCATGATTAATATGAGGAGCTAAACCCCATTTTGAGGCGATAGAGGAAGCTATTTTTCCAACAAGAAGTGGTATATTCTTATTTATCTATTTATTGCAATTATTTTTATGATTATTTTGCCTTGATTGATAATTGTCTGAATGATTTTTGTTAAACAATTGTGATTTCTTTTGATAGAGCATACTTGGACCTAGGTTTTTGATGTTCTATGCTTCGGATTTACACTTGTTCTTTTGAGAATCTACTTGTTGCGATAGTTTAGAATCACTTTGAACGAGAAAATTGCATGAATATAAATTTTGGATTAAATCACTTTGAACTTGGAAAATAGTGGAATCTTAGCCTCGGTGTTCTTTTAATATTGATATCAACTTTGTCAGTGTTTGCTATAATTTTTAGTGTGTTTTCTATTTTTGTTTTAATTTTAAGTCTAAAAATCCTTCACAAGTTCGAGAGAACGACAACCTTTATAACCACTTTACTACAACTTGTTAAAATCACATCAGTTTGCCAGCCAAGACCAACACAAAGAGCGCCAAGGACTGCCGAATTTGAATCTCAAAAAATAACACCAGAACCAACTTGGCCTGGGTTTCCACGTGAAGCACCATCACAACAGATCATTATCTCTCCAGTATTGGGCGGCGTCCAACTAACTTCAAGAGGAGTCGAGTTCTTGCATGATCTATGCTTAACTCTAAAAATCCAAAATACACCAATCCTCCATGTTGTTATACATATGACCCTTTAATCTAATAGAGTAATCACGGATAACCTGATAGACTCTACCTTTAAAGCCCAGTCATCGAACTCGCATATCATCAAAATAAGCCTTGTTGCGCATTTTCCATAATTTTGTAACTATTGCGAGATTTGCAACAAGCCACAGATCCTTCACCATCCTATCTGCGCCCCTTTGCGCCTTATAAGAGGCCACAAGATCTTCTTTTGCTTGCAGATTAAAAATTCCAGCCGCCAAGCCCAAATTCGCTTAGCAATTCTGCGCAATGCCAAGTGATATGGCTAACATCTTCACAACTTACTCTACACGGGCGGCACATAGACGGCATCTCCCGCCTGTCTTCTTAGTGATGTTATCTTCAGTTGCGCAACATTGCTTCTTCCAAACCTTCCAGAATTGCACACTCAAAGTAGGATGCACAACCTGTCTTGTAAAAAGAACCGCCGCAGGCACAATCTCCACCGGAGCTTTAATTGCAGCCTTAGCCGATTTGGTTTTTGAAAAAAACTCCCTTGATATCAAGGTCCCAAATTTTGTAATCCTCACCACCAGCAATAATAAGTAAATTGTCAACATCAATATGGCAGCGCAACATCAAATCTCTTGTCTTCGAAGGGATAACCCAAGCACCATCAACAATAATATCACTTACTTTGGCCTTAAAATCATTAGGGCCCTTGGAAGTGATGCCAAGCCTGTGCAATCGAAAAATCACCACACCAAATATCAAAAATAAGGAAGTATTAGCACCATTACCTATAATTGAGCGAGTATGACTTTGCACAAAATTGTGAACCACTCGATTCCTGGAAAACCGAAGAACCCAGCTTATAATCAATCAAATTGCCATTTAGTTTGAAGTATTTCGCCCTCAAAAACCTGGCCCACGTCTTGTTTGAGTCACGAATAGAAACCCAAAGCTTCATAAGCATTACCCTATTTACATCATTCAATTTCTTAAGGCCAAGACCACCTTCACGCTTCGAACAACACAAATCATCATAAAGGACCGTAAAATACTTACGTTTTCAAACATCGCCAGACCATAGAAAATTCCTAATTGCCCTCTCAACTTGCTTAATGATTGTGCATGGCCATTTGTAAACATCCATGGAATGAAGCACATAACTTGAAATAACCGATTTAATCAAAACCAATCTAGCTTGAAAAGATAAAAGCTTACCCTTCCAACATGCCAGCTTGTCCATGATCTTCTCCACTACCCGGCGAACATGAATATGTCGCACAATACCAGGTTTCAATTGGATTCCCAAATATTTATCAGGGAATAAAGCCCTTTCCATTCCCATAAAATTAGCAATAGCAATGGAACGAGATTTTCTATCACCTCCATAATAAAACTTGCTTTTGGCATAACTCACATATTGGCCGATGCACGTTGATAAATGCCCAAAGACATATTCTTCAAATTATTCAAACTATGCAAGTTACCCCCGTAAGAAAATAAGAATATCATCCGCAAAGAGAAGGTGCGTAGGAGCTACACCCTTCTTACTCACCATATGATCCATACTTCGAGTAGCAAACAGTTTTGAGATTGCGACTTAGAACGTCTTCAATAAGCACAAAGATCAAAGGTGAAAGTGGATCACCTTGACGCAACCTCTATTGATCTTGAAAAAACCTTCGGGGACAACCATTTATCATAATAGAAATCCTAGCAGAATTAAGGATGTTGAGAAGCCACTTATACCAATTCTCGGAAAAGCCATATTGACGAAAAACTTCCATTACGAACTCCCAACCGACCGTATCAAAAGCTTGGGCAATATCCAACTTGAGGCCAACATTCCCAAAGTTTCTTTTAGTGTTGATCTCATTGATCAATTCATACGCCAATGTTATATTCTCGTTAATATTTCTTCCTTTCATAAACGCAACTTGCTCTTCGTAAATTAATTTATTAAGAACCGTTTCCAAGCCTTGTAGCCATAATCTTTATAATAATCTTGAATAAGAAATTGCTTAAACCAATCGGTCTATAATCTTTGATAGCATCGAGACTTATTATTTTTCGGAATCGAACAATAAACTAGAGTTAATGCCATTCGGAATTTTCCGCATCGCCCAACAATTTGCAATAGCATTAAAAAGATCTCTAGAAATAATGTTCCAACAAAGTCTATAAAAAGAACCTGTAAATCTGTCAGGGCCAGGAGCATAATCCGCACCCAAATCAAAAACAACTTCTTTAACTTCCTCCAAAGATGGAATGGCATCCATGAAAGCACTCTCAGTAGCCGAAATACTTTCATGCGCATAATTAAACAAGTTTGGATCAATATTGACTTCCCCACCATTGAACTTTGCTTGGTAATGATCCACAATATAGTTTTTTATATCATCCTGCAAAATCAAAGTAGAGTTAGTAGAAATCTTCAATTCGGATATAGTGTTGTGAATCCTCCTCATACGAATGCTATTATGAAAAAAATCGAGTATTTTGATCTCCGTCTTCCAACCAAGAGTCCCTCGATTTTTGTTTAAGCATGGTATCCAGTTCAATGCGCACGTCCTCAGTGACTTTCTTAGCATCCGCAACCTTCAAAAATTGATATTCACTTCTCGGATTTTGATCAAGAAGATCATTCTCCGATTCAAGTCTTAGTTCAGCTTGCTTCAAACGAAACTGAATATCACCAAAAACAGTTATATTCCAAATTTTCAAAGCCTCGAGCAGTCGCTTCAATTTTGAAGCAAACACAAAGGGAGGAGCACCATCAAGCCTTAATCTCCACTTTTCTTCCACAAAACTCAAGAAACTGGATGCGAGAGCCACATTTTTTTTTGAATTCGGAAAGGAACCTCTTCGGTCTTGGACTCTCAAAGGCGTAGCCAAATAAAGGGAATGATCCGAGCAAACCCTTGGCAATGCCTTACACCTCCAATTTGGATACTTGTCATTCCAAGCATCATTTAAAATCGCCCTATCATGCTTAGAAACGATTCTCGTGAATACCACTCCGACAATTCGTCCAAGTATATTTCTTTCCAAGAGCATCGCCTTCAACCAAACCGTTATCAGAAATCTAACTTGAAACTCATTCATATAAACTTCTTTAATCGGCCGCCACCTTTCTTCTCATCCGGATGCACAACACAATTAAAATCCCCCAACACCAACCATGGAATAGATAAAAAAACCCAAGCCTAATTGGCCAAAGTCTTTGACGAACTACTGGATCATAAGAAGCATGAACTGACGTAACTAAATCTCCCGCAAAATCTAGAGTAATGGCTTGTTTTGAAGAAATTAGGACATTTGGCCTAGATAAAGTATTCCTCCACAAGACCCAAATATTACCCTTCTCTCCACCAGCTTCATTCGTGATAACATCCTCACTGAAATCAATTAATTTCATCTTCCTAACAAAACGTGTGTTTAGTAAAACCCGCGATTATGCAATACAAATTACATCGGGACTATGCAAGTGATATAGCTCCTCCAATTTGGCCCTTGCACCATCTTTAGCCAAACCTTGAGCGTTCCAATAAAAGACATGCATTAAATAACACTGTCTTTTTCAGGGCTTGCCGAACCCTTTTTAGAACCTTTACCACCACGAGTAGTAACTTGACTAACGCAGACCCACGGTTACATTCTTCTTTTTTAGGATTTTTTGGCTTTGGCTTTATTTTTTCAAACCTCCTTCTTCTCACGTTCTTCCTTTTATTTCAAGGCAATTAAAACCAAATTATTTTCATCATCTTCAAGCAACATTTGAAGTGTTAGTCGATTGAATCGGATCTTGAGCTAACTCCCTACCGGGAACTTCCTCTTCAATTGCAACATCTAAATCTTCAATCTCTTCGTTCCCAGGTTTCAAATCTATTAAAAGCGTAATGTTCTCCAAAGATTGCCTTGGAGTAGATCTTCTTGAAGTTTTAGTAGCCTCACTAAAACTGCGGCATCATCATTATCATCAATAGTTGTTGGGATACTAATGACTGGAGAGGAAGGAGCTGCCTCTTTGTCCACAGGTTCATCACTATCATTGGTATTAACCAGAATTGGTGTTATTTCGGTTTGGTTTTTCTTCTCAATAGTCTTCTTTCTCAAATTATCAAGCCTTGTCTTAGCCATTTCTTTTCGAATCGGCAACCCAAAGCATCAACCTCAAGTTGCCTTGCTTTTCCTTCATGTCTTCATATTTCCGAAAAGCCTCCATCTCTTGTTCCTCCAAATTTACATCATCTTCTCTCGTGAACATTCTCCAACCTCCTCACCATCATTGCGTAAACTTTTACGTAACCTCACGAATTTGAGAAGCACCATCATTACGCCTCGGATTGGTCGCCATCATTACACTCATCGGGACCGAAAGAAGCACCATTATCGTGCGTCTCCGGGCAAAGGAAGCACCATCATTGTGCGCCACAGTGCAGTGACGCACCAGCATTGTGCGTCTCTTGATTTTTATCCTCTTCACCCGTTTCTTCACCATTACTTTGCTCACTATTTTCCGGGAAATGGATATGCTTTCCAGTAGCAACCTCAAGGATTGATGGATTATTTTTCTTTGTAGTATCATCACCACGGATGGTTGTTTGGTTGCAACCTTGCCATTACCATTACCATTACCATTCCCATTGTTTTTAGGAATCTTATCTTTCTTCCAGAAATTTCTAAGCTCTTCCATGTCGTTTTCAAGGGATTTTATGATCACGGGATCGGTTTCTTCCTCGCTTTCTCTCTCAAATCATCAAGTTTATTTGTTCGGCAATCAGATTTCTTATGGCCATGTCAGTTTGCAATAATCACAAAAACTTGGCGTATTTAAGATTTCATAGTCTTGAACAAAAATCTCCTCATTCTCTTCACCTTCAATAAGAATCCTTCCCAAAGGTTGTGAAAAATCTATATCAATTAAACAAGCAAGCAAAATAACCATATTCATGGCGCAAGGTGCGTGGATCAACGGCAACCTAGGTTTACCAAGACCTCGGCCATGCGAAAAATTGTTTCTTCATCCCAAAATTCCATTGGAAGAGCCTTGAAACGAACCCAAACAACAACCCTAGTAACTTTATCCTTTTCGGGATCGAACATAGGCGTCCATGGATGGATTTTAAGTTGTTGAAATCCCTTCTCCGATTTGATCTTCCATGGACCATCATAGCTTACTCGTTTACGATCATCCTCATTATCAAGCTTAATAACAAAATATCCCTTCTTCCATGGAATAAATTGCACGACACCAATAAGCTTCCATTGAATCAATAACTCGCGCTTAACATCTTCAAACTTTAGGGTTTTGAAAAAATCAAACATCCGACCAAGCTAAATCTCCAGCTTGACCTTAATCCTTGCATGAGTTTCACGCGGGATTTTAATTAAAACATCATTATTTGTTGTTGATCGAACAGGGGGATGAGAGTCGCATCGATCTTAGATAAAACGTGGGTTCTCTTCTTTAATATGGACACATAAGATCCACGGTTTCCATCTTCGACGCGCCATGGTTTCCAACTTCTAGCCGATTCCTAATCTCGGAAGAACTAGGGTTTGGAACCGTGTTCTTGGGCACATAGACATGTCTCGCCCTAGATCTTGATCTTGAGCGATTCCAATTGTTCTTATTAGGTTGATTATCACGTCGTTCACCTATAATAGGCGGATTGGTTGATTGATTCTGCGCCATTGAAGCGCAAAATCAAAAGCTTGTAAAGAGACGCAAAAGAAAAGGGAGGAGAGAAAAACTAGGAGCTCTTTCCGTTATTTGTAAAAATGCTAATAAGACATATATAGGGAGGGGAGTTGGTTGGAAGTCGAAAAACAAGTTATGTCCCAAAACTCGTTGGAAGCCCATGGCAATACATTTTGACCAATATTGAAGACAAAAATTACTTGGTCATGCTCGAAATGTATCACTAGACACTTGACGGATCGAATGCTCGACCATCATGGTCGCACGCTGAAGCCGGCCGAGCCGAAGCTCACCCATCATGGCGGGTTTGAAAGTCGCGAGCTTACCGGATCGAGCGATCATCCAAGACAGCCGTGATATGCAAGCCGCAAGCTTGCAGGGTCAGCGCTCGGCCCAAGAAGGCCGTGATATGCTAGCTAGCTTGCCATGTCCATGTACAGCCAAGATGGCGTAGGATCCGGCCTCGGGAGTTGATGAATGATTTTTCCTCCCCTATTCTTATTTGTAGAAATGCTAATAAGACATATATAGGGAGGGGGAGTTGGTTGGAAGTCGAAAACAAGTTATGCCCCAAAACTCGTTGGAAGCCCATGGCAATATATTTTGACCAATTTTGAAGCCAAAAATTGCTTGGTCATACTCGAAATGCATCACTAGACACTTGACGGCTCGAATGCTCAGCCATCATGGCTGCACGCTGGAAGCTGGCCGAGCAAGCCTCACCCATCATGGCCGGGTTTGAAAGTAGCGAGCTTGCTTGGATCGAGCGATCGACCAAGACGCCGTGATATGCAAGTGCAAGCTTGCAGGGTCGAGCGCTCAGCCAAGAAGGTCGTGATATGCTAGCTTGCCATGTCCATGTACAGCCAAGATGGCCGGATCCGGCCTCGGGGAGTTGATGAATGATTTTTCCTCCCCTATTCTTATTTTTAGAAATGCTAATAAGACATATATAGGGAGGGGAGTTGGTAAGAAGTCGAAAAATAAGTTATGTCCCAAAACTCGTTGGAAGCCCATGGCAATAAATTTTGACCAATTTTGAAGCCAAAATTGCTTGGTCATACTCGAAATGCATCACTAGACACTTGACGAATCGAATGCTCAGCCAAGAAGGCCGTGAGCGGAAGGCCGGCCGAGCCGAAGCTCGACCATCATGGCCGGGTTTGAAAGTTGTGAGCTTGCCGGATCGGAGCGATCGACCAAGACGGCCGTGATATGCAAGATGCAAGCTTGACGGGTAAAGCGCTAAACCAAGAAGGCCGTGATATGCTAGCTTGCCATGTCCATGTATGACCAACATGGCCGAATCCCGGCCTCGGGAGTTGATGAATGATTTTTTCCTCCCCTATTCTTATTTGTAGAAATGCTAATAAGACATACATAGGTAGGGGGAGTTGGTTGGAATTCGAAAAACAAGTTATGTCCCAAAACTCGTTGGAAGCCCATGGCAATACATTTTGACCAATTTTGAAGCCAAAATTGCTTGGTCATACACGAAATGCATCACTAGACACTTGGCGAATCGAATGCTCGGCCAAGAAGGCCGTGAGTCGGGAAGTCGGCCGAGTGAGCTCAGCCATCATGGCCGGGTTTGAAAGTTGCGAGCTTGTCGGATCGAGCGATCACCAAGACGGCCGTGATATGCAAGGCGCAAGCTTGACGAGGTCGAGCGCTCGACCAAGAAGGCCGTGATATGCTAGCTTGCCATGTCCATGTCTGACCAAGATGGCCGGATCCGGCCTCGGGAGTTGATGAATGATTTTTCCTCCCTAATCTTATTTGTAGAAATGCGAATCGACATATATAGGGAAGGGACGTTGGTTGGGAAAACTAGTTGGTTTGGCATCAGTTGGCTCATCTTCATGCGCCAATTGTGTAAGTCTGACTCGGTGAAGCTTTACTCTTGCAATTTGCATGTTTGGCCAAGCACGTGAAGCATCATCTTGCAATTTGCAAGTTTGGTGATGTAGGACATCCGTTAGATTTAGGATTAGTATTTTTCTTATTATTTTTAGAGTTTAATTAATTTAGAGTAGTATTTTTTATTATTAGAATTACTTATCTTTAGAAGTTATAAAATTCTAGAACATTATTTATTTTAGGGATTTCTTATTTTTCAAGTTTGATTATTTTAGGAATGTTAGTTTTATTGTCTTCTCTATAAATAGGGGACAAGTCCTTTGTATTAGAATACACATTATTATCAATCAATATTGAGTTTTCTCAACTATTCTCCAACTTTACTATCAAAATTCTTTATTCACGCTTCCGTTCTGCATTAAGTGGCATCACGAGCTTCGGCTTCGATCCTCTTATTCTTTTCATCTAAACTTCCTTTACCCTTTCGTCACCTTTACTTCGAGATCTCCGCATCTCTTCTTCTAAACACTATTATCCTTTTATTTTTCGTTTTCAAAAAAATAAATAAATAATAATAATAATAATAATCCGGTTCACTATTCCTCTCTTGCCCATTCACTAACTAGTCTAGCACCCCAATCGGTCTCTCCACTTATTTTCTACTTCTTGTCTTATTCCATCCACTCCCTTTTTCTTTCCACTTGTCGCGTGAGACTTTCTCCCCAAAGCCAAAAGCACTAAGTCCAACAATTAATTCCAAACCCCACTTATCTCTCTCCATCACCGTTAATCTAGCCCACTACTCCACCAAGCCTGCTATCACGTCAACTCCCTATGCTGTTTCCAAAAAAAACCAAACAGTTAATTCCATATTCTTCTAAACCAAGCCATTAAGCATTGTTATCATGTTAATTTCGACGACGTATTTCGTGAAATTGCCGAATTACACGAGGCAAGTCTTCAACATATCGCAAAAGCAAAGCTTATTTTGGATCAAATAGATTGGTCGCGACTCGACGATTTTCATAAGATTACTCCTCCAACGATACAGTCCCGACACCAACACTTTCTTCGCCAATTATAGAACCACCATTCATACCTATTTCGAGTGATGTTTGTGTTCCTAATGGTGAAGTGGATGAAAATTATTCGTCTCTTATGAACAAAAACAAGTTGAAGAAGTTTTGCCAATATCAACACCGGAAACACCATCTTCTTGTAAGTCTCCTAATGCCATTCTTCTAGAAAATCAAAAGCTATGCAAAAATATTTTCGTTAGTCAAAAGTATTGCCAGATGATTACTACTCCAAGTGTTGCCAACGTCGACATCAACTTTTGTGTTCAACAATCAGTTTTATGGTGTTCTACTCTACGATCATCAACTTACTCAAAGTATATTATTTTTGGGCGGGTCGTTTACAATACTTGGTGAACTCGATGATGACTTCTTTTCAAGATGACGGGCCTGATGTAGCACATGTTCTTCAGTACTTTCTCAATTCGAGACGAATTCTTTTCAAGATGGCGGGCCTGATGTAGGACATCCGTTAGATTTATGATTAGTATTTTTCTTATTATTTTTAGAGTTTAATTAATTTAGAGTAGTATTTTTATTATTAGAATTACTTATCTTTAGAAGTTATAAAATTCTAGAACATTATTTATTTTAGGGATTTCTTATTTTTCAAGTTTGATTATTTTAGGAATGTTAGTTTTATTGTCTTCTCTATAAATAGGGGACAAGTCCTTTGTATTAGAATACACATTATTATCAATCAATATTGAGTTTTCTCAACTATTCTCCAACTTTATTATCAAAATTCTTTATTCACGCTTCCGTTCTGCATTATTTGGCCAAGCGTGTGAAGCTCCGTTCATCCAAGTTGCGAGCCGTCCAAGCACGATGAAGCTTCATTCTTACAAGTAGGAAGTCCCTCGGTCATAATGAAGCTTCATTTGGGCTAGGGCTCGGCAAGATCCGGCCTCGGGAGTTGATGAATGATTTTTCCTCCCTAATCTTATTTGTAGAAATGCGAATAAGACATATATAGGGAAGGGACGTTGGTTGGGAAAAATAGTTGGTTTGGCATCAGTTGGCTCATCTTCATGCTTGATTGTGCAAGTCCCAAGCTCAGTGAAGCTTTACTCTTGCAATTTGCAGGTTTGGCCAAGCACGTGGGCCAAGCGAGTGAAGCTTCATTCCTCCAAGTTGCGAGCCGGCCAAGCACGATGAAGCTTCATTCTTACAAGTTGGAAGTTGTTCGATCATAATGAAGCTTCATTTGGGCAATGGCTCGGCAAGATCCGGCCTCGGGGAGTTGATGAATGATTTTTCCTCCCCTAATCTTATTTGTAGAAATGCGAATAAGACATAAATAGGGAAGGGACGTTGGTTGGGAAAACTAGTTGGTTTTGCATCAGTTGGCTCATCTTCATGCGCTAATTATGTAAGTCCCCATTTCGGTGAAGCTTTACTCTTGCAATTTGCAAGTTTGGCCAAGCACGTGAAGCCTCATCTTGCAATTTGCAAGTTTTGCCAAGCGAGTGAAGCTTCGTTCACCAAGTTGCGAGCCGTCCAAGCACGATGAAGCTTCATTCTTACAAGTTGGAAGTCCCTCGGTCATAATGAAGCTTCATTTGGTCTAGGCCTCGGCAAGATCCGGCCTCGGGGAGTTGATGAATGATTTTTCCTCCCCTAATCTTATTTGTATAAATGCAAATAAGACATATATAGGGAAGGGACGTTGGTTGGGAAAAATAGTTGGTTTGGCATCAGTTGGCTCATCTTCATGCGCCAATTGTGTAAGTCCCCCGCTCAGTGAAGCTTTACTCTTGCAATTTGCAAGTTTGGCCAAGCACGTGAAGCCTCATCTTGCAACTGCAAGTTTGGCCAAGCGCGTGAAGCTTCATTCCTCCAAGTTGCGAGCCGGCCATGCACGATGAAGCTTCATTCTTACAAGTTGGAAGTCCCTCGATCATAATGAAGCTTCATTTGGGCAATGGCTCGGCAAGATCTGGCCTCGGGGAGTTGATGAATGATTTTTCCTCCCCTAATCTTATTTGTAGAAATGCGATTAAGACATATATAGGGAAGGGACGTTGGTTGGGAAAACTAGTTGGTTTGGCATCAGTTGGCTCATCTTCATGTGCCAATTGTGTAAGTCCCCAGCTCATTGAAGCTTTACTCTTGCAATTTGCAAGTTTGGCCAAGCACGTGAAACCTCATCTTGCAATTTGAAAGTTTGGCCAAGCGCGTGAAGCTTCATTCCTCCAAGTTGTGATCCGTCCAAGCACGATGAAGCTTCATTCTTACAAGTTGGAAGTCCCTCGATCATAATGAAGCTTCATTTGGGCAATGGCTCGGCAAGATCCGGCCTCGGAGAGTTGATGAATGATTTTTCCTCCCCTAATCTTATTTTTAGAAATGCGAATAAGATATATATAGGGAAGGGACGTTGGTTGGGAAAAATAGTTGGTTTGGCATCAGTTGGCTCATCTTCATGTGCCAATTGTGTAAGTCCCCAGCTCAGTGAAGCTTTACTCTTGCAATTTGCAAGTTTGGCCAAGCACGTGAAGCCTCATCTTGCAATTTGCAGGTTTGGCCAAGCGCGTGAAGCTTCATTCCTCCAAGTTGCGAGCCGGCCAAGCACGATGAAGCTTCATTCTTACAAGTTGGAAGTCCCTCGGTCATAATGAAGCTTCATTTGGGCTAGGGCTCGGCAAGATCCGGCCTCGAGGAGTTGATGAATGATTTTTCCTCCCCTAATCTTATTTGTAGAAATGCGAATAAGACATATATAGGGAAGGAACATTGGTTGGGAAAACTAGTTGGTTTGGCATCAGTTGGCTCATCTTCATGTGCCAATTGTGTAAGTCCCCAGCTCAGTGAATCTTTACTCTTGCAATTTACAAGTTTGGCCAAGCACGTGAAGCATCATATTGTAATTTGCAAGTTTGGACAAGCACGTAAAGCTTCATTCCTCCAAGTTGCAAGCCGGCCAAGCACGATGAAGCTTCATTCTTACAAGTTGGAAGTCCCTCGGTCATAATGAAGCTTCATTTCGGCTAGGGCTCGGCAAGATCCGGCTTCGGGGATTTGATGAATGATTTTTCCTCCCCTAATATTATTTGTAGAAATGCGAATAAGACATATATAGGGAAGGGACGTTGGTTGGGAAAACTAGTTGGTTTGGCATCAGTTGGCTCATCTTCATGCGCCAATTGTGCAAGTCCCCAGCTCATTGAAGCTTTACTCCTGCAATTTGCAAGTTTGGCCAAGCACTTGAAGCCTCATCTTGCAATCTGCAAGTTTGGCCAAGCGTGTGAAGCTTCATTCCTCCAAGTTGCGAGCCGGCCAAGCACGATGAAGCTTCATTCTTACAAGTTGGAAGTCCCTCGATCATAATGAAGCTTCATTTGGGCAATGGCTCGGCAAGATCCGGCCTCGGGGAGTTGATGAATGATTTTTCCTCCCCTAATATTATTTGTAGAAAAATGCGATTAAGACATATATAGGGAAAGGACGTTGGTTGGGAAAACTAGTTGGTTTGGCATCAGTTGGCTCATCTTCATGTGCCAATTGTGTAAGTCCCCAGCTCATTGAAGCTTTACTCTTGCAATTTGCAAGTTTGGCCAAGCACGTGAAGCCTCATCTTGCAATTTGCAAGTTTGGCCAAGCGCGTGAAGCTTCATTCCTCCAAGTTGGATCCGGCCAAGCACGATGAAGCTTCATTCTTACAAGTTGGAAGTCCCTCGATCATAATGAAGCTTCATTTGGGCATTGGCTCGGCAAGATCCGGCCTCGGTGGAGTTGATGAATGATTTTTCCTCCCCTAATCCTATTTGTAGAAATGCGAATAAGACATATATAGGGAAGGGACGTTGGTTGGGAAAACTAGTTGGTTTGGCATCGATTTGGCTCATCTTCATGTGCCAATTGTGTAAGTCCCGACTTCGGTGAAGCTTTACACTTGCAATTTGCAAGTTTGGCCAAGCGAGTGAAGCTTCATCTTGCAATTTGCAAGTTTGGCCAAGCGATGAAGCTTCATTCTTACAAGTTGGAAGTCCTCGATCGTGTTTGGCATCAGTTGGCTCATCTTCATGCGCCAACTGTGTAAGTCCCCAGGCCGAATAATATTCGGCATTGCTTGGGTTTTTCCCTTGCAAGACGAGAAGGAAATCGTTGGTCAAATATATTTTTCACGCACAGTGTGTGTTCTCTTGGAATGATTTGTCCCCGGTGTTCGTGCAAGATTGGCTTGCCTTAAGTGGCTTGGCTTGCTAGTTCTACTAGAGACGGTTGTTTCTTGACGGACAATACGTGTTGGCGTATGAGTGGTGTTTGGTTCTTGTGTGCTGGTTGGCTCTCCGCTCTGCGCGGCGAACGGCAAGCCCGATTACCTCTTCGGTCCCCGTCCCATGTTTTCCTTTGGAAAACACCCGTTTGGTTCCTGTGTTACCTACCTATCGAGAAGGTATCGATTTTGTCCCTCGCTTCTATTGCCTCTCGCATGCTCTTGGGTGGTGCGAGATGGTACTCGACAAGGGTCTTGTGTTCCCATTGTTCGGTGATATTATTATCCTGTTCCCATGGCGCACGAGATCTTTTTGTTCCCTTGGATGCCGACGTCCGGGGCCGAGGAAGATGGTGTCATTGAGGAATGCTACCGGTTGATCCTTCCGTTGTAGTAGCAGGATTTCCCACACTACACCCCTTACTCGATTTTGCCTAATTAATCCATTAGAAGATGTAAGATCAAGAACATTTATTGATTGAATTCATGAAGTGTTTACACAGGAAAATAGAATTACACTTAGAAGTTAAAACACTCTTAAACTTTCTCTCTCCTAATGACTTGCCTAACAATTCTAAAAAGATCTCCCTTTTTACAGACTCACTCGACCCTTTATATAGGGTAATACATAGTGGATGACAGCTAAGCTATCCTTTATTTTCTGGGAATGTCTCGCGAAGTGTCGCCAGTGTACAACTATTCAATCTCGCGACACTTCTTATCCTCGCCAGTGTTCCATGTCTTTCAGCTATTTTGTGTGTCGTTATTTCCCATCGCGTCGTTTATTTTAGTTTCCTGCGACTCCCTCGCGGTACCGTTGTTTATTGATCCCGCGAGCCCTATGCATTGCGATATTATGATCCTACATCTTGCCTCTTTTTCCTTGAATATTGCTTGAAGAGCGATCTTTAAGGAAAAATCTGTTGTTGTAGTGATCTTTGGTTTTTGTTGATGAAGGAACGAGCAATAAGAATACCGTACTTGAAAAGTACGTACTTGCCTCTATTCTTTTGCGAAGTTCCGAGCTTCTTTGAGATATATATGAAGTATCGTCTCTTATCTCTCCTCATATTTCTCCCGCGAGGGGAAGAGTACCATGAGATTTTTACAATATTGTTGCCGCGATCGCTTATCTTTAGAATCTTCGCTTTTGTACTTTTACACGGATTTTGATTATTAATGTCTCTCTTGACACGTCTCTTTCAACCACTTTTTCTTGACCGTTCATGTCTCTTCGCATTAAATGACCTCGTTTTTCTCGAGGCTCTTTTCCCCTATATATAGTTTTCTTTTCCCCTCCTTTTCATCTTTTAGTTTGTCTCGCAACTTTTCTTTGATTCTCTCCTTCCGCAATTTGCGCTCCCGCTACCGCAAATTTTTTTCTTCATCCTTTCTAGCGCTGTTTTTAATCTCCAATCTTCCATCCATTCCCATACCGATAAATGGCTTCCATCGGGTCGTGGATACAAAACTTCTTTTGAAGAAGTTCAACGTAAGTTGCTCGAGAAGGGTTTTACTCACAACCATTCCCGATCAAGAACCCTCATCCATTCTTTTCAGAATCTTTTCTCCGATCATCAATGTGATGATCAAAAGATTATAGTCTCGCTCGGTCGCCTTCTCGCGGGACTTCCTATTCCCTTGTACAATCCTCGAGTTGCCTTTATTTTATGAAATTTTGGCCCATGAAAAATTCTCTCGGGGCCGTTTATCAATTAAGTGGCGATTGTATTCGCCCGATGCTTGAGTTCGCGAACCGCGGTGTGTGCAAAGGATCTTTATACCCTAATTCTCGCGTAAATCCCAAATTCGCAGATTTGGAAATAGTCGTTGAGAAATACACCGTGGAAAACTTTTTTGAAAATTACTCTGATAACTATGGTGAATGCGAGATCTCGCCGGGGCGTTCGTCTCAAGAAAAAGGATAATGTCTCTCAAGATAAATTACTCATGCAAGACATTGATTGGCACCTGTGCAATAATACCTCTCCTCGTCATTCCAAAGATGAGAAATGGTGGGTCGTACCCTTGATCTTAAATGGTCCTTACATCGCGGGCTCGCATATTCTTCCCCGCGAATCTCGCAGATATCATCCTTGGGAATTCAAATGGCCCGAGAAGAAGAAAGAGGTATGTTTCCGACTTCAAATTTGGCTTTCGTAATTTTCTTTCTATAATTGCCGAGTTTGTGAAATCTTTCAGATAGCCAAAGTTGAAAAGAAGCTACAAAAGGATCCGTCTGAGGATACTCCGACATTGCTTCGATCGCTTACGAGTGAAGTAAGAATCACTTCCTTTCTTCTTATTTAAACAATATTGTTGCCTCTGTTTTTATCTTTACGCGTATGCGAAGGTTGGAGTTGAAGAAACTATTGCCGCGAAGACTAAAAGTAAGGGTAAAACTGTCGTCGCAAGGGTAAATCCTCCGCCCCTTTAACTAAGAAGCGAAAGGTCCAATCCTCTTCTCGCCTTAGCTCAAGCTCGAATCTTCGACGAGGATAACCATGAATCGAATCCTTCTCTCGCCAAGAAGATTCCATCGACCGGTTCTTCCATGGATCAATTATCCAAAGATCTTCTCGCATTGTTTCCAAGGAATGGGAGATGCTCCCCTAGCTTCTCTTTGTGGGGCTCTCGCAAACGTGTGTAATGTCGCTTTATCGGAAGGCAATAATTCATTCAATGGAGTCTCTAGAGTTGTGTCTCCCGACCTTTTGAATGCACTTGGGTCTCTCGGTATGTGTATTGTGCATACTTCCCCGCTAACTTTAAATTGTTTAGTATATATATATGTTTTAATGATTTTTCTATCTTCTTTTATAGGTTGGAAGATCTTCCTTTGTAGTTGCCTCGCACCTTGAGAGAAGACGCAACAATCTTGAAAAGAAGAATTTGCAATTGAGCAAGAAGATTCAAGAATTAGAGACCGAAGTCGCGCCATCTCGCGATAAAGACGAGAGAATTCAAAAGTTAAACACCGAACTTAACTCCCAAAAGGATAAGGTGTCCACTCTTCAAAACGCCAATCAAGAACTTTATGGTATAAAATTTTTCCTCCTTTCACTATTTTTATTTTATCGGTCGCATATTGCTACCTAACTTATTACTTTCGCAGATGTATATAATCTCTCCGATGAGGCTATCCTTCTCCATACATTTCCCGATCCTATGGATAATAACCTTCTTCTCGCTCACCTCAACAACTCTTTAAGTAGTTCATCAAACAAAATTAACTCCCTTTCATTAAATGAACTTAGACCAAATATCGTCTTTTTAGAAATTGAACATAGATCCGGTTTAAGTGTCGCCAACCAATTTAAACGAATGTTTCTCGAGTCCAATAAAGAAATCAAAATTTTGAGGAAGAAAATTAGCGACCTTATAGATGATAAAGATCGCATTGCTAACAATGGTGCATGTGCATTAGCAACATTTCAAAATCTCTCCTTGAACTACAAATTGAGCGGGATGAATTGCTTCGCTGTAATTCCTTGCTTAGTGAGCGAGAAGATCAAATTGTTCCCTCCTTGTTATAAATAGTGACGATGAATTCGCCTGGGCTGCGAAAGTTTTAGATAATGCCAGAATAACCTAGGTGTTGATGTTAGTCTTCACGCCGAGCATACTTCCTTGATTAAAGATATGATATCCGATAGAGAAGGTTATTTATTACACCTTACTACTTCTTACTTCGTAATATTGCTTGTAAATTATTAACTTGTTGTTACTTATTTGCGTAATCCGAGAAGAGGCTTCGTGTTAGAATTAGAGAGCTTGAATCGAGAAAGAACAACTCGCCGGAATTTTCCAAATGAGAATTGAAGAACTCGAAACCGAAAAAGAACAACTCGCAAAGAATCTCTCCTTCGCGAGAATAGATATTCCAAAGTTGAAGAAACAATTTCTAACGACAAAGGAGAATTTTAGCAATGATGTTTGTTCGTTTTCGCAATGGAGGCATGGAGTATGTTTGTAAGGATCACAATATCCCTCTCGCATTCATATCCCCGTCTCCTTGAAAAGGTTCCCGAGAATCCGCCTGTCTCGGACGTTTCGATAGCGAGGCCGGCGAAGAAGAAAATTTCGCGATGAGAATAACCAGATCAAGAATCGACGAAGAAGAAAGAATCGCCAAAGAAATAACTCTTTTTGTTTTCTTTTCTCGCTTGTAATATCTCGTACATTTCGTATCCTTATTATAGTGTATTTCTTGGTAGTTCTTCCTTGTGATATAATTGGCTAACATTATTGATGTATAACTCTTTCATCGGAATATGAATAACAATATTTCACTTTCCCATTCCCATACTTGCCTCTGTTATTTATCTTCGGATGAAAGATCTTATTTGTCATCATTGTTATTAAAATGTATCGTTGCGACAATGTCGCCTTATGCTTTTGGTGGTCTTCACTTTATTTTTTCTTGTTGCGACAAGGTCACAAGCTGCCTTTACATTTTCATGCAATGGCCCATTGACCTTGCCTTATCATTTTTGTGTGGTCTTCCAAGTCAGACCTCCCTAATTAGAGGTCCTCCCCGCCACCTTTTATCGCGACAAAATCGCAGGACGTCTTTACACTTGTATGTAAGGACCCCTTGATCTTGCCTTATCATTTTCCAAGTATTTTTGCCTCTCGCAGATGTTTTAGTTGCGACAATATGACAGCCTAAATATCCTTGCGAACATAAAGCCCCATGACATTGCCGCCGTGCGACGAAATCGCAGACGTCCGTACACTTTCGTGTAAAGACCCATTGATCTCGCCTTACCCTCGCGTTAGTATTATTGCCTCTCGCAGATCATCGCACAAATATGACAAGCCTAAGTCTCCTTGCGAAAACAAAGCCTCATGACATTTGCGTCTCGTTTTGACACCCCCTAATGGAGAGCGTCGCCTTATCATCTCCCGGTTGCCCCTTCAAGGAGGCGAAACATCGGCCATACAAGACTAGCTCCTCCCATCCGGTCTTAACAACAACAGCTTGTTTTCGCAGCCTCTTATCCCTTATACCTATATGGTTTATGGTTACGAGACCGCACCCTAAGTGGAGTTTTCTTCGGGCGAGTGCAACGCATGCCAAGACTTGCCAAGAATGGCCAGGGTAGGTTCATCCATCCCGGCACTCGCTCAACCGTGTACCCCGGCGCCTTGAGCATACATCGACTCCTAAGAAGAGACCCTCGGCCGCCCAACTGTGGTATAACCTACATATATAGTTGGGAATCCAAGGTACCTCTTCCGGATAGGCTTTCATAGGCCCCAAATTTCCATGACTCGGGCTTCAGAGGAGCGGTGTAACCTTCCCCCGAGCCATGTCGAGAGATACCCCCATTATGACGCACTTTAGGTCTTACATTTGCCTCTTACGAAATGTTATTCGCGAACTAGGTGTACGCCATAAAGGTTCGTCCCATTCTTTTACTTATTCATATTTGTTAAATCATTCAATCATTCAAGTTTCATTATTTGTCGATTCTTGTTTGCGAAGTATTCGCACAATTCTCGTATTTTCATTTTTCTTTCTTAATTGAATTCCCATATACTCTTGGTCTGCGAGATTCTCGCACATCATTACTTCAATTGCTACTTTTTCTCCTGTTTTTGTTGATTATTCACTTCTTATGCCTTTTGCTCCTCATATCCTTTGCTTCTTTATTACCATAATATTCGCCTGTCTCTAGGCACTCACCTCGCGAGGTATGTTCAGTCCTTACTTCTATGGCATCCACCATCAATTTTTCCTTTCTCTGCTCATCTCTCACATGTTGTTTCCAACCTTTTCTTTTGGCATTCCTTTCTTCGCAGCTTTCTACATCTACTTCATGACATTGTTGCGACTCCTTCCAATCTCCCTGTATAATACCAATGCCATTTGGATGTGGGAATTTAATACATTGATGATACGTCGACGCGACTCCCAAGATTTCATGAAGCCATGGCCTCCCAATCAGCGCATTGTATGGAGATTCCACGTCAACCACACATAATAAAATATCAGTTGATAATCCTTGTAGAGGTATTCTCATGTGAACCTCTCCCTTTGGTTTGTTTGCAGTGCCATTAAAGCCATATATCTTGTATGTAGAGGGGATCAAATCCTCATCTTTTCCTCCCATCGTCTTGTAAGTATGGTAGAAGAGAATATTCACCGAACTTAGGTGTCGATTAAGATTCGGTTGATCGCCCAGCAAGCTTCGCCTCATCATCTTCTCCATCAACTGGTTTCGGGTTAATCTCTAGTTTCACAACCAACGGGCTATCATGTGTTTCTCTTCCTTTTGGCACTTCATCTCAGAGAAAGAAATAGTCTTCACCGCCACTTTTCTAATCAAGGCTGTTCTCGCTGTGCTCATTATTTCTTTATCATCGCATCTCTCGCAAAGACTCTACCGAGCACGTTGTCATGAAAATCTTCGATTGTGCGATAAGAGTGGACGATAGAGTTGCAATTCAAATTTTTGGCTTTCGTTCCGATTTCTATCACAAATGTTTCCTTTCCTTTCGCCGACATCGTTCTGTGCATTTCTGGTGGTGGTGGTAATGTCCGGCCTTTTTCTTCTCCTTTTAGAAAGTGATTCAGTTTCCCTTGATCAATCATCCTGAGAATAATTCTTTTTACATTTCTGCAGTCGTTTGTTTGATGTCCATGGAAGCGATGGTAAGAACAAAACTCATGACTTCGGTCGCCTGGTGGTGGTTCCATCCCCCGCGTTCCAAGGTGCCGGTACTTCTTCCATCACGAGTATAGCCTCCCGCATCTTTTCCACACTAGCATTCAGGTGGAGGCATCCTAATTGGTTCCCACACTATTCTCGCGGCTTCTCCGCCCTCCATGGTTATATTGCCTTCGTCCACCATAAGTTTCTTGCACATTGTCTAGCCTCCGAATCTTATTATTGCTGTTATTGTTATAGTAGTTCCTTTCTTGTTCAAATTCCTCCCGGTCATGGCTTCCCATAGCTACTATCTTCCGCTGTCCCTCATCGCCTTCCTCGCTTGCCGTCCTTGCGAAGTGCTCGCCACCGTATTGATGAACCGAGGTAACAAGCTTGCGTTCGCAGCATTCGAGTTTGTGTTCGCGATCGGATAAGAATTCATTTCATTCTCGTCTTTCTTCTAAGGTGATATATTCTTCCCGTAATTCTCGCAGCTTTCGCCATCGTGATTGTATTTTTGACTCTAAAAATTTGAATGTATAACAAGTTAGTCGCGAAGAGAGCATTCACAAATGAGAGGATGAGATATCTTTCCTCAACCCGTCCCGCCATTTCGCTACACATGGTTCTCCATCTTATTGTCAATCGCCTTAAGCTCTCGCCAACCCTTTGTTTCAACCCGAATACATCTTCAATGCCCGGGTCGTGAAGAGTTGTTACTTATGTATGCTCCTAGGAATGTGGCTTGTAAATGGTTAAATGATGTGATTGTGTTCCTTGGTAGACTTTCAAACCATTTTAGTGCTTCTCCTATTAGGCTTGACGCGAAATATTTGCACAATATGGCATCATGATTCTCCCATTGTAACATACATCTCATATAAGCCTTAATATGTTGTATCGCACAGTGTTGTTCCATCAAAGATGTTGGTTAATGCGTGGTAGATTGCACTTAGGAGGTATTCCTCCCATCTCGTACTTCTAGCGTGAAGGGATTCTTCGCGGCTTCGCAATGGCTTCGTCTAATTGTCTCCTTCCTCCTTCCCTTCTATTATTCAACAATCCTCTCATTTCAGCCAGCTTCTCTTAAGATTTGTTCATTTGCCTTTAATTTGATTCTACCGGTCTTTTTAGCTCGCTTCTCTCCTTCTTCGCTCGTGCCTATTTTGACCTTCCCGCTCGTTATTTTCTCCTCTTCTTTCTTCGCGACGCTCTTCTTCGTTTCTTTCTTCAATTCGCACGCCATTATATCGGTTGTTCTCTCTTCTTGGTTGCCTCTCGGCTCTCATCCGCACCCTCTCATATTCTTCATTAATATTTCTATTGGTACGATTTTGTTCCCTTCTTCTCTCGCGGTTGTCATGGTTATTCTGCCGGATTGCTTCTTCCATCTCTTGATTTTCCATTTCTTCTCTCATTCTTTCTCTTTCGCGAGCTAGTCGCGCTTGTTCAATGTAGTGTCTCTCAATGTCATCTTCGATCTCTCGGTTCCTTCTCAATTCTTCTCTCCCATGCAAGATTATTCTCCCTTCAAGAAACTGGGTCATTCGGTTCTTGAGTTGCATGTTTCCTTGATTTTCCCTATTCCGCTCATTTTGAAGATTTTCGGGCCGAGGAATATAACGATCTTCTATTTCTCCTCTTCTCTCGCCATGCTCTATATTCGGATTTTGTGTTTCTTCATTGGTGCTTTCTCGTTGGTAAAACTCTCCTTCTTTCTTCTCCATTCGATCTTGAACTTGATCTCACGCTACTTCTAGATCTCCTATTTTGCAACCTCATATTTTCCATCCTCAATTCATGATTCTCGTCTTGTCAAGTTTGCTCGTTCCTCCGCCTCTAGCCGTCTCTCCTCATGTATTGTTTGTCTCAATCTTTCTAATGCCGCGATTTCTTCGTTACCTGGATTCATTTCTCCATTCATTTCTTGCTCTCCTCCTCCTTGTCCATTGTTCACCAACCGCCGCTCCTCTTCTCTCTCGTCTTCGTAATCGATCTCCAAGTATGTACACTTACTCTATCATAATCCTCAACCGCGTTTGCTACGGGGAGTTCGGTGGCTGATTTTGATCTTCTCCATCATGTCTCCTATTCATCCTTGATGATTCTCCCGTTTCATTCCTCCTTTCTCCAAAGCAAGTCTCCCACTTCTTCTTACAACCGTTGATTGCCCTTGTACATTTCTTCTTCTAGCCATTTTTCTTTTTCAATGAATTCTTGAGGATCTTCTCCAAATCTTTTTCCGTTAATCCAAATTCCTTTCAATTTCTACGTCAATCTCTCGCACGCCCCTGCTTTCTAGCGCATATGTAGTAGCAGTGGATTTCCCACACTACACCCCTTACTCGATTTTGCCTAATTAATCCATTAGAAGATGTAAGATCAAGAACATTTATTGATTGAATTCATGAAGTGTTTACACAGAAAATAGAATTACACTTAGAAGTTAAAACACTCTTAAACTTTCTCTCTCCTAATGACTTGCCTAACAATTCTAAAAGATCTCCCCCTTTACTGCACTCACTCGACCCTTTATATAGGGTAATACATAGTGGATGACAGCTAAGCTATCCTTTATTTTCTGGGAATGTCTCGCGAAGTGTCGCTGTACAACTATTCAATCTCGCGACACTTCTTATCCTCGCCAGTGTTCCATGTCTTTCAGCCTATTTTGTGTGTCGTTATTTCCCATCGCGTCGTTTATTTTATCTTCTCGCGACTCCCTCGCGGTACCGTGTTTATTGATCCCGCGAGCCCTATGCATTGCGATATTATGATCCTACAACACATCCAAGGAAGGCAGCGCGTAAATTACCCAATCCTAACACGGGGAGGTAGTGACAATAAATAACAATACCGGGCTCTTCGAGTCCGGTAATTGGAATGAGTACAATCTAAATCCCTTAACGAGGATCTATTGGAGGGCAAGTCCGGGTGCCGCATCCCATGTAATTCCGGCTCAATAGCGTATATTTAAGTTGTTGATTAAAAAGCTTGTAGTTGGACTTTGGGTTGGATCGTCCGGTCCGCCCTTTGGGTGTGCACCGGTTGTCTCGTCCCTTCTATCCGCGATGCGTTCCTAGCCTTAATTGGCCGGGCCGTGCCTCCTGTCTTTGTTACTTTGAAGAAATTAGAGTGCTCAAAGCAAGCCCAAGCTCGGATACATTAGCATGGGATAACATCATAGGATTTCGGTCCTATTGCTTTGGCCTTCGGGATCGGAGTAATGATTAACGAGGTGAGTCGGGGGCATTCGTATTTCATAGTCAGAGGTGAAATTCTTAGATTTATGAAAGACGAAAAACTGCGAAAGTATTTGCCAAGGATGTTTTCATTAATCAAGAATGAAAGTTGGGGGCTCAAAGACAATCAGATACCGTCCTAGTCTCAACCATAAACGATGCCTACCAGGGATCGGCGGATGTTTCTTTTAGGACTCCGCCGGCACCTTATGAGAAATCAAAGGTTTTGGGTTCCGGGGGAGTATGGTTGCAAGGTCTGAAACTTAAAGGAATTGACGGAAGGGCACCACTGTGGAGTGGAGCACGCGGCTTAATTTGACTCAACGGGGAAACTTACCAGGTCCGGACATAGTAAGGATTGACAGACTCGAGCTCTTTCTTGATTTTATGGGTGGTGGTGCATGGTCGTTCTTAGTTGGTGGAGCGATTTGTCCAGTTAATTCCGTTAACGAATGATACCTCACCGCTAACTAGCTATGCGGAGGATTCCCTCCGCGCCGCCTTCTTAGAGGGACTATGGCCGTTTAGGCCACGGAAGTTTGAGGCAATAACGTGTCCGTGATGCCCTTAGATGTTTTGGGCCGTACGCGCGCTACAATCGATGTATTCAACGAGTATATAGCCTTGGCCGACTGTGTCCGGTAATCTGCGAAAGCACATCGTGATTGGGATAGATCATTGCAATTGTTGGTCTTAAACGAGGAATTCCTAGTAAGCGCGAGTCATCGGCTCGCGTTGACTACGTCCCCGCCCTTTGTACACACCGCCCTTCGCTCCTACCGATTGAATGGTCCGGTGAAGTGTTCGGATCGCGGCGACGCGGGCGGTTCGCCACGGTGACATCGCGAGAAGTCCACCGAACCTTATCATTTAGAGGAAGGAGAAGTCGTAACAAGGTTTCCGTAGGTGAACCCGCGGAAGGATCATTGTCGAAACACCGCCAGCGTAACGACCCGCGAACACGTGAATCCAAGTTCGGTGGTGATGTAAGTGGGGAGAGATCCCCTTTCTCCACCGCTCGGTCGGGAGTTGGCTAACGCCTCTCTTCGTGCCGAAAACGAACCTAATGCGCGGTAAGTGCCAAGGAAAAAACAAATGGATACTAGCGTGCCTCTTCTCTTTATCCCGCCTCGGTGGGAGAAATGCGTGGTAGGTGTCGCGAAATCCAATCTTCGAACGACTCTCGGCAACGGATATCTCGGCTCTCGCATCGATGAAGAACGTAGCGAAATGCGATACTTGGTGTGAATTGCGTAATCCCGTGAACCATCGAGTTTTTGAACGCAAGTTGCGCCCCAAGCCTTCGGCCGAGGGCACGCTTGTCGGGCGTCACGCACCGAGTCTCCCCTCCAACTCATGGCCTTGGCGCCTTCCGGCGACATTGGCATTGTGGAGTGAATGGGGAGGATATTGACCCCCGTGCCTTGAAATTGTAGTTGCAGAAATCCTACACTACACCCTCACTAGAATCCATTCAACTAAACCATTTGAAGATGAATAACTATGATTTTTATTGATTAACTCCTTGAATATTACAAGATAAAATAGAAAAGAGCTAAAGAAATTACAATCAATACAAAGTTTCTCTCTCCTAATGACTTGTCTAACACTCGGAAAAATATCCCTCCCTCAACGAGACTTGCTCAACTCTTTATATAGGGTAGTACACAGTGGATGACAAACTAAGTCTGTCCTTTATTTTCGGGAATGACTTGCGAAATGTCGCAAGTGTACAAGTATTCATTCTCGCGACACTCCTAAACTTCGCCAGACATCTTCACATCTTTCTCGTGTTTTGACCGTCGTCATTCATTACGCCATTTATATTACTCTTCTGCGACGCCTTCGCGATGGTGTCGTTTATTGATCTCGCGAGGGATTGGTGTTGCGATATTCTGATCCTATATCTTGCCTCTTCTCATGTCTTCTCTGCGAAGAAGAGAATGTCATGAGAACTAGTATTTTGAAATGCCGCAACTGTTCATCTTTATCTGTTACGATCCCGTACTTTTACACATAATTTATTACACATGTTTCTTCTTCCACTCTTTTCTTGACACGTCTCTTTCAACCGTTTTTTCTTGACCATTCACGTCCCCTCTCGCATTAAATGCATTTGTCTTCTCGAGAATTCTCTCTCTATATATAGTTTTCTCACCCTCCTCTTCTTCTTTTACTTTCTCTCTGCAACTTTTCTTCAACTCTCTTCCTCCGCAATTTGCGTTTATGCTACTGTAAATCTTCCTTTTCTTCTTTCTCTTGATCTTCAATTCTCTAATCATTCCCATATTCTAAGAATGGCTCCACCTGGTCGTAGATATGAAACCCTTTTAGATGAAACTCAAAAGAAATTACAAGATAAGGGTTTCACCTTGTCTTCTATTCCCAATCAAGAATCTTCATCCATTCTTTCTGCAAAGTTGTTCATCGATCATCATTGTGATGATCAAAAATCATAATCTCGCTAGGTCAAATCCTCGCAGGTCTTCCCATTCCTCTCTATAATCCCGAACTGCCCTTGTTCTATGAAATCCTTGCTCATGAGAAATTCTCGCAAGCTATTTATCAATTAAGTGGTGACTGCATCCGTCTAATGCTTGAATTCGCCAATCGTGGAGCACGGTAAGGGATCTCTATATCCTGATAACGTTAAAGATCCTAAATTCGCAAGCTTAGAGATAGTCGCTGAAAAGTACACGGTAGAAAACTTTTTTGAAAATTATGAAGTAATAAATATGAAGAATGATAAATCTCGCTGGGGTGCTCGATTGAAAAGAAAAGAGAACATTCCCAACGATAAAATACTCATGTTAGATATTGATTGGCACTCTGGCAAGAACAATGTCCATCGCTACTCTAAAGATGAGAAGTGGCGTGTCTTTCCGCTATTTTTGAACGGACCTTACATTTCAGGTTCCCATGTACTCCCTGCGAATCTCGCAACTTATCATCCTTGGGTATTTAATTGGCCCGAGAAAGCAAAAGAGGTATACTTCCTAACTTTTACTTATTTTACAATCTTCACTTCCTCTTCTATCTAATCTTGCGAATTTTTTCAGATCATCAAATTGAGAAGGAGCTACAAAAGAAATCCAAAGGCGAGTACTGGCGATACTTGCTCAATCACGGATGAAGTAAGAAACATTTTTTCCTTATTATTTTTAACAATATTGTTGCCTCATTTTCTTATCTTCATTCGTGTGCGTAGTTTGACGTTGAAGAAAATGATACTTACGAAGGTCGAAGGTTAAAGGCAAGAATAAGGTTACTCTTCGCAAGGATAAGTCTTCTGCTCCATCTTCTAAGAAACGGATAATCTATTCCTCTTCTCACTCTAACTCCCAAACCGGCGAGAACTCTGATGAAGATAATGATGAAGTTGACACTCCTTTTGAGAAGGAGAATCATTCGATCGAATCTTCTATGGCGCAACCGTCCGGTGTTTTCTCTCGATTCTATGCAAGTTTTGGGAGATGATCATTTTTCTCTACATGCGAAGCTTCGCAAATATTCTGCGATGCCCCCCTGTTAGGGGATAATGATTCTTTTCGTGGAGTTTCCAGGACAATGACTCCCAGTTTCTTAAATGCACTTAGTGCCTTGGTATGTTCATATTTTTTTATTTCCTTGTGATTTCAAATATAAATCTTATCTTAACAATTTCTTTCCTTTCCTTTATAGTACGGAGAGCTTCCTTTGTTGTTGCCTCGGATCTCGAGAAAAGGCGCAACAATCTTGAAAAGAAAAACTTTCAACTTAAGGAGAAGAACAAATAACTAGAAGTTGAGGTTGCGACATTTCGCAAGAAGGCGAAAGTGAGACTCACGCTCTAGCGAAAGAATTCAACAACTGGAAGCCGAGATCGCTACTCGGAAGAATAAAATTTCTACCCTTCAAAGTGCTAATCAACGATTTTTTATGGTACAAAACTCTTCTCTCTTCCTCATTTTTATTTTGTCATTTATTTTTCTTTGCCCGACTATCATTTTCGGCAGACATTTATAATCTTTCCGAAGAAGCCATCCTTCTCCATTAATTTCCGAGCCTATGGATAATGATGCTCTTCTTGTTCATCTCAACGAATCTTTAAGTAGTTCATCGAACAAAATTAACTTTCTTTCAATAAATGAACTTCGAACCAAATTTCATCTTTTAGAAATTGAGCATAGATCTAGTTTAGGTTTAGCCAACCGATTTAAACGTTTATATCTTAGCTCCCATGAGAATAATAATATTCTCAGGAAGAAAATTAGTAGCCTTATAGATGACAAGGATCGCATTGTTAATCAAGGTGCACAAGCATTAGCGAAGTTCAAAAAAAACTCTTCTTGAAGTCCAAATTGAACAGAGATGAATCTCTTCACCAAAATGCCATACTTAATGAGCGAGAAAATCAAATTCGTTCACTTCTTGTCATAAATAGTGATGATGAATTCGCTTGAGCTTGAAAGTTCTAGATAATGCCAGAAATAACTTAGGTGTTAACGTCGGTCTTCATCTTGAGCATCTTGCATTGGTTAAAGATATGATTTCGACAGAGAAGGTTGTTAACTGTTCTTCTTTACTTTACCACTTCTTTTTGTGAAATTGCTATTAAGTTCTTGACTCATTATCATACGTTCGCGAAGGCGAGAAGAGATATCAAACAAGGATTGAAGAACTTGAATTTGAAAAAGGACAACTTGCAAAGAACCTCTCTCTTCGCAACGACAAGTATTCCATGTTGAAGAAGCAATTACAAACTACTTGTAGCAAATTTCAATAATAATGTGTTCGTTTTCGCAATCAAACTATTAAGACAAGTTAGCGATGACCACGGTATTCCTCATTCTTCATATCCTTGTCTTTTTGATGAAATTCTGAAAATATAACTTCCTTTGATGTTTCGATAGTGAAGCTAGCGAAGAAGAAGAATCGATAAAGAATCGATGACAAGAAGAATGAGCGAGAGATAGCTCCATTTTCCTTTTTTCTTCTTGTGATATATGTACATTTATCCTTTTAGCCTTCCATTTTTGTAATTTCTCACTGTAAATCTATCATATGGAAATAAATAACAAATTTTTACTCTAATCATTCCCATATTTTCCTCTGTTATTTATTTGCTTTCCGACTCGAATGCTCGGCCTAGATGGCCGGGTGTTGAAAGCTGCAAGCTCGAACGCTCAGCCATGATGGCCGCGTCCATGTACAGCCGTGATGGCTCAAGCTGCTAGCTTGCCGGGTCCATGTGCAGCCAAGATGGCCGGATCCGGCCTCGGGGAGTTGATGAATGTTTTCTGCTCCCCTAATTTTATTTGTAGAAATGCTAATAAGACATATATAGGGAGGGGGAGTTGGTTGGAAGTCGAAAAATAAGTTATGTCCCAAAACTCATTGGAAGCCCATGGCAATACATTTTGACCAATTTTGAAGCCAAAAATTGCTTGGTCATACTCGAAATGCATTACTAGACACTTGACTGATCGAATGCTCAGCCATCATGGCTGCACGCTGGAAGCTGGCCGAGCCGAAGCTCGGCCATCATGGCCGGGTTTGAAAGCTGCGAGCTTGCCGGATCGAGCGATCAGCCAAGACGGCCGTGATATACAAGCTGCAAGCTTGCCGGATCGAGCGCTCGGCCAAGAAGGCCGTGATATGCTAGCTTGCCATGTCCATGTACAGCCAAGATGGCCGGATCCGTCCTCGGGGAGTTGATGAATGATTTTTCCTCCCCTATTCTTATTTGTAGAAATGCTAATAAGACATATATAGGGAGGGGGAGTTGGTTGGAAGTCTAAAAACAAGTTATCTCCCAAAACTCGTTGGAAGCCCATGGCAATACATTTTGACCAATTTTGAAGCCAAAAATTGCTTGGTCATACTTGAAATGCATCACTAGACACTTGACGGCTCGAATGCTCAGCCATCATGGCTGCACGCTGGAAGCTAGCCGAGCCAAGCTTCGACCATCATGGCCGGGTTTGAAAGCTGCGAGCTTGCCGGATCGAGCGATCAGCCAAGACGGCCATGATATGCAAGCTTTAAGCTTGCGGTGGTCGAGCGCTTAGCCAAGAAGGCCGTGATATGCTAGCTTGCCATGTCCATGTACAGCCAATATGGCGGATCCGGCCCTCGGGAGTTGATGAATGATTTTTCCTCCCCTATTCTTATTTGTAGAAATTCTATTTTTTTTACTCGGTCAACAATATAATAAAAAGTAAAAAAGCGGAACTGTACAGGGCTGTGGTCAAACTTGCGCCTAGCCGTTAGGCTACACGCCAATAAGACCTACTTGAAACGAAAATAAACCTCTCCAGGCCATTCTACAGAAAGAATAAAACCTGGCCTCCCCTCATAAAACTCATAATCATCTTCGGCCAACAAACATGCTTGTTTAGCCGAAGCATCTGCAGAAAAATTAACTTCCCTATAGCTGTGAACATAGCGTATATTTGTATAGAAAATTCTTGCCCTTTTCCACTCTCGCATCACCGCCATGGTAATTCACCCTTCGAAGAGCTAGAATGCAACTCATAGAGTCCGACCTAACACAAAGGTTTGTAACATTCCACCTTTTGGCAACCATAGCATCATAAATTACCGCACATACTTCCGCATAATAGTTGGTTTTTGACCAAGACCAACACAAAGAGCGCCAAGGACCGCCGAATTTGAATCTCGAAAAATAACACCGAGAACCGGCAGCTTGGCACCGGGTTTCCACGTGAACCACCATCACAACATATCATTATCTCTCCGATATTGGGCGGCATCCAACTAACTTCAAGAGGAGTAGAGTTCTTGCATGATCTATGCTTAACTCTAAAAAAAATCCAAAATGCGTCAATCCTCCATGTTGTTATACATATGACCCTTTAATATAATAGAGTAATCATGGATAACCTGATATACTCTACCTTTAAATCCCAGCCATCGAACTCGCATATCATCAAAATAAGCCTTGTTGCGCATTTTCCATAATTCTCCGTAACTATTGCAAGATTTGCAACAAGCCACGAGATCCTTCACCATCCTATCGCGCCCCTTTGCGGCCTTATAAGAGGCCACAAGATCTTCTTTTGCTTGCGATTAAAAATTCCACCGCCCAAGCCCAAATTCTCTTAGCAATTCCGCAATGCCAAGTGATATGGCTAACATCTTCAAACTTACTCTACACAAAGCGGCACACAGACGGCATCTCCCCGCCTGTCTTCTTAGTGATGTTATCTTGATAGCGCAACATTGCTTCTTCCAAACCTTCCGTAATTGCACACTCAAAGTAGGATGCACAAACTGTCTCTCATGAAAAGAACCGTCGCAGCACAATCTTTGGAGCTTTAATTGCGACCTTAGCCGATTTGAGAAAAACTCCTTGATATCAAGATCCCAAATTTTGTAATCCTCACCACCAGCAATAATAGGTAAATTGTCAACATCAATATGGCAGCGCAACATCAAATCCCTTGTCTTCGAAGGGATCACCCAAGCACCATCAACAATAATATCACTTACTTTGGCCGTAAAATCATTAGGTCCCTTGGAAGTGATGCCAAGCCTATGTGCAATCGAAAAATCACCACACCAATTATCATAAAATAAGGAAGTATTAGCACCATTACCTATAATTGAGCGAGTATGACTTTGCACAAAATTGTGAACCAATCGATTCCCCGGAAAAACCGAAGAACCCGACTTATAATCAATCAAATTTCCATTTAGTTTGAAGTATTTCGCCCTCAAAACCTGGCCCAAGTCTTGTTTGAGTCACGAATAGAAACCCAAAGCTTCATAAGCATTTCCCTATTTACATCATTCAATTTCTTAAGGCCAAGACCACCTTCACGCTTCGAACAACACAAATCATCATAAAGGACCGTAAAATACTTACGTTTTTCAAAGATCGCCAGACCATAGAAAATTCCTAATTGCCCTCTCAACTTGCTTAATGACCGCACATGGCCATTTGTAAACATCCATGGAATGAAGCACATAACTTGAAATAACCGATTTAATCAAAACCAATCTAGCTTGAAAAGATAAAAGCTTACCCTTCCAACTCGCCGCCTTGTCCATGATCTTCTCCACTACCTGGCGAACATGAATATGTCGCACAATACCAGGTTTCAATTGGATTCCCAAATATTTATCCGGGAATAAAGCCCTTTCCATTCCCATAAAATTAGCAATAGCAATGGAACGAGATTTTCTATCACCTCCATAATAAAACTTGCTTTTGGCAAAACTCACATATTGGCCAGATGCACGTTGATAAATGCCAAGCATATTCTTCAAATTCTGCAAACTATGCAAGTTACCCTGCAGAAAATAAGAATATCATCCGCAAAGAGAAGGTGCGTAGGAGCTACACCCTTCTTACTCACCATATGATCCATACTTCGAGTAGTAAACAGTTTTGAGAGATTGCGACTTAGAACGTCTTCAATAAGCACAAAGATCAAAGGTGAAAGTGGATCACCTTGACGCAACCCTCTATTGATACTGAAAAAACTTTCAGGACAACCATTAATCATAATAGAAATCCTAGATGAATTAAGGATGTTGAGAAGCCACTTACACCAATTCTCGGAAAAGCCATATTGACGAAAAACTTCCATTACGAACTCCCAACTGACCGTATCAAAAGCTTGGGCAATATCCAACTTGAGG
The DNA here is from genome assembly GCA_023531295.1 of Papaver armeniacum. Lineage (NCBI taxonomy): Eukaryota > Viridiplantae > Streptophyta > Magnoliopsida > Ranunculales > Papaveraceae > Papaver > Papaver armeniacum. The sequence goes on from JAJJWW010018992.1 coordinate 79,391, forward strand.
CCAACATTCCCAAAGTTTCTTTTAGTGTTGATCTCATTGATCAATTCGGACACCAGAGCTATATTCTCGTGAATATTTCTTCCTTTCATAAACGCAACTTGCTCTTCAGAAATCAATTTATTAAGCACCGTTCCAAGCCTTGTATCCAGAATCTTTGTAATGATCTTGAAGAAGAAATTGCTTAAACCAATTGGTCTATAATCTTTGATAGCATCAGACTTATTATTTTTCGGGATCAGAACAATAAAACTAGAGTTAATGCCATTTGGAATTTTCCGCATCGCCCAATAATTTGCAATAGCATTAAAAAGATCTCTAGAAATAATGTTCCAAAAAAGTCTATAAAAAGAACCTGTAAATCCATCAGGGCCAGGAGCAGAATCCGCACCCAAATCAAAAACAGCTTCTTTAACTTCCTCCAAAGATGGAATGGCATCCATGAAAGCACTCTCAGAAGCCGAAATACTTTCATGCGCATAATCAAATAAGTTTGGATCAATATTGACTTCCCCACCATTGAACTTTGCTTGGTAATGATCCACAATATAGTTTTTTATATCATCCTGCAAAATCAAAGTAGAGTGTTCATTTTTTTTTCATCGTATTCCGACCTTAGGTGGAACGACTTTGAATTCCGGAGATTATTATAGCAAAGGAATAATAAAATTATGCTATCCCTCAGGATGCAACAGTTCCTCGCTCTGTTGATATTAAAACCGTTAATACCATCAAAATCATTGGTGGACCAACAAATGGAATTTTTATTTTCTACGCTATCCAAAAAGGACGCGGAAAAAAAAAAACCTTCCATTGGTTGGTTAAAGAGGAACATAACTCAAATATTTGGCTAAATCGGAAATCGAATAACATCACAAATATGATTAGTTGTTGCTAATACATAGTTATTTTGGATATCTCTTCATATACCGTATAATTTCCTGTGCTCCAAATAGCACATACAAGACGATAAGATATCTAACTTTCTCTTTAACAAATCCTAATCAAAATAGGAAACGAAGTTAGACACTACAAAACTTATGCATAGAACTATTCGACAATAGTTAAATTAAGGGATATTTTGACTTTGGGTCACATAAAAGTGACCGGAGTTGCATTTGGGTCACGCCAAAATTTTAATTAGAGTTTGGGTCACGAGACCGTCGTTGACCGTCTTGACCGTTACATAAATAATTTTATTTTAAATTAATTTGTATCCTTCTAACGGTGTTAGTTAAGCGTTAGCATGTGCACTACACGTGCAAAAACAGTGATGTAATTCACACCGGCTCCCGCGCCTCCGTCTTCTCCACCAGCAGAAGATGAAACAAAAGAACCCCAATCTCTTTTGAACCCTAAATCTTTACCATACACACCTCAACCACCTTAACATAATTACAATCATGAAACCCGTCAAAATCATTGACTTAAACTTTACCCTAAATTTCTAAATTGAATCAACATAAATTTCTAAATTGAATCAACCCAAATTAGTTCTTCCTTTACCGCAAAAGATTCAGTTCACCATTAATTACATTAAAACTTTCTTGATTTCATTCAAACCCAACATCAATCTTAGCATTATCTACAAACCCTAACTCAAGTTTCACTTATAAACCTTACTAACAGATGGAGATCCATCCATAGAAAAATCAGGCCAAAATCAAATCCTAACTCGTGTTTGGCGAAGAGGATTCTTTTTTCTTTGCTTTTGAGTAATTGAGAACGATTTTATGTTATTCTCATTATCAAGGAACTAATTCGCAAAGCAAAAAAGAGGATCCATAGAGAATTAGAAGAACAGACGACGGGAGGAGAAAGGGAAGAGTCGACGGGAGGAGAAAGAGACTTATAGGATTTTTAATCTCTGTTGTTGTTTTTATGGATGATTGGTAGCCGTACACGTGACAAGCAGAAGTTATATGGTTTTGTTGGTAAATAAATCAAATTCCAATATTTATTTAGTCATTTAAGTACTTAACTAATTTCTTTAACTGTCAACGCAGTCAACCGTGGTCTCGTGACCCAAACTCTAATTAAAATTTTGGCGTGACCCAAACACAACTCTGGTCACTTTTATGTGACCCAAAGTCAAAATATCCCTTAAATTAAATATGCAAGAGTTGAAGAGAATTATCCTTTTCCGTATCGTCAGCCCGGCCCCATGCCGATCACCGCAGAGCAATTCGTGCTGATAACGTGTTGTAATTCTTTGACAAAATCGAGCTACTAACTGATCTCGATTACCACTAGCAAATAAGCTAGAAGTGGGAGGAAGATTATTCTCATTAAGTGGTAGCAATAGCTAACTACAGTATACACTAAAATAATGTTAAAAGAAATGTAGAGTGAAAACGTAAGTCTTTATTTCCTCTGAGTTTTCTTACATACACAAGTGAATAAACAATGGCTATTTATATCCAAACTTTGAGTCGGTAAAATAGGATAAGTTACACGTGTTTTTGAAATGCTGAAATGCTCAAGGGCTAAGAGCATCCACAGTGGGAGACCAAAACCAAAATTTTGGTCCAAAACCAGACGCAGTGGAGAAGGAGTAAAGATTAAAGACCAGACTAAAACTAAAAACCAGACCAAATATACTCTTTAGTTTGGTTTTAGTCGGGCGTAACTTAAAGTTGCGCCGAACGGGCGTAATTTATAACTCGCCTCGTCGATAGAAGACAAAAAAAAAAAATTTTGGGGCGCAACTAAGAGTTACGCCTGATTGGGGCGTAACTCAAAGTTACGCCTCATTGAAAAAAAAAAAAAAAAAAAAAAAAAAAAATTTAATGGGCGCAACTTAAAGTTGCGTCTGAATCAGCTTTATAACTTTAAGTTGCGCCCATTTGGTTTAGTATTTCTCCCTTAGTGTGTGAACGCGGACCAAACCCAAAATTTGGTTTTTTTTTGCTCTTTAGTCTTTGGTTTATGATCGCACCACTGCAGTTGCTCTAAGCATGTTAAGATGATCCTTATCCTTGATCAACAGAGAGAAGGGATATCATTCGAGAGTATTCTCGAATTTACTGTAGCACTAAATGGTGGGCCACCCTTAAACGTGTCTACACAATACTTTAACAAAAAAGTATAAAATGAATGAATCTGTGTAAAATGAGTGGAACACAGTTGTAGAGTTAGTACGATCGTGTAAGCATCGAGGTAACAATAGCCATACACGTGAGGCAGTATGCATTGGAAAGCACAATTAAAATTTGAATCCTGAAATCTTTTGGATTGGGCGGGAAAATTTTGGGAAAAAGGGCCGGGAGTACAAAGGGACGACAGTACTCTTTCTTTAATTAATACTCCCTGTCTCTCTCTTCTCAGAAAACAGATCTGAAACTCCGAAAACTTAAAAATCTAACCAGAGCTTTCTTTCATTTTTCTTCTTCTTCTTATTCATCTTCCAGTGTATAATCATATGCTCCTAACAAATTACTTCTCATCACCATTAAACCCCTGAGAAAGAACCAGAAATTTCTATACCTCATATAACTTGAAATATCAGTGAAATAGGGTCTCCATACCAACACCTTAGAAGATTTGTCTCACGGAGACTTCGATTCTTCTTAGATTCGCTCGATCTGCTCTGTCTCGCCACCAGATTTGTAAGTAGTTTCTTAATTTTTTTTTTGTGTGGTTTCTTATGAATGTTAGGTGTTCTGGTGATGTTAATTTTGTTTTATTTGGGTTAGGGTTTTTATTAGATGTGAAAATAATCATGAGTTTGTTTGATTTAGGGTTTTCGTAGATTGATTTGGTTGGTGTGTTTTGTTGTTTATACATCTATCTATGAGTTTGTTTAATTTATCATATGTTAAGAATCCCACTAGGTTTCAGAAATTTACAAAAATATAACGATTCGAATATAATTGAGTTCTGCAATTTCTGTCGTTAGGTTTTTGGTCCTGTTCTTCTTCTTCTTCGTTCAGTGGTGGTTATTATTAGTTACAGATTCCCACTGAGTGACTTACAATGGCGGAACCAACCGATTCTTTGGAAACCATTATACATAATTTTTTTTGCTGAAGAGATCGAAACAAAAACAAGAAAAAGACATTTGTCTGAAATTGATGATGATTTCGAGGGTAAGTAACTATTTTTTTTTTTTGAATTTTTGTATGATATAAATTTTTACTTTAATTTGGATTGTAATAGTCTTCAATATAACTGATGCCAATTTGAATGAAGTTATTGATTTTTTACTTAGATTTTTGAAATCAAATTTTGCTCAATTTTGTATGCTAAATTGGTAAAAGTGTAGTAAAATATATTGGAATTATGGCAAATATAACAGTTTAGAGTTGTGTATCTACAGAGGGATTTCCTCCTGACTCTCAAAGTAAATCTCAGAAGCTGGCTGATAATTTTACAAAAGATTGGATGTCTCTAGCTTTATATTACTATATGACTCTTGGAAATGCTCATGAATGGTCTTTCGGTGCAATAGCTCAGCTAGTTGACAATGCACAGGACGCCCAAGCAACTAGGTACGGTATTTTGTTTATGTGTAATGTCTTGGGTTATTTCTGTGTAACAATGTATGAACACATTTTGTGGAGAAAGCTTACACTGTATGAGACATATACAGGCTTGAGATCTCTATTGACACCCATTACTCAGGAGGAGTTGGTAAAAACATTCCTATCATGTCCATCATAGATAATGGACATGGCATGTCACACGAAGAGATAAAGCAAATGCTTCGTATTGGGCGTAGGAGGATCAGTGTAGATGACCAAGATCATATTGGAATATATGGCATTGGATTTCAGGTAGTTGTCATTTCTTTTCTTTTTCTCCAAAGGCTTGAAATTATAGACATTAAATTTAGAATATTAAATATGCACAGCTCCTCTTTTGCACTTCCTGTTCTAGGCTTGGTTGCACTTCCTGTTCCGTGGCTAATTTATTGCATCACTGGCTTGTGAGCTATTGGCTCATTTGGACTTGTGGTTATTGGTCCTTGTTTATGTGTTAATCTCAATTTACTAAAATTGGTAAGGTACAGGACCACAGGTAGAACAAAATCTTTTCCGAAATGTGTATTGGCTTGGAACTAATCAACAATTGGCTTTAGTTGTAGTTGTTGTATGTCAGATCTTTCTTCCTTTCTTTACTATTTTGATGTCGATGCACACATAGTGGAGATGTAAGGTTGTACATAAGTGGGTGGAAGATCAATTATTTCAACCACTGCTAATTGTGCTCTTGAAACTGTTTTAGTCATAAAGCAGTAAATTTTGAGTAACTAGCATCAATTGAAAGCCTTGGAAGATCACAGATTCAGGAGGAAATCAGTTATAACACCCCCGGAAGATACATCAGTCATTGACAATAATGATCTGCACCTCGGAAATATGTTGCTTTACATGTTTAGATAAAAAAATTAAACCGATGCTATTATATGCTTGCTGATGAATGAATTATAGTACATGGTGATAGAGATTTAGTTCTGTAATCCTTGTAAATTGATTCTAAAAATTGATTTTTGTGCATGTAGTTGTCAATATATTTGTGGTTCTGGGAGTGCAAATTTTCAGCTGAAAAGCTGTTTCTCCCCTTGAAATGATGTTTTGCTTACTTCTAGCTTGGGTTTCTCTGGTTGTATTTTGGATCCTTGGGGTACTAAGATTTGAACTTATCTTTATTTTACTTTGTTGATGTAGGTAAACAGCAACGAATATTTGGATCATTACTATTGCCGCACAGCCATTTCTTCATATCGGATTGGTTGAATGGGTAACTGATAGTTAATTGGGTTCATCCTGTTCCAGCAATAATTTGGATATCAGAAAGCTATATTATTGATGGAGTATCTTCACATTTTCTTTAGGGTATTTGTCAACTTTTAGTAGCTTTGTTTTTCTTAGTACTGAGATCGTGGTAGGTTTATATTTCATTGGGGAATCATTTCATGTATCAGCTGTATACTGATTATGTTATTATTGCTGCTTTCAGTTGAAGGTCCGATTGGATTACGACCATTGCCTATCAGCCATTATCGTTACGACCATTATCAGCCATTATCTTTACCCATCAATTGCCTCAGATTCATTGCGCCCTTCACACCCATTTCTACATACCCAATGTTTCACGCCCATTGCCACATACCCAATGCTTCACACCTATTTCCCACACCTATTGCCACACCTATTGCCGCACACCAGTCAAACGGTTTGCGGTGAAGTGGTGAAACACCTATTGCCACATACCCATTGCTGCACACCCATTGCCACACCCATTGCCACACACCCATTGCCTCACACCCTTTAAACGGTGTGTGGTGACACGGTGTGTGATGAAGCGGTGAACACCCATTGCCACATACCCATTGCTGCACACCCATTGCCACACACCCGTGAAACGGTGTGCGGTGAAAAGGTGTGTGATGAAAAATTATGCGGTGAAAAGGTGCATGGTGAAAAGGTGTGCAGTGAAAAGGTGCGTGATGAAACCGTGCTTGGTGAAATGGTGAAACACCCATTGCTGCATACCCATTGCCGCTCACCCGTCAAACGTTGTGCGGTGACAGGGTATATAGTGAAAGGTGAGTGGTGAAGTGGTAACTTTGAACTTTTAATTTGGATGTCAGAAAGGTTTTGAAAGTTGTTTGTATGACTGGTGGATTGGTGATAGAATGAAATGATTGGTTGCTGCGGATTCTGTTGCCTGGTAAGTTGTTAGTAAAGGTTCTCTATAAATATTCAATTCCAGTTTTGGTAGGATTTTTGTGTAGAAATGGACTTTTTAGTACTGTGCATTTGGATTATGTTTATAGAACTATTTTTTTCTTGGTTGAATTTGTTTATGGTACTTATTAACTAAAATGTTGTGTAATTTATTTGAGTTTGGTACAGTTCAATTTAGGTTGAATAAGAAGGTTATCTAGGCAAGGAATGGTTACAACACAGAAGAAGGCTGCTGGTTCTGAATCCGAGAAGGAGAAAGATCATGTCAATAGGTTTCCAATTTGCCTCTTTTAGTTTTACTTAAGAATTCTGATTTCAATTGCTATTTGAGAACCTATACTTAAATGGAGATAACTGGTCTTAGCAGAGAATAAATGTTTGGAGGGATGGCTGAAAATACTTTTGGTTTTGAGCTTGATGCATTCGTTTGCAAACATGGTACTCTCTCTAATTTTTTTCTTACTTCTTTAGTTGGGTAGTTCTTGTGCTATCATAATTTATATTTATTTGAGATATTGGATTTGGTCTTAACAGAGAAGAAATGTTTGGAGGGATGGCTGACAATACTTTCGGTTTGAGCTTGATGCATTCGTTTGCAGACATGGTACTCTTGCTGATTTTCTCTTGCTTTTTAAGTTGGGCACTTCTTGTATTATCACAGTAAGGAAAATGGCTTTCTTATTAATCAATGTCAAATTCCTGGTTATTTGTAGAATTTTTACTTATTCATTGGCTTGATTGAATGGAAAAAGATATAGAAAGCTCAATGCATTTGTGGCTGGTAACCGTGAAGTAAGTCTCCAAGTAGCATTTTGTTTGTGTATTAGTTATTCGAATTTATATCAGTTGTCCGGATTCCAGAGATCTTAATTGGGTTCTCAATGTTCAATTTTTAGGTACTTGTCACTTGTGGGGATCTCATTCATCTCTGGGGATCATAAGAAATCATCAGTTCTACTCCTTGTTCGTCTTCTTACCCTCTATGCTGCTCCAACTGCTCAATCTCAATGCCGGAAGAAGATTCCTTGGATAGATTCTGAACATGTTTGGACTGGTTCTATACGGCCTTTGGTTTGCACTTCATTATTTAAATAATAAGGGACACAGCATATATACTTAAAATGTCTCTGAAATTGCTCTACTTTGGTATACAGAACACATTAGAGGCAATACAAAATGTTGTCTCTTTGTAATTTTGTAATATGCATAGACTAGAATTCAGTGGGCCTGCTTGTCTATTCTACAAAAAACATAATTTGTGATAGAAACAGAGATATTCGTGTTGCTCTATGTGTGAGGCAGAAAGAGGGGGCGGTCAGGGTTCTTGAGAGGTTTTTTTTTTGCTTTGTAATATTGTTAGCTCATAGTGAAATCTTTTAATCGTCTTTGCAGTGGATGTAGATCACCTTGATCGAACCACTTAAATCTCGTGTTGTTTGATAGTTTAACTGATTTCATAGCATGATTGTGCTTTGGTTATTAGTTATAACAACTACTACTGCACAATACTCTAGTGCTTATTATTTTTGGTACCTAGCTTAGCAGCCACCCTAAATGTTTGAGACACCATTCTAGCTCCAGCATGTTCATAATCTCCTGTCTAGTATTGTTTGGTCATCAACATAAGGAATCATGATGATGTTTATTTGCATTCCAATCTCTATTGACAAATTTTTTTATCTGCATTCCAATCTTTGGTGGCAAAATTTTCTGATAAACCAAAGAAGAGGCCTACAAATCAGAGCCAGAGAATGAGAGGCATGAGGGTTCAGGATCGTGAATGGGGAAATCCTGCAAACACCCAAAGTTCTCTAGCCTTTGATATTCATTGTTGTTGCACACATAAGAAATTCTACCTCTGAATAAATGGGTGCAGATTGTCTCCAGAGAAACTAGATTCAAAAATTTACATTACATATTCTGTGTGAATAAGGAGTGGTAAAAGTGGCTGATACTTGAATGTTAAAGATACCAACTCAAGAATTGAGTATTCAGGCTACACAGCTTAACCACTTCAAAATAAACTAAGCCCTTAAAGCTTATAACTATAGCAGTCATTTTTTTTAATACAAAATCACATCAACATTCTGCAGTCTTTCTCAAAATAGCCTTCTTCAATCCAAAAAGATTCATCGACTCTTAGTTATACTCATAATAGCTTTCACGTTTTAGTGCTTCAGGGTTCATTTAACCAACTCGGAAGGACATTGCGCCACTTGTCCTTCAAATCACCTGCCGTTCGAGAACTCTTAAATACATGCTTTCCCTCTAAAAGCATATCCTCCCAAGGACCAGATTTCGTAATAGTCCCCATATGTTGCAGCAATAATGCCTATGAAAAAGCAGACAATACTCCTTGTTAGTATATAGTCTTTTGAAAATTTGTTGAAAACATACTGTTCTTAGTTCTTATATACCAAGAAAACATCAAATTATTGGGTACCTTGAGCATCGCTTCCTCTTCAAGCGTCCACTTCACCGTTGGTCTCTTTTCTTTCGACAACTTCTGCTGCACCCAGCACTGAAAAAAGGATTATCCACATACTGACATATATATGCACTGAACTATGAGAAAGCAATTATGTTGAACATACCACGGAGTGGTGACAGCAGCTGGTGCACAAGTAGGAGGAGGATGCAAGGAAGGGGGTGATTCACTGCATTACTATTTCCTAAATTGCCCGCTGGAACTGCTTCCTGCGCCCTTTTCTGCATTTCTTGCTTTGATTTTCTTCTTCAAATTCAGTCTGTTGTACTTCTTTTCTTTTCCTTCTGGTATTTTCGTCTGGTCTTCATTGCTGCGCGCAACCAAAGAAAACAATCTTAGTTCTTTGTGGAAAACAAAACAAAGATGGTAAAATAGAGAGCATCAAAATTGAGTCGGTAGAGAACAAAATGGTGATTCTTATGGGACTTGAAAGGTCTGTGAAATTCACAGCTTTTGCATCCAACTGTACAGTAGTAAGAAAAAGGACCAATAAGTTAAGAGTGGGCATTCACTCTCTGCTACAACACAATCTACAAGCACAAATCTTCATTCAAACGGGATTACAAGTGATTCTTCGCTAGAAGCATACACAATTCTGATTCACCATTTTCTACATGGGTTTTAAAACGAACCACGCCACTAATGATTTGATTAAGCTAACATCAATAGGATGTGCAAGCTAATTTTTTCTTGCAGGCCAATGGTTGTTTTTAGTGGATCAAAACCAGATTGATACTGGTACATGCCTAAAATTGAAGTGAGGCACATCCTTGATTAACAAGTCCTCAGCACAAACAGTGAGAGTAGTTAGTCCTCGGCACAAACAACAGATGCACTGCTATGGATAAGCATTCTTTCAAGTTTAGCACTCAAGTCAAGGGGAAATTAAATTCTAAGGCAAATTTAGTGACATTAAGAGACTCAATCAATCAAAACCAATTAAGCAGAAACTAAGACAGTAAAATTATAAGCTAAGTAGACAGTGAAGAAGATTCATTATACTCTAAAACAGCAACTAACAACCGGAATTTAGATAACCCAAAACAGAGAAAAGCAAAAAGAAGACGAGCAACGAAATAAGGCTTTTCCCAACCACTAATGATAAACTGGTAAGAATCTCTCAAGGGGTTTTGAAAATCAGAGCCCACAATGGTCCTTTTAGTGCACTATACATTTAAAAGAGTATAGCAAGCAATATAGAATATTTGACTCAATTAAACAAACTACAAGTAGTCAGTGCCAAACCATGAATGTATCACATAACTAGACAGACACCAAAGATAAGGTTTTCATTGCTATTAAAATAGGTGGTAATCAGCTTATTAGTAGTGGGAGTAAATTCAAATTAGACTGGCACCCAACCCAATCCCATTGCATCACTAGCTGCAGACCTGCAACTAAAGCTAACCCTTACACAGCATTACTATGCGAAGTTAGTGCATGTTACTAGAGCTACAGGGGATTGAGGGGACTGAAAAATTGGCATACCTTCAAGCAAAAGTTTATAAGCACTTCAATTGGCTTACAGAACATGCTGCAACTTATAAGCACTTCAATTGGCAATTGCAGGCACAAACAAGTATGGGAACATTAATACCAAAAGATCAGACAACAAGAGAGAACATTTAGAGTAGCTGAAAAAAGTGTAAAAAGATATAGAATATTTCTTTCCGCTGACTCATTAAACAACTACAACTATAGTAGTAGTGACTAGTGAGTGCCAAACCATGAATGAATCACATAACTAGACAGACACCAAAGATAAGGATTTCATTGCTATTAAAATAGGTGGTAATCAGCTTATTAGTGGGAGAAAATTCATATTAGACTGGCAGGCAACCAACCCAATCCATTGAATCACTGGGTGCAGACCTGCAACTAAAGCTAACCCCTAGCACAACAATACTGTGAAAAGTTAGTGCAGGTTCCTAGAGCTACAGGGGACTTTGTTCGGCGGTGAATTTAAAAATTGGTATACCTCCCAGTGCTTACTGCAACACCCATTCAAGCACAGGATTGTCTTGTCTTGGCTGTCCAAGATGTTAACAATAGAGAGATACAGCAACAAACATTCAATCAAAATGAAAGAAAGTAAAGAGTAGAACGAATTAAGAGGAATCAAAGATATAATATTCAAATTCAATTTACAATTGTCTAAATGGAAAAACTAGTGTGGAATGATATCAATCAAAATGCCCTAATAATCATAAATGAATTCCATAAATTGAGAAGAACAAATTGCTAATTTATAAAATCCAGGGCTTCTTAGAGATTTGAAAAACAAAACCCCTAAAAAAATTGCAATTCTTCTTCCAAACCCTTAATTTACCTTTTCAGTTGCCTGAGATCTCTGTGGAGTATTGAGTTGAAGAAGAATAGAAAATTAAAAAAAGAGAATTGAAGTTGAAAAGAATTGCGGGTTGTGATGTGTTTTGGTTTTTCCACTGTTTAGACTGTCTACTTAAACACAAAGAGTAAAGATTCCTTAAAAGTTTTAAGGATGAATAATAATAATAATGCTGCATCTCTCTGGGCAAAATCTAAGGCTTTTCCTCACAGAAATCCTAGGTTTTCGGTCAACCTTTAAGGACGGACATGGTTTCGGTCTTGAAATATTGACGGACTGGGTTGGATCGGTCAACCTAGTTGATACTGAAATTACGCTTTAGCCCTCCGTTTTTAACCCAACCACACCTGAAAATGGGTAGAGTTAAAAATCATACCCGTTTACCCGTTTATCCTAATCCGAATGAAACTCTTCCTTTTCTTTTTATATCTCGCACTCAGCTGTCTCCCTCTCCCTCTCCCTCTCCCTCTCAGTCACTTCCCCCTTTCCTTTTTGGCGGATAATCGCAGCAGCGATGGATGGTAATCCTCCACAGTGAGCCAAACTTCGTTATACATAATCACTCGTGATTATGTTTAGTTTCGTGTCGATGCCGTTTTTTATTTTTGAATCGAACCCTAGGGTTTGATTGTAGAAATCAATTAGGGTTTGATTGTAGGCCGTACTTTAATCGTTAGTGTTTGATTGTAGAAATCAATTAGGGTGAGTTTGATATTGTGCAGAAGATAGTTTACATTTTTAATTTTTATGCTTCTTCTGAATAGATTATGAAGTTAAAGAATGTAGAGTATATGGTGTTTGAATTTGGATAAGTTGAAAACAAACGTTTGGGTGAATTAGATAGAAGATTGTGCTATTAAATGGTTTTGAGCTAAGGGGTGAAGGTTTAATTATAGTTTTGTAGCCTGTTTTTTTTTCCTGATGTGCAGCTCGAAAATTGAAAATTGATTAAACTTACAATTTACTGATAATTAATAGAGAAGAAGCATTTGTTTGCTGGTTTGTTTGCTCAATTTCTTTCCATTGGATTAGTTTTGGGAATATGTAAGTGATTTTAGAAGCGCGTTTTGGTTCTTGATTTCATGCCGTTGTAACTTGTAAGTGTAGGAGGCCTTTGGTATCCAAATGCCGCAAGGTTTAGAAAGCGAGGTGATCGTGTAAGAGTTTATTGATGCAAATCATGCAACTATTATATTTTTTTGATGATGGTCTGCTAATATGTATCATTAGGTGAAATGTAATATTTGTGTTTCATATTGATAACTTAAACTATCGTATGGTCTGATAAGGTGAAATGAATGGTATTGCAAGAGATTGTTAACTTTTATGGCATGTGGTTTCCATGAAATTTAACTTCTAAGTAATTTGGACTTTTGTTTTGTATATAACATATTTTCAAATTGCTTGTGTTGTTTTTAGATCAAATTGTTTGTTGAGTGTTTATCGATGGTCCGTTAACGTTAATTAGGTGTTGTTTCCTCCGGAGGTAAAGTAATTAATGTGATATTGTCAAATGCAGTGGGACGATAAAGATCCCTCAAGCAATGATCCTCAATATACAGGCCCAATTGTTAACAAGATGCAGACGGTTTCCACCAGTATTGCTGTGTCCGAGTTTATCAAAGTTGTGCACGTTTCTTTCAACCTCGACCCTCGGAAGCGTTACAAAGTGTACTCGAGGGTTTACGTCACCCCCGGGGTGTCTGTTTTTGTTGATATATCCTATTCTTTGACCCTTGCTGACCTTGTGGTGAATGATCCCAATGGATTAAACAGTGTGCTTCGGTTCTGCACTGAAGAGATTGTTGGAGATGAAGGTCCACCTACTTCTGATGGTAACGTAACGACAAATGGGAGCCGATGCTCATTCAGAGATTCAAATGGACCTGTAACTCACAACCCGAATTCCCAAAACCCAGTCATCCCTGTAGGGACAATTTCCAGGTAAGGAGAAATCCCCTTATTGTAGTTGTTAGCCATGTTATATATTTTTTGGTTACCTTATCATCTGAAAATTTTAGGAGTCCAAGAGTTAATGTCCCAGATGATCTTTGCGATTTGGATCCAATTGTGCAGATTACTCGTACAAATGATGTTTACTGCCCTCAACCTCCGTCACCTGTGATCTTGCAAAATCCGGACCCGACTAGCGTGGTATTGTGCACGGCCTTTGATATTTCAAATGAATTTGTGTAACAAAAGTTGGCCACGATACAGGTCACCTTATGCGTTGTTCTTAGGTCGGTCGGGGTTGCGGGTCCGAAATCATGGGGGCTAGCTCTTGTGTAGAAGACCGTCTCCTGTTCCCAGTCCTTCGTGGCGTGTATAGGGTCAAAAACGGGTGGTACCTCTAGGTAAATAGACCTGCAAGGGGTATCATATAAAACTTGTAGTATATTTGTGGTGCTTCTTGTGAAATTAACAAATCACCGATTCTTGTCGGGTGTGTCATTAAACCATATGTACGCAATGGAACCGATTGGTCCTTTTCGGCATTTGGTTATGAGTTTCCCATGGATGAAATGCCTGTGATCCGCGTTCTGAATGGAGATGCAGATGGATATATTAGGTGACCTGCTCGACCTTTTAACTCAGAGGCTGTGTGGTCATAGTTGTTATATTAACTAATTATAGTTTTCCCTTTCTGTTTTGGTGATAGTCCAACCGAATGGGAAGATTGCATAGATCGTAACGAAATTCAGAGTGACGACGATGTTTTAGACTACAGGACGGCAGTTGTTCCCACAGATCTGGATTGGTCTGGCTCGGAGTGGTACAAGTGTTGTCTTAGATGACATGTCTTTGTTGCCGGTGGCATTGTCCGATTGACCCACCATTGTTGTCACCATTGTCAAGTGACTCAACATTGTTGCCAACTGTGCCTCGGTGAATTGGTGACGAGTTTTAAGTAACTCTCCAGGGTTGTCCACCACCGGTGCGGTGGATTGGTGTCGATAGTCACGAGTAACCGGCACATGTTGCCAACCACTTAATCCGGTGAGTTGTTGATTGGTCATGGTATTTCTAATCCCCTAAAAACCTTACTCCCTCGACCCTTAACGACAGTAGATATGACTTAGTGTTATTCCCATTGTCTCTATTCCGGCGGTTAAGCGCAAGCATAGTAAATCTTTTAGACGCCACGGAAAGAATCACATTTGTAGAAAGTAATGAAGTCGATGATTACACAATTGACCCGGATGATGACCGTCTTGTGAGCTTGGATCCTTCCGCATTTATGGGACAGGTATGGGTGTTACTCCATCTAGTTTTTTCGACCTACATGTTGGTATGATATTTCCAAACCGACAAAAGTTGTTTGATACCCGGGCCGGAGTTCACGTTAAGGGTACGAGGGAGTATAAATCTTTGAAGACTGCTCTGAAAGATTCACCGCAGAGTGCAAACATTCAGTACGGGTTGCAAGCTGGTACATTCATGCAACTAAGGTAGGAAAATTTGAGACTTTCGGATCCTCCGGTATGTCCTGAGCATAGTTGTGGTGTTCATAGTCGTCACGGTGGAACCGGGCACAAGCATGCATCTGCTAAATGGATTGCGTCATTATTATGCCCATTTGTGCTTGACAACAAGGATATAACAGCAACGTTTGTGCAGACTTTCATGAAAGAAGTGCACCATATTGATATATCGACCCGAAATCCCGGACGTGCAAGGATTCATGCATTGGAGATTGTCCACGGAACATTCCGGGAGTCATTTAGCATTCGCTAAAAACTTGTTGAACAATTTGAAAACTGAATGATGGGAAGTTACTAATCTTGCCCGTAAACAAGGATGGTATGTTTTTAGGATTTTTAAGGCATTTGGTCCCGTCATTAAAACATTAGGAAAATCTCCGTCCCGTTGTTTAGGTTGATGGTACTCATCTCGGGGGTGATTATCCTGGCATCCTACTGGTTGCATGCGCACAGGATGGTGATAATGGTGTTGTTCCAATTGCATATGCCATAGTTGAGTCCGAGAAAAAAGATTGTTGTATTTGGTTTTTGAATCTACTTTGGTTACATGTAATTGATGGATATGAGAGGATTAATGAATTGGTTGTTATATCAGACAAGGGTGGGGGGTTAGTTGCAGCCATGGATGTCGTGATGCCCCAGGTTAAGCATGTGAACTGTGTGCGTCATTTCTTGGAGAACTTCTACACGACTTTCAACGATGACACGGTACGTGAATTCATATGGATAGCCGCTACTACAGCTCTTCCCCGAAACTTTGAATACCATATGGGTGAGATCCGTAAAGCCTCGCCAAGGTGTGCAGATTGGTTACTTAAGTATGACAAGTCACTCTGACACAATCCTTTTGTTTCCGAAAAGGTGGGGTATATTCACAACAAATATGTGCGAGTCAACCAATTCTCAACTTCGTGTTGCAAGGTCTTATCCCGTTGCCGCACTTGTACAGAGCCACCAGCGTCAAGGCAAAGTACTGTTTACTTTGCTAAGCGTCATGAAAGGAGTTTCACGCGTACCAAGACTATCACCCGATATGCATCGAAGAGATTGGTGAAGGTTGTTAACAAGACCAAACAATGCATTCCCACCGATTCTGGCAACAACAAATTTTCGTCGACCACCTGGGAGAATTGTATTATGTGGATCTTACATTGAGGACTTGCACTGCTTACGTTCCAAACCGTTGGTATTCCCCGTATACATGCCTGCTCGTCTATAATGCGTATGGGTATGGATCTGCGGATTCTGCCATGATTTGGTATTCCATGGACAATTATCGGCGCACCTCTGCTTTGTTACTTTTGCCCCATGTGAAGGTTACTCCGGATGGCCTTATGATCCAACTTCGAATACATAATTCCACCTGTTTGGAAGCGCAATGGTGGTCGAAGAAAGAAGAGAAAGCGGATCGAGTCTCAAAGTGTTGTGAGAGTTACTGATAAGGTGCAGTCAATGTCACGAGAACGGTCATAACAAAAGGTCATGTCAGAGACCTCCCGTCCCTCGTCCTACCCGCACTTAGTAATTGCGTTTGCATGTAGTTAGCCCCATATAGTTTAGTTAACTTTTTGTTGTATAATTTGTGGCGCCTAGTCACATAACACTGGCCTTTCTTGTATGAATGTAACTTTGTTTTTTGGTGGATGAATCAGGGGACATGCCCATCAGCCATCCCTGTTTAAATCTGAGTTAAACTTAATACCAAATGCAGTCATGGCATATAACTAAATAAATGTTTTGTATTTGGTGATGCATCTTCTCCCCTCGCGTCATTCTAGCGCTGCTTGAGATGGTATTCGTGGGATGGTCGACCAAGCTGCAGGTGTTTTCGTCATAATATGGGACGTTTTCGGTGATCTTATAACCGGCTTTGTGAACTCGGTTTGAGCCATGGTTTGGTAGCGAATATTTTTTCCCTTTATATTTGGTGCAATTTATCTCTGGACAAATCCAGTCTTCATTTTAGTTTTAAATTTTCCATTTTATTCGAGTGTATCTTAATAACGGTTTACCATTTGATGCTAACCCATTCATACTTTAGATACTTCGTGAATTGATTGTTGCTTACATGTTGGAAACAATGATTGAACCAAGCTTTTGTAATATTTCCATTCAAGTAGGCGATTGGTATATTTGATTGTTACAAGTGTCCATTAAGCGTATTATAGAATATTTTTTCTTCTTATTACTATGTTAATAGGCGTTCAATATTACCATAGTCGAACGCAATAATAAAAACCTTTAAAACGGTACCGAGACTAGGTCATGCTATCCACCGTGAAGTTGTAGTTCACGGATGGCTTAAATCTGTGTTGTACCACACCATTATAAACTAAAACAACATGAGCAATAATTTTTATAGTACGGACGGATTTGGCATACCTGGTAAAAATTATACGACTAATCAACAGAGTTACCTATCAAATTTTTTTAGGTATTTTTCGAATAAGGGCCCAATATTTGTAATAGTTGCGAATGGGTGGCCTACCTAGTAAATTTTCTACGACCCTCCAACAGAGTTACCCATCCAATTTTTTTAGGTATTTCTTGAATAAGGCCCCAATATTTTTATAGTAGCGAATGGGTGGCTTACCCATTCAAATTTATTTGACCCCCCTGCACAGTTACACGAACAAAACTTTAGTAGTCGAAGAATAAGGTACCTGTGTTCGACTGAACAACGACGAGAAATTAAGTAAAGTTTAAGTAATCGTTCATTCAGAGAAATCTCCATTTTTATTTTGCAAAATGTTGTTTGAATTAATTTTTCAAACAACTTTTCCTTTTAAAAAGATGCTCAATCAGAGTTGTATAAGTTTAAGGCACATCTCTGACTTTATTATCTCCGTTGTTTTTCGCCTACTTTTGCACCAGTTATATAATTAAAATATATCCGCTGATAATACAAAAGAAAATCGGTGAAACAGAAAATACCCAACACTAAACTTTTTTAAGTACCGCCAATTTTTTTGTATTTACACGTTCATCTGACCAGGATGCCATTGTATTGAATTACGCTTACATGAAGTGCGATTACATATTTCCATACCGAAAGTAAAACATATGTGGTAGTTCTTACCGCCGTATAACGGCCCATACCAGTTTTGTAATCCCCATTTCCCGTATCTGTGGACGTTAGTATATATACCACTGACATCAATTTAGCTGACATCTAGTTAGGTCCAAAAAATTTAACTTAATACATGAATCAGTTGGACGATATTTCCAAAAAACCAGTCTTTCCAAAAAAATTGACGCATCTATGTACACTGTAAGCGTCCAAGTTGGCAACATAACAAACCGGTGCATAGTTGGCTTCACACTGCATCCAATAAGTCGTATGTTAAGAAAATACGAAAGTGAATTTAATGTATATGGCTAGTAGTAATTCCGCCGTCTAAGATGTTGTCTCCCATATTCGGACGTTTTTTTTTTTCCCAATGAAGTCTCCGCTAGGTCCCAATTGGTTGTTACATATACTGCATATGTTAATCACCCTGTGTGAGATAACATCGTGTGTGCAGCAACCTAAATCTTAAATGGGGTACGCGAAAATATACATCGAATGAACTTACCCTCGTGATCGATTGGTAAATGTGGTGAGGATCCCGGAACCTTTTGTGATGGATTTCTCGTAGTTGAGGTTATTTTTCTTGGTTTTTCAACCACACCCTTACTCTTTGCTGTTTTAGGTCCACCTAACGCATGATTAATAAATATCCTTTGAATAAAACAAATCAAATACAATCAAGGAAAAACAAGAACTGTCATTTATTTCTTATCAAAAGTACCTCAATTATTTTAAGTTTGTAGATACGGGAATATATGATACAAATCGTACCCTACTTTACAAGAACCCTATACTCTAAATGTAGTACCAGTACAACTTGAGACAATGAGTAAATATAAAGTTTATAAATGCAAGATATGGTGGCCTACCTTTTGCAAGTGCAATTTTTTTGGTGGCCTGAATCCTTCCACCTCTCGAGGCGGCCACTTGTTCGCATCTAGGCCTATTATATAGGGTCCAACGAGTAAGGTAGCAATGTAAACCACTTGTATTTGAATAGTAATTACTTAAGGTTAATACGTACCCGTAGAAGCATTGTTCCCCCCTTCCCGATTCCTTTTTCTTTTTTTCCATTTTCAACTTCTCCTCTTCTCATCGCATACGAGGCCCGTAATTTAGTGAGTTGGTCTTTAAAATTTTGGGTCACAGTCTTATCATTGACACTGCGCAATTCACCTTATCGGCAAACGTGGTTTCGGCAATTAACCAACAAAATAAGGGCCACACTTCAAGACACTTTGCAGCTCCCAGATCTTTGATTACGAATGGCTGCCACTTTGTATCCGGAACGGAGGTTTAAACGAGTCCCCAGTCCCGACTTCACCGGGCTAGAGTTTTTTCCTCGTGGGACGGTCCGAATTATCCTTCTTCGGCGGTGGACCCTAAACGATTGATGATGTCCAAATTAATAATAACTATTACAAATGAAGTCCTAGTATGTGGCGAGGGGATATGCTTAGGTCCATTAGTTTTCAGGACTCACATTAAGGTAAAACATATAAAACGTACAATACTTGTACCTGTTTTTCCCGGGGCCCGGTGGGTTACACATCCTGGAGTCCTAGGTGTGGTACTTACGTTAGCTTGATCCGCCCGAAAATGACACGATGAATTTAATCGTAAATAGACCCAAAACGAATTATCAGGTTCAATAAAGTAAACACAGCCCAAAATTAGAACTTTTATATACATTTCACCCTCTTTTTTGGAATTGCGCCTAAGCGCTAGACTCTCCCAAATGTGCCTCCATGTTTTCTTCCAAAGAACCCCGCAGCCGAGGTTGTTATCATCGGGAAGTTGATCTCCTTGTTCACGAGTTAGAGGCAATGGGTATGGATGTGTTTTCCTCTAGACTCCAACCCATCCTCAGCCCAAGCTTGTTTGTATGCTTGATATGTCTTTGGTTGTGGCCGTATTGGACATGCTACCAAGGCCAGACTCATCGTTTGTCCGTGGTGAGTGTTGGGATATTTCAAGTTCCTTACTTGTATCATTAAAGATTCCTGTCACTTTGCGAGATCGAATGTACAAAGTGAATTAATGAATTTTCATTCGGATAAATTTGTAAATTTTAATGGGTTGGTGGCGACCACTTACCAATGTGCCGTGGCCCAATTATGGCAACAACATCCCCCTCCGCCGTCTCCGTTGTGTGTCTCGGTTGACCCATATTAGGGCCCGGCGAGTCCGGTTCATTGACATCTACAATAAATTAAACGATGGTTATGTTAGTGTCGCAACTAATTTATTTACTTTTACTTATTCGTGTTCTAGGGTTGTACTATACCAATGTCTGAGTTGATTACATTCACCACCACATTTGTATCACCACCGCCATGTTCCTCTATTGGATCCGTTTCTCCCAACTAATCTTCGGCATCTTTGTGCGAATGCAACCGCGGAGAAGTGCGCACCCCCACACGATCCAAATCTTCTCTATGGGATGGTTCCCCCATGCCGGCTCGTTGTCCCTTGATCTCCCTTTCTTTCCCAACTTTCCATTTGGTTTATTGGTTGTATTGATGTAAGAGTTTAAATCATCGGGGCGCTTTCACGATTGCCTCCATAATGTCCACAATATCGTGGTTGGCTTCCAGCCAACCATACATCGAACCTTGTCCACCGGGGAAGTTGCTAGTCCCATCTGGAGAATGTAAAAATCCAATTAATTAGGTGGTTACAAAAAAAGGTGTATAGAATATAGAATTTCACCCATTTTTATGGCGGCTTTACGGTATGCGATCAACTCACCAAGTGTGCATAGGCGTTGTGCGGTATCTCATGTACACCATTTAGAAGTCCGATCCGTGGCACGGTAATGCGAATACCGCCTAGTCATTGTATTCTGTGGAACACGGCACTTACACTCTTGAGGTTCACTCGATTCACCTTCTATCATGAAGACTAGATCTTTGCGCACCGTTTCCAATGCTTTACATACACCCCTAGCAATTTGTCAAGTCTTTGTTTGGTGGACCACCTACCAGCCTTGTATATACAATAGGCGCTTCGGAGTTTAGTCTCAGTATGCCCAAACCGACGCATGCATCTGTCTGTCGCTGCAGCTCGCACTCGTTGTAATTAATTAGCCAAGTCTTTGCCTTTCCAGAAAGTTCAGCCACAAGTTCGAATGTGTGTGTGTTTTCATTAAATTCGCAGTCTTCGTACGGCCTCCAAACAAACTGATAAAGACATTTTTTTATTAGGCCTAAGTTACTATTACTTTCAAATATAGTTACATCTTTGTTGTCGTAAATAGATGAACTGGAATAAATTAATTGCCTAAAATAGTCATAAATCCGGTAAATATTATAAGCGGAAAACTATTAGTTTTCACGATATTTGTTTTTTTAAAAAGGGTAGCCGTATACAATAATTTCAAATATGGTTCTGTAACTTACATCTTTCCCGTCATAACCATTCAAAGCATCTCTAATCCTCTCATAGTTGTGGTGCAGGCTGTCACTCCTGCCACGTTGCGACCATCGACAGTGCAGGGGGAATGTATAATGCCTGTCTTTATCGGGTCCGAATTTGGGAACCTCTCAAATATCCAGCACTGTACATGAAATGGCTAAAGTGTTAGCTTTTATCCACCATCGAAAACAAATTATTTAGAAATAGTATGGGGTGAAACTGAAATTGCTTTACCATGAGTAGTGTTGCGAACGAACAGTGGTTCCCATTTGAGGTAACATTATTAGTCATGCCTCGGTACAAGTGGGCCAATGCGGCATTCCCCAAGCAAACCGGGTTGGATATAGATGGAGTGGCAATCAAACCTAAATATCGCACACTAACTGTGGATGAACCGGCCTCTGTAAAAATAGTACAACCTATGAGCCACCAAATGTAAGCTGTGGTATACTGGTCCACCATTTTGTCCGATGCATCTTCAGGCAAAACAGTGCAGAAATTTTTGTACAGCCAGTTAAGTTTAACGCCCTGTCCCTTTACATATTTAAGGTCAATTTGTTTTCCCAGAAACTTGAAGACCGCATTTACGACCGAACATTTGAAGGTACCAAAAACTGGAAGACCGATCACATTTAGTCCCAGAATATACACAACGTCCTCTAGGGTTATTGTCGCCTCGAATGTTGGTAAATGGAAAGTGTTGGTTTCATGGCGCCATCTGTCAAGGAATGAAATCAGACTCCTATCGACTTGGAACACACACATCTTTGATAATTCACCAAACCCCGCTTTACTCGACCATTTGAATCGCCTTGCCGACAACTTGTCCCTCCATTTTTAAGATTTTGTGTGTGGTCATAGCTCTTGACCAGTTCCCTTTTCGCACACAATTGATAGTAACACGATGTTAGTCTACAATAACAATGTGTCTACGAATAACAAAAAAATGTAGTTCCTCTTCCACAATCTGTCGAATTTTAGCCGTAATATGTGATTTTTGATCATGCGAGATGGCTCATGTCTTTAGGCCAAGCGGTCAAACCAGGAAGCGGCCTCCCAGGCCAGTCAAGGACACCAACATCTCCGCCTAAGTGACCATGATTACATAAGGAAAACATGGTCAATTCCTAACTTCCAGTCACATAGTCTTTGACAGACCATTACTACTTATGTGTAATGAATAGAAATAATACAGCGTATATATAAACCAAAAATTGATAATGTAATACATCCAGCTTACGCCTTCTCAACATTTTGTATCCCACCAACAACCAAAATACCCAAGAATTACTCAATACCCCCTAACGGATAAGCATACCCAAAATTTGAATTCCCTGAAAGTTACAAAAACCCTAGAATTTATCTACTTAACAGATCGAGGAGGGAAATAAATAACATAAATACAGAATAGGATGGAACCGTCAGAAAATATACCGTACAACAGTAAATCGAAGAGGAACATAAGAAACCCTAGAAAAATGGAAACCAAATTATACTCATTTGCGGACGATTAAACTAGAAAGGCTAATGAAATTAAACCCTATTGTTCATGAAAGTAACAAAAATTTGCATTTCTGGAAAGGAAACGGAATCGAGGGATGAACCCTAATTAGAAGTATCGGTATAAAAAGAAACTAATAATGTACAGCGAACTTTGCGTTTCAAGGTACTCACCTTTCTGCGGGTAAAGCGAAGTAAGGTCTGTGCTGCAGGATTGAACAAAGACGGAGTCACAAATGTAGAAGGAAGGCACGAAAGAAGGAGACTGGCTAAAGAAGACGACAGGCGAGTGATGTTTCAGTTTGTAGTTTTGGTGTAGGCTTCAAATCGCACACGTGTCACATATATGGCCACGTAATGGCCATGCTTAAAAAACCCACTACAATATTTAGGGTGGGATCTTTTTGGGCTGATAAAGTTATGTGAACCAATCCCTCAACCTACCCAGTAATTTTATATTAACTTGAACATACCAATCCCTCAACCAACCCAGCTACTATATATTTTATAATGTTAATCAATGGTCGGAAACAATGAAGACTGGCAGTTTTTTTTTTTTTTTTTATCTGTACATGTATAACGCGGCAGAAAAAGATGAACATGGAAGAGGAACAGCTGGATAGTCGGGAGGGCCGTCAACTATTTGGGATAAAATTTACCTATTCACTCATCCAGTTACCTTTTGTTATATTACCAGTTATGTTTGGAAATTAAACTTGATTTCTACAACTACATGCACGCATTTCATTACTTGAAAATAAGATAATTGGACAACAAACAGAAAATTTTAACTGGAACTAACACACCAACCACCAGATTTATCTTATTTTCACACAGATGTGTGAAAATAAGATAATTGGACAACAAACAGAAAATTTTAACTGGAACTAACACACCAACCACCAGATCGAACGACCTGTCACACAGATGTGTGACTAAAACAATACTGAAGGTTTTTATCTGCGACTACTGCAACCCTTTCCCGGTGTTCGTGCAGTCCTAGATGGGTACACCCTACGTCTAACCACCTCTGCTGCTCTCTCATGCCATAAACTGCCTTGACCCTCCAACTGTCTAGCAAGTATCTCCACACGGGTGGCCTGGTTTTGCATCTCAAAAACTCGGTCATCCAAACGGCCACGAATTCGCTCGTTTAGAGATCGAATCCTCAAAATCAAAGGCGCAAGTTTTCGTATGAGTTTGCGTTGTAGTCTGTTATTGGGAGGGGGAAACCAATGCCCAGAGTGCGACAACGATGGTAAAGCGCCAAATGCTCTTCCTTGGCATCGACCAACTCATCGCATATTATCCAACCTTGTTCGACTCCGTATGTATTGGACAATTGTAAGAGACCGCAAGTGTTTTCGTCAATTCTGTATGTGACGTGGACTGATAGACCCGTACGAGTTTTGGGGTAGCTGTTATAGCCTGCTGGTACATCAGGAACCGGCTGGTTCTGGGGATCCATCAGCTGAAATGTTGATTATTTTTGGTATGTTAAGAGGATATAAGTAGATAGAGTACTTAATCGAAGAGGTATGAAGCTATCGATGTATGGAACTGAAATGTGGATGGAGTTGTTGATAGAAGGGACCTTCTGTTTAGAGGATATAAGACCTTCTGTTTAGAGGATATAAGTTGATAGACTTGTTAATAGAAGGGGTCTTCTATTCTCTTCTATTTATAGTATAAAAGAGATGGTATGTTGAGAAGGGTGTGACTTGAGACGACCATAAAGTGCATTAAGTTGAAGACATAGATGAACCTAAATAAAAACATCAACCACGCAAAGGTCGTAACAAACCACAAACATAAAACACGTGGATCCGATCTATGTAAACAATCCTATGTTAAACATAGATTATAGCATCTCCTTTGCAAGGGGTAGAGGTCTTAAATTAGTATGACACATAGAATTTAATATCCTTTTCACCAAAGTTTATCTCCAATGCAAAGGTGAGGGTCATAGAAAAGATGACATGGCTAAGGTTGAGGTAAAGGATAAAGTCAAAATAAGACTTTACTTCGACATTAGGTCATAAGTCCAGACGGCCTTTTTTTTTATATTTAAATAAAAAGTGTTAAATAGGACCCTTGGCATTGGAGATGCAATTTAGGTAGAGAGTGTTAACTTTATTTATTTTTGTCGTGTAGTAACTTACCCACAACCAAAAGGTATAAATAAGACATTCACATAGGATGACCTTGACTTCTAGCATCGGAGATGTTCTTGGTGTTCATGAAATGCCTCTTAACTTTTACCACCCACCCATTAGATTAGCACCACCACAAATAGGTCTTCTTGTGCTGGGTTGTAACCCCAAAAATATGAATGGCAGTCACATTGATTTTTGTTTTTTTTTGAAGCATGGCAGACTGATTGATGAATAGCTGTGATACGTCTAGTCAGCGCACATCGGTCAACCCGACAGTGTCATTCAATATGAGTGAATCACCACTATGGAAATGAGTTATGAGTTTTAACATTGTCTTTTGCATGAACTAGGTGACTGGTCACTGGGTGGTACAATTCGCATCAGTCCAGTAGGGAGTCTATGCAAAAACCTCTTGGACACACCTTTATACTAGATGGGAGACACCCGTCACAACACCCATTAACCAGACGGCCTTAAAGGAAAGATGGCCCACGTTCTGGTGTGATTGAACGAGACCACTGGAAAACAGGCTTACACAATTATGATATTCCATTTTCAGAGTATTGGGGTATGTAGCGTGTAAAAAAACTTCTTGAATTAGATTCCCAATAAATTTTATAGGTCGAAATTTGAAACGCTATGTACACATCTTCCAATTAAATGCGCCAGTGTACCTCCTCAAGGGGCTTTGTCAATCGGGACGAGTAATTCAAAAGGGCATCTTTTAGCTAGTGTCGGCACTAAATAGTTATCTAATATGTAAGAGCATCCACGTTGAGAGACCAAAACCTAAAATTTTGGTCCAAAAAAAAGAGACTTGATGGAGAAGGAGTAAAGATCAAAGACAGACAAAAACTAAAAACCATAACAAATATAGTGTTTAGTTTGGTTTTAGTCGGGCGTAACTTAAAGTTAAGCCCGAACAGGCGTAATTTATAACTATTTCCGTCGATAGAAGACAAAAAAGAAATATATTTTGGGCGCAACTAAGAGTTACGCTTTGATTGAGCGTAACTCAAAGTTACGCCTCAATGAAAAAAAAATAAAACAAAAGGATGGGCGCAAGTTAATATTACGCCTCAATCAGGCGCAACTTTAAGTTGAGCCCCACCAATTTTACTCTTTCCCCGTAGTGTTTGAACACCGACTAAACTCAAAATTTAGTATTTTTTTTTTGCTCTTTAGTCTTTGGTTTTGATCGCAACACTGCGGTTGCTCTAAACCATGGAATGCATTCCGGTGGGTTTTAGATGCACGCTTTATTGCACAACACATCGTATTCGGGCATATACGATACGTGCAAAATTCCCAAAGGAACATGATTTGTAAGCACCACTTATGAGGTTTCTATAAAATTTCAAATTTATAGAAACCTCTATCTGTTGTAATTTGCCACAGTCGGGCTAATTATAAAAGTATAGACCATATGATAATACGAGAATATGTTGCAACCATATTGGGGTTTGTATCGTGTCATTATAACGACCCGGTTTTGAGATCATAGTTGGCCAATGTAATTCATTTGACCTTATTCAAACAACACCCAATAAATTTAATTGGGTCGATGTTGCATTGTACCCAACATAAATTAAAAACCTAACCTTTAACGGTTTTGAGCCTTGAGTATCGTTTCCACGGGTATGAATTCCTTATTCGAAAAATGATCTATAACTTTCAAACGTTATATGTCGATAATAACATTCAACGCTCCGCCCCGAGTTACTTGTTGATTTAACTGAGATCATAGTTGGCCAATGTAATTCATTCGACCTTATTCAAACAACACCCAATAAATTTAATTGGGTCGATGTTGCATTGTACCCAACATAAATTAAAAACCTAACCTTTAACGGTTTTGAGCCTTCGGTATCGTTTCCACGGGTCTGAATTCCTTATTCGAAAAATGATCTATAACTTTCAAACGTTATATGTCGATAATAACTATTCAATGCTCCGGTTCCCCGAGTTACTTGTTGATTTAACTGAGATCATAGTTGGCCAATGTAATTCATTCGACCTTATTCAAACAACACCCAATAAATTTAATTGGGTCGATGTTGCATTGTACCCAACATAAATCAAAAACCTAACCTTTAAAAAATCCAAACTATATTATGGCAGAGTATTCTGTGAGTTTTCAGACGCACGACCGTTACTGTTTATTTTGGGACTTTTCAAACGGTCATCTTCTTGTTTTTTCACCCATATTTCTATAAATTACGGTGTAGTGTGTCTCTCTCTTTAAAGGATGTGTGCAAAGTGAGGTGAGTTTAATTAGGACAAGTTCGATCAATCTTTTAGGTGAATTTGGATGCAAAACTTGGACAACTTCGAAAATGGCTGCTACTTCAAGCACTTTAATGGTGAGTTCTTTCTAATTTGTTTAATTTAATTTCCTGTAATATTATGAAGCTCTATTATGAAAACACTTATGATTATAAGGTTTCTTAACATCCAATTTGAACATATACACAAGATAATCATGAATTTGATTCATTTGTCAGGAATGTTCCCTGTGTAACAAATGTGATGATCATGAAGCCATTGATTGTCCTTGGCTATACTCAAGATGCAAAAACTCAACTTGTAATGGAATTAGAAAACTTCTTCGTGCAAAAGAAGGTGATAATGCTGGGAAAAGATTCCTAACATGTTCTAGCCCCATTTGTGATTACTTTGAGTGGTTCAATGATGCAACTGACCCGGTGAAATCAATGGGAGTGAAGTTGAAAGGGAGTTGTTACGGTTGTGGTGATGGTTTGCATCAATTCGCGACATGTCCGATGCATAGATGTTTTTGCCAAAACAAGAAATGTAACTCCAGAAAGTACATGAAGATGAAGACAGCTCAAACACTTTGGAATTATGGTATTAGTTACCTAAAATGTAAAGAATGCAATGCATTCCAGTGGGTTTCAGATGCACGCTTTGTTGCAGAACATAAGCAATTGCAGTCTCAGGAGAATGCACTATGTGAACAATTTGAAAGGAACATGCTTTGATGATGTAATCGCAACATATGTATTGTATGATTAAATTTCTAATCATGTAATCGGATTTGCTAATTATATAAGAATTGCACGACTACTTGTAACTTTCATTAGCCTACCACATACCTCTTGCCGACATGGATTATCATCCACAGTTAAGCAAGCGGCAGTACGAAAATAAGGATAAAATAAAAGGAAAAATTATGACCGGATGTCAGTAATGCAACATGGTAGGGGACCCGAGGATATGGTGTCGATGTGCAACATGATAGGGTGTTGGTGAACAGTAAGTTATGGTTTTAAAATGGTGTCATCCAACTTACTGTGGTTTGTACTCATCAAAATGGGTCGGCTCAGTATATTCAAGTGCGGGTGAAAAATCACCGACATGTTTTATCTTACATTGGGGTTGTTTTGTGAAGAATAATCATTAATAGTAAATGACCGTTCACACAAGTTATGGTTCGGTGGGAGCAGTGATTGTCTCTTAGACAAATTATAGGTTGGCTAGCAACCTATAATCGGAAAGAATAGATAACTATTCTTTCACACCTACTGCCTTATCATTCTGTACATTGACAAACATCCAATGCTTTCTATAATGGCAAACAGCTCACTCTCCTAGCTGTACTCCTGTCAAAAAATGGGATGGACCGTTCAATATAAAATACTGCTGTTTTGGCATGTCATGTCAGGTAAACAGAAACAGCGCAGCCACTTTTATATTCAATAGCATGCACACGCCACAACTACCCATGCGTCTGACTGTCATCACAGTGGTCAAACACAGTTACGTCTTAATCACTCTGTACAGTACAAGCCACAAAATTTTCCCTATAAATGGAAGAACCATCATCCAAACCATTATGTTTTCTACCAATATTTCATCCGACCTATGATCTCATCTAAACTCGAGTGAATGCCATATATAGGAGAAACCATACCCACTGCTTGATGTACAAAATTTTTTGTTTTCCATCATACTTGTTGTTCGACCAATTACAAGACAACTAAATAGGTCATTCTAAACTGAGAATCCAAAGCACAAAGTTCTCCTCACACACCAAAAAGGGAAGATGACAATTCACGGACGGCGGAACGTAATTGCTAGAGATATTATCGTATTTTTATCAGAGGTATGTAAGTTTAAGGATTTGGCAACCAGTGCTTCATGTTCTTTGGATGTCATTTATGAATATGAATATTGTTTTCTGATTCGTATTGTGGTAGGTCCTCAATCCGTTTTGAATGGCATGGAGGTATCTTTCAGAAATCTCCATGAAGGTACACAACGTTTTTTCTCAATAATCGAACTACTTTAGAGTAATAAAATTATATTCCTCTAACAACATAGTTTATTTTTCGGAAATACAGGTCCTTCGAATGGCTATATGAAATCCTAAAAGACCTTGGAATGGCTATATGAATTCCTAATCCGATGAGTTATATGGCCATTATCCAAGGCAATCATTGCATATCTCGGGATACATACTGGATGGCACAGATGTATCAGGGATCATAACCGTCTAAGACTCCGTGGCATTAAACCCACATTGTATGTGGTGGAAACACCCTAATGGGATCGAGGATTGCTGGCGTGAGGTATAGCTTTATTAGGTATGCCTGAAATGCTTAAACTTACGGGAGATATGTGGTGTAACCACCGACTGCACAGGTCCACAGTATGTTTCTAAAATGTTAGAACTTACAGGAGATACGTATTCTAAGCATATGCATTGGCTTCTTTTCGTAACTATGACCATTGCTGTAACAATGATTTTTCCTCTCGGTCACTGTCGAATAAGTACACATTTCATTTTTGTAAGGGGTATGTGGCTGTAAAATTGGCCAATACTGGGGTATGTAGCTGTAAAATTGGGCTATACTGGCTTCTTTAATGTTAAGCTCTTCAATTTAACTTATGCAAGATCCAGTTACGCAGTATGAATATCACAATAAAAATTGCAATGTTGTTCCGGTAATACGAAATACGGTTTACTACTCCTCTAAAACTGACATCATCCATCACAATGGTTTAATACTACAGTATGTGATTTCACAATGTGTTGTGGAGGCCCATGCCAAAACTGTAATCTTTCATAAAAATATTTCATGTGTTTTTTAAATAGAGCTCTTTTCAGTATAACTGTGAAGAACTACGAACATTTTCGCTGTCAACGAAGAATCGGGGCTAAGAATCAAAGAAGTAGTACAGCAACCGTACTGCAACCAAGGTTTCACCAAATAAACAGGAATCTTCTACTCAATCACTATTGAATAACGATTGGTTACCTACACCTAAGTGGATAAGTAATCCTAGACCATCCTCTGAAGTAACATCTGATGCCCCGCTCGTCATTTCACTTGCAAGAGTTGTTATGGACCTAAGCTGTCGATCTGTTTGGTTTATTTAATGCAACCACCACTTTGCGGCACCATAGTGTCCCTCGGTTCTCGGTTCTGATGCTGAGACAACCATTTCCTTGAGGGGGAATTCACCAAACATTTCTGCAGCATCAGAAGTTTTCGCTACGGACGGATTACACAACCTGAAAAGTCTCCGCTA
Source organism: Papaver armeniacum (assembly GCA_023531295.1). Classification (NCBI taxonomy): domain Eukaryota; kingdom Viridiplantae; phylum Streptophyta; class Magnoliopsida; order Ranunculales; family Papaveraceae; genus Papaver; species Papaver armeniacum. Next base: position 110,096 of record JAJJWW010018992.1, read on the forward strand.
GGGATGGATAGCGCAACCTGAAAATAAACATATAACTCCTTATTATAAAAAATACCGGAATATGGGGTATTTTTAAATTAAGAGTTACCATATGCGTTAGTACAATACTGATAATGTTCACAGGAAAACCGAGAACATGTAATTGCTGATGTTATAATCTCATGTGTTTCATTGACTGCACACCACTATCCCCATGTTCAGGGTTACAATTGTTTAAATTTCAGAAACAACCACATTCTCCTTATAAGATTAATTCTTGCCTGTCGTATAAAATTAAATGGGTAAGCGAATATAAATGAGCAATATAAATTGACAACTATTTTTATGGACACGGCAACAAACAACGGGGGAAGAGGTCGCAATTTTCATAGCAAAGTTGACGACAAATATGACCGGGGGACGACTCAGATCTGATGGATCAGGCGGTGACACGTTTATTATGACAGTATGGGACTATTCTATATTAACACTGTCCCTTTGTTATATAATTCCCTTTCAAACCAAGCATTCACAAATACTACTTTATATAAGTACCATCAACAAACTTTGAGAGATCCTACCATTGTCAACCAGTTATTCAAAGACAGTCAGATTCTGGCATTTAATAAACATAATACTAATTGGATCATTATGCTCTTTGTCACTCATCTATACAAAACACAATGAGACAATAATAAACATAATGTAGACAGGAATCAATTGAGCGTCTAAACTAGAGCGTCTAAACATATATACAAGGCCGGTTTTGGATTCATAATTCTTACTTGCGCACAATCCAATACAAAGTTGCTCTGCATTTGCTTAATCTATTATTAACTTACATCACAAACAAAAATCCAATTGCAAGTAAATGAAATTTAAATATGTAAAAATTTACAACTGATTTCAAAAATAAGATATGTGGTACTTACTGTGAAGGTAGCTGGTGGCTTTCGTTGTACACAATGAAATTGCAACCCTTATTCATTCTCCTTGTCTTTCACATTGAGGTATCAACCAAACTTACAACATCCAGCATAGATCAAAATGGCGTAATAACGGGTATCCTGCTTTTCATATTATTATCCTAGTTTCAGGGGTCTCCAAAGGTTGTTCTGCATCCATCTGCAATTAAAAAGGAAATTTCTTAAAACAGGGTCAACCCATAAACTGATTGTTTCTGATTTTATAACACTTTAAAAAACCCTCGAAATTGCACCTGAAGTAGGGTCCCTTTATCCATCTTGGAGATAATTCCAACAATAACGTCAGGGGCTTCTGCACTATCTTCAACGTAGTTAAAATCTGGCATACTCGGAATTGAACTTTCATTAGCTCTGGAGTTTTAAAACTTCTACATGGTAAAATTCCTAAGAGAATAGCAAACTGACATACCAAGTAAAGGATTGATGTAAAGATATCCGGGATGGAAAGAAGTGGCGAGATCACGCATCGGAATCCCAGCATCTACAACTGCCAAGGAGGCAGCATTTATGCAAGCTGACCTTGTTCCTACAATAAACGAAAACACTCAACTTCGTTCAATATCAAAACTATATCACAGCTGTGAATGCATAAAACTATATCACAGCTGTTTCGGTGGGAAATGCCAAAACATGGGATTTTGCTGAGGAAAATCCAAACTACTCAAAAGAAAAACAATAATATCTGATGCATAAAGGCGTTTCTGTTTGTCAAAAGAAAACAATAATATCTGATGCATAAAGAAAAGCCAGTCGGACAGTCCTTGTCAAAACAAAACAAAAAAACAGTTACATTGAATCATATCATACAAGAGACATAACAAATCAATCAGAAAGGTGTGTAGCATAATGCAAATCATTTTCTACTTGCTTAGTAATTAAAGTAAATTTATTACAATTACAAACTGTCATCATGTTGTATAGTCATTATATCAGAGTAAGGATCAATCCAAAAATTTTGTTTCTCCACATCCTCGTGTTTAAGTGACTCAAATGCATCGGCCATTGACTAATTGGAATCATTCATGGGAATATAGTCTTGTGGTTAATGAACGTCTTACCAAACACTTGTGTGCATATCCGAAACTAAAATTAGAGTTACACAAATGAAAAATTCGCTGCACTAGCTAGTGGGGATTTACATCATAAACCCGAAAACAGACAAAGATTCAATAAAACCACAACTTCATCTGTATTAGGGGGGACTTGTTTGCTGTAGGAGGAAGGATGCAACAAGCTGCTATTTCACTAAATCTAAGAAAAGCACCTAACAAGAACCAGACTTCACAGCATAGTTTTTTCTTGCTCAGTATCTAAGTACTATATAATCTAAGAAAAGCGAAAGAACTTCAATGAAAATATAATAAAAAATACCGCCCAAAGCATCCATCGAACCAAAACCCTAAGATTAAGATCTTTAAAATTATTTAGGTACTTGATATTTGGATTAGTAAAACGTGAAGAATCATTAGCTAAACAATTAACGTTAAGAATCTACCTTGATTACCAAATACTGCGACTATACTGCTTCAGTTTCAGCATGATAGGAAGGTATCAATACAGTCATCTTGTGTCAATTAATTGAGTAATACTTGAATAAGTGCTTCATCTTGTTTCCTATCTCTAAATGATTTAACCTTCCACCCCATTTATAGCAAAGGTTCTGTGACACCAAATAAATGTCAGACATATGGCTAAAAACTGATGGCATGACTAAGGTTATCAGAATCTGAAGATTTCACTCTAGACTTTATATGTTTACTAAGACAATGTGAGTAAGAAATCAACAAACGCATAGGCTACATTATTCATTTCCATTTTCTTGAAGTAACTCTAGACTTTATATGTTTACTAAGACAATGTGAGTAAGAAATCAACAAACGCATAGGCTACATTATTCATTTCCATTTTCTTGAAGTAAAGATTTCACTTTAGTAGAGATTGAAAACGTACTTCAAACATTGATCTTTGGACCAAATTGGGAAAATTTTCGCAGTTTTCCATATACTGAGAGATCTCCGTATGCCATGCCCATGTCACCTACATCTGACTGATTTACTCAAACAAAAAGATCAGAGATCAAAATATTTAAGTGAAAGCGCTTACACACAAGAGAAAGAATATCACAGTGGAAAACAGTGGTATACCTGAATGTAATTGGATTGTGTAGGCTCCAACTTAGCGATTGGAGGGAGGCTTCAATTTCCTCCAGGAGGAATAACCGAGATGGATATCATCTCATCTCATAAATGCTCGAAGATCCTACTTACAAATACTTCCAATGGGATTTATATCTTTGCGATTTCATAAATAGCATTAGATTCCATTTGGTTTCAACCCGTATAAGAAAACCAACTAATTAAGAATCAAATCTCATTCCATTCTATTCCCTCCCCATCAACTATTATGAGGATATGAAGTATAACCCAATAAAATCTAAAGAACAAGCACGAGAATTATGGTTTTAAACAGCAAAAAATAGGGTTAGGGTTACAACCACCACAAAATTGCAATTACGGTCAATCTCTTATCTCGATATTATTGCAAATTAACTTGAGATACATACCTATACCTGTTGATTTGATGAATTCATTTCCACCGTCTCTCAATCTATGCAAAGAAACATAAGAGGAAGAAGGTGGAGGGGATCTTTGGAAGACAAACCTGAAAGAAAAGAAACTTAGGTAGACGCACAAAAGAACAGAAGATTTGGGATATAAGTCCTGTCGAATCGAATCAGTATCAGTTCCTATCGGGTAAACCACACACAAACCCAAATTAGTTAAACTAGGGTTGGAAACTAACCAAGCCTAACAGGTAAACCGGGAAGAAAAAAATTGAAAACTTAAGAAACTAGACGGACAAAATCGCTTGTCCGTTTTTATAAAGTTAAATGGAGAGTTGTCCGGATCAGTGGCAAAGCCTAAAACCTAGGATTTCGGTGAGGAAAAGCCAAAATCTAAAGGTAAGATTTCTTGGAGAAAAATAAAATTAACGAAGAGACTGATAGTACTACTGCAGGTGCAGGTATTATCAGATGAGAGAGACGACGGATATGTCGATGAAAATGATATCAAGTTTATGTTGATTTGACTTTGCTATAATCTATATCTATTCCTATTATAAATGGAAGACCCCTTAGGAACAGTGAATGAAGCTGTAAAATATGGAAACCCAATTTTACCCTTGATTTTATAGTTTTATTGAAAATGCTTAAAAATTAAGTGAGGTTAAAACTGTAAAAGTCAAAACAAACACGAGAGGCTTGAGACTAGGAAGGGTCACGATGAGACGGTCCTATTTAAGGCAATATCGATGTTTGCAAGGGAATGCACGTGCATAGCACGTGCGATATACTAGTGCAAAAAAAATAATAGTACTATCTTGGCCACGCTGTCCAGCCCGTAGAGGATGGGATGGGATTAGACTGACCTCGTAAACAAAACAAAGGCAATGCATGTCATACATTTAATGTTTAACTAGATTTTGTGCCCGTGCTACGCACCGGGTGGACCCCAAAACAATTTATTTTTGATTTGGTGTGGCTCGGCTTTGCCTCGCCCTGATCACGATTTAGAATCTATGAAAATTAATATTTGCGTTGACGTGAAGGCTAAGATGTCGACATCAATGGCTTAAGAATGTGTGTTGTTATGTGCTACAAAAGAGAGAAGAGATCACCATTAGAAACGAAAAAGAAAAAAAAACCTAAAAGGAGAAAGATTGAAATAAGAATAAAAGCAGTATTAAAATGTAATTTATTATAAAGAGATTACGATGTAAATAAAAAAAAGAAAGAAAGAGATAGAGACGATGATTATGACGTAAACCCGTGCCTCATAAACTAGGGGTGTAAATTGGGCCGGGCCGGGCAGCCCGGCCTAATTATTAAATGGGACGGTATAGGGGCGGGCAGAACATCTCTTACCCATGAAATTAAAAGGGCGGGCGGGCGGGATTATTTATTTCCAGTTAGTACCCATGGCCTTTCCAAGTCATTTTGTAATTTGGGCTCGGGGCGGGTTGGGGCGGGGAGGGCCTTGAATATTATTTATTAAAAATAAAAAGAAAGTAATGTAATAATACCCAAGTTTTACCTTAAATTAATAATACGAGATTTAGATGGGAACAAGATAAACCAAACTTCCTATAATTTTTCCTGAATTGAATCATCAGAAAAGGAAACTGCCTTAGATTTTGTTCAATATTTTCTCTATATGGGAGAAGAGTTGAATTTGTCCAAAGTCCTATTTTTCAGTGACTGCCTTCAGCTGGTGAATTTTGTTCAAGAAGGCAAGGATGTAGCAGACTGGCTTTGTAGTGATTTTTAAGAAGATTGTCGGATTTCCATTTGAAATAGTGCTAGTTTTAGGCTTGTACACATTAAGAGATAAGGTAGCGGACCGGCTTGCACGTCGGGCTATAATGTTTAAGTTGAAAACTTCTTGGGTTTCTTTTTCTCCCATTTTGAACTCTTTGTTGAGGAAATAACCTTTATCGGATGTTTGTAATCTTCTTCTCAGTTAATGCCATGTTGTTGTTTCTTAATAAAAAAAAGAGTTAGCATGGGTCATATCCTAATTATAATACGTGTCAACATAGAGTAGTTCTACGTTGACACAAGAAAAATCCCGGAAAAAATCCTATAAGAAACAATATCCCCTGGGACTCCCACAGGACTAGCAGGACTTTACCCCATGGGTCCCACATGTTTTGTTTCTTCCGGTACTTCTCACCGGGATTTTTATCCCCGGTAGATTATTGACTCAACATAAATAGAATCGCCACATCGTTTTTTGCACCCATAGCAATGGGGCTAACAAACAAAACTCGGGGTTATTCCAATAATATGGTTCATCCTTCCTGTACAAAAGTTGATTTGTCTTTCTCTTTCTGTGAAATCGCAAATTGAAAATTGAAAAGTTTTCTTGGGTTTTGCGATCTCCCGCCCAAGACCAATTCTTTAGCAATTAGATAAGATCTATTCACTACCCTCCTCCTGTCCTGTCCACACATTGTTGTCTCTCTCTCCCTCCCTCTCTCTCCAGATTTCCCCAAATTTTTTAGGGTTTCAACTCTCCCCAAATCTATTATCATTTCTAGGGATTTCTCTTCATCATCAGAACTCCTCCTTCACATTACTAGAAACAGACCATTTTCATCTTCAAAAGCATTGCTTTCGACCTGAGTTCATAAGCATCTTCCCGTTTCATAAGAAAATAAAAAAAATTGGATTTCATAAATTCGTTTTCGCTTAGATTCAAAGAGATTCATTCGGTTTCATGCTTATTATCAACTTCTGGATCATCTTTATTTCCAGAAACAGAGGTAATTTTCTCACTTTCTTGTTGAATTACTCGTTTTTTTCTTTTCTTTTTCATTATTATTAATCGGATTTAGGTTTTGTCTTCCTGAAAATGTATGTATTGGTTTGATGGTTTTGAAAATGTAATCTAGCAAAACTGTACTTTTGGTTGATCAAATTAAGATTCTTAGCGTAATTTGTTTCCGAGGATTCTTTAATTTCAATGTAATCCTTCTTTCAATAAAGTGAAAGGAATGTGATATGCCCAAATCAAAATAATCCCCTAATCTCTTCTCATTTCCAGGGATTTCTCTTCCATGGAGTTTCTCTCACTGATTATCATGATAAGATGCTTAAATTGATGATATCTACCTAAGACCATGTCTGTCTGTGAAGAAGAAATTAAACATTTTTAAGGTAATTTCTTCAGGCTTTTTGTTTCAATTAATCTTCTTCTTTTGTTCAGTGTAAAAGTTTATTAAATCCTTACACTCAAATGTTTACTACTGTACCAAATTCAGTGTTAGTTAGGGGAGCATATTTTTAGCTAGAGAAGAAGAAACTGCACATAATAACCTAAGTCATTCTCAATCGGTAACATTAAGATGCACCCGTTAATTAAACATCCTCAAATAAAAGAAGACGGTACCAATTTCAATTCAAATATCTAGTTAGTTGATTTGTCATACATTTTAGCTACGGTTTTGTTCGTGTTTCACGTGCTCTAATTTATGCATGTCCAAAACTTGTATTACCTATAATCTCTTTCTGGGTGGATTCTGAAGTTTTTTTCTTACGGTTTCCTTGATTTCTTATGTAGGGATAGATAATAAAGCAAACAACTAAGAGTTAAGAGAGTTCTACACACATAAGTGTAGGTATGCAGCTAATGGTACTCAGACCAGCCATCAAAGAACAACCATAACCTCGAGACAAGCCATTAAAGAACAACCTTTGATGGAGTATGATTCACATTTTAATCAGGGTATATGTCTAGTAAACAACCTTTATTAGCTTTATTTTCTTAGACTGTTACAGTGGTATACATGTTTACTTCTATTATTATACTTCATTGTAGAATCTTTTTATATGTAACAAACTTATACTGATTGTGTTATTATTTATTGCTTTTTATGAAGGGGCCATTGGATCATCACTATTGCCACACAGCCATTACCTCACATCGATTGCCACCCACCCATACCCTCAAAACCATTAAACCAATACATACATTTTCAGGAAAACAAAACCTAAATCCGATTAATAATGATGAAAAAGAAAAGAAAAAAAAACGAGTAACACTACACCAAAACCAGGATTTTCTCACAGTGTAACCTGTCACAGTTTATTTTTCAGATCATTGATAAACTGTGATAAGTCTGCCAACAATTATAACTGTTGTTAAATTTTGTATTCGTGATAATGATTAAGAATATAAAATATTTTTATTAGTAACAATAATATTTGTTGACTCTACAAGTTCAAAATTTGCAAAATTGACCTTGAGAAGGCCTTTGATAGGGTCAATTGGAAATACTTAGAATCTGTGTTAGGCAAAATGGGTTTTGGGATCAAATTATGCAATTGTCTCAAGTTTTGTTACTCTACAAGTTCCTTCTCTGTCCTCATAAATGGTAGTGCATTTGGTTTCTTCAAAAGCTCAAGGGGAGTTAGACAAGGGTGCCTTGTGTCTCCTCTTCTTTTCAATATAGCAATGGAGGGTTTCTCAAGATATCTGGATAGAGCTGCAACCATGAATCTTTTCAGTGGATTCACAGCATCCCCTTCAAGCTTGGTAGTGAACCACTTACACTATGCAGATGATACCATTCTCTTCATAGATAACAGTAAAGATGAATTACATAATTTATTCTCTGCTCTTCTTGCATTTTGAATACATATTTGGTTTAAAAGTTAATACTCTAAAGACAAGACTCATTGCTATTGGAGATGTGCCAGATTTGGCTATTTGGGCTGCTGAACTTGGATGTGCAACAGATTCTCTTCCATTCCAGTACCTGGGGATGCCGCTGGGTGCTAAATCAAATTCAAAACATCTTTGGGATCCAATAATTGAGAAGTTTGAAGTTAGATTATCTCAATGGAGAAGGTGCAATCTCTCTAAAGGTGGTAAGTTGGCATTACTCAAGTGTATTTTATCATCTTTACCTCTATATTACTCTCTCTTTTAAAAGGCGCTTGATCATAAAAATTCTAAACAAGAAGATGAGAGACTTCTTATGGGAGCATGGTTCTAGTTCAAAAACTTCTCATCTCATAAATTGGGAGATAGTTTATGCTTCAACTGAGAAAGGTGGTTTGGTGTACGCAATCCGAAAATTATGAACTTAGTCATGTTGGCTAAGTGGTGTTGGCGTTTTGGAGAGAGAAACGAAGCTATGGCTGAGAATCATCAAAGACAAGTACGGTGACAACTACTCTTGCTTTGGATTCCAAATCTTTTGTTAATTCACCTTTTGGCGTTTCTTCTTTGGCGTGCAATAGCTAACACAAAAAATCTTATCTCGGCAAACTCTACCTTAATTATTCACTCACGGAAGACAAATAGATTTTGGAATGATCATTGGAAGGGTAGTGATGCTTTCAAAGATACCTTTCCCATGCTTTATAAGGTGGTGGAGCACAAGAATGCGACGATTCTTCGATCTGATAACTTTAGATGGCAATTGGCACTTTGATTTCAAAAGAATTCTTTGATTCGAAGCTCTGGACATGGAAAGCCTTCTCCTACAGATTGGCGATGTACCTCCAACCCTAGATACTTTACCGGATACAAGGAGATGGTCTTTTCACTCCTCTGGAATATTTAACGTAAAGTATCTTTACTCCCATTTAGCGATTCCGCGTAGGAAAATTTCCCATCGTCTTTTATCTGGAAATCAGCAGTCCCTCCAAAGGTAATTTTTCTGGTCTGGTGTGCAACTCACGGTAAGTTAAACACTCTAGACAATCTCAATAATAAAGGTATGGATATATACAACAGTTGCTTTCTTTGTGGAGATGATGAAGAATCTCATGACCATCTCTTTGTTCTTTGTAAAAAGTGGTAAGAAAAACTGGAATTCACTCACACCGGAGACGGTTGGGCATGGGCTTTTCCTAACTCTGTTTACTCTCGGCTCATTGTTGGGATCACAATCTTTTTTCAAACCAAGGAAATTTTATCGGAGCATTATACTGCAGCCATAATATGGATTGTTTGGAGGGAAAGGAATTGTCGCACTTTCGAGAAAGACTATTCTTTAAGACTAATTAAGACTTGATAATTGATGCAAACTCTTTAATCTAATTTGGGCATCGAATGACAGGAAACGAGCTCACAGAACTTCTCTAGTACTTTGCACAACAACAGGATTTAATTTTTTATGTCTACTGCAATTTTCTTTTCATGTTTCCTTGTTTTTTCATTTTCTCTTTAGGCTACACCTGGTAGCCCTTTGTATATCCTTTCATCTAATATTATTCTTCTCTTCTGATCCAAAAAAAAATATTTGTTGACAATTATCCAGACAATCACAATTATAATCTAAAATGATGCTTCCACCAAAAAATTTCACCACATCTAAAACAACCCCAAATTAGTAACACTTAGAATTTTGGTTGTCACTACTTTCGCAACATTTAAATAAATAACAATTTATTTAATTTCTAAAAATCAATATTGATTTTTTTTATTTTCTTAATATTAGAAAACAGGATCAAGACCAAGTCAACAAGTCATGACTTTGTAGGAAATTTGACTTGGACAAATACCAACTTTTTCTCTCGATTTTGTCGACAAAACCACACAAAAATATCCGCTTCTTCCGAAGACTGTGAAAATGACTAAACTACTCTTATCGGAATAAGTGCAATAAAAATTTCGAAGATGTGAAAATGACCATATTATCCTTATTGGAAATAAATGCAATAAATATTATGGAGACTGTGAAAATGACCATACTACCCTTATCGGAAATAAGTAAAGTAATTCTTACAGGATTTGTGAAAATGACCATATTACCCTTTATCGTAAAAAAAGTGAAATAAATATTATGGAGGTATGAAAATGACCATACTACCCTTATCGGAAATAAGTAAAGTAATTGTATGACCAAGGTGCACGCGCGAATAGTAATTGGGCTCACCATGGTATGAACCATAACCTTGAAAAGGGCGTTCCCAAACACTATTCACACTATAGTCATAATAAGGATAATGTCCATGTTGCTCAGTCGAATAATCATTGTATTGGCTATTATAATACCAGCTCGACATTATTATGTGCACGTGCAAATGCAAATGCAAATGCTGGGGTTCACTATTTTAGGTAGGCTTGGGTTACCTTTAGCAAAATATACCTACTGATCCACACTTGGTCAAAGGTACAAGGCTAAGGCTTGTGGTGTTTCGGATGATAACGCCCAAAGGGTTCACCGTACTAAACCACGTATTTTCCTACTAATCGGTGCCGGACGATGCAATATGAAGTGCACGTGTGCTTTCGTGTTTTGTGTTTTTTTTTTATTATAAATAAAATACTAAAAATAAATAAAAAAATAAACAAACAATATATACAAGTCCAAAAATAATGAAAATGAAAACTAACAAAAATAAACAAAAATCTTGGATTTTCTGTACTTTTTAGGCAAGTCCAACTTTCCACTTTTAGCTTCAAGCAAAACCTGCACACCAAAAACAAAAATACCCAAAGTAAAATCTAATAAAAGAAATAAAATAAACCTAAAAAAATAATCTAAAACCTAACCTAAAAACAAGTCCGCGTCGACGGCGCCAAAAGCGATGTAGTTTTGAAGTGGTAAGTAAAAGGGTTTGATTCTCGGACTTGTGAAGTGTTGATTTTAGACTTAAATAAAATTAATCTAGCAAATAAAAGAAAAGAGAATAACAATATTGAGAGATTAATGGGAATCGGGATTTCACCAAACTCTAATTCTATGGTTTCAATACTAATTCCTAGACAATTATAGCTCCAAAAACAACAATTATTGACTCTTAATCTTTGCCAAGGTAGATTTTATAAAACATTAATTGTAAATGGTAAGCATGAGTTATCAAAACACTAAAGCTAAGCATAACCCATCAAACTAAATGACAACTAATTAATTTAAAATCATAATTCAATTTATATTTGTGCAACAGATCATAAAAGAATTAAATAAAGTTACCACGAGTGATGAGAATTGGCTTCCTCCGTCATCCCAGTGATGGGGTTTAGCTCCTCATGGTGAAAATATGCTCAAAATATTCATTCATGGCTCAAAAGTGTGTTTACAATAGTGAAAAGAGAGAAGAGTAATAAAAACAGAAAACTGCAACGTTTTATAAGTGTTGCGATGTCACTGTTATTATAAACGATAAATCATATGTGTTACAGAATAGCGACTGTCTGTGAGTGTGTGTTCTTCGTGTTCTTGAGAACGACACTTCTTTTCTGTCGTCTGCAACTCTTCTTCTTCCTCCTCACCTGTTGCTGCCACAACTCCTCTGCAGCGTTTCGTTCTTCACAGAAACCTCCCCAAACTCTCTATATTTCTTTCTTAGGACTTTTACACCTCTTATATAGGCCACAACTTGATTAAATTTCCCAAAATATCTTCGTTTATCCTCCCTTTCTTTCACCGGAAGTTAAGAGACTTCTTTCCTTCTTTTATCCTCTACGCGTCTCTGATTTCCTCAAAACTCATCCAAAAGATAGAAACAAATCTTAGGTATTGTATCTCTTCTTCCATTCCACGTAATATCCAAACTTAAACCAAAAACATGCATAGAAACACCATCTTCCCTGTTTTAGATACCCACCGAAAATAAGAGGTTTTGATTCCTCTTTTATCTCCCATAACATGTCACAATCCCTGCTTATTAAGTAACAAAGTTATCTCATGCTTAAATCCACCAAAAAGCCCATGAAACTCTCGTCCATATAATCTCCAGAAGTTAACGCAGATGTGAGCTTTTATTTTCCCGCCAATTGCCATTATCAAACAAAGAAGACGGGTGCCCTCTAACCAACTGTCGGGTGCCTTTAACACTTGGGGTGTAAATAGCAAGTGGGCGCCCCCTTAGTAATTGATGTGTCCCTTATCCAAATGAGGGGTGCCTTTAGTAGATGTCCTCTGGAGATGCCTTTAGCAACTTTTCGAGCCGAATTTTCCAAAAATGTTTATTTCCCAAAAATACCTACAAATACACAAAACACCATAATAATGTAATAGAAAATGGGTACTAATAATATAGAAAATCGAGATGAAAATAGACACATAAATGCGTCTATCAGGGAGACTTTTATTTTTCTTTATCATCTTCTTCCCCAAAAACTAGATCTAGAACTCTACCCATTAATGGAGATTCTAATGTAATACTCGTGTAACCTCAATAATCATAGTGAAGAACCATGGATGTAGATCACATTGATCGAACCATGTAAAAAATCCTTGTGTCCATCTTATAATTTTAGCACTTTAATCTTTATTTTGACTATGAAATTGATTTAGATCTAGAAAATATTATATGGGGTGTGTTGTGGGATTTCATGCAACTACATTTTTGGCGCTAGAAACAGGGAGGAGTAAAGGATTTATCCTTCCTGTAACTTGTTGGTTCAAGAAGTTTCCATGAAGATTATCTATTGTTCATATTTTTCTAGATATACAAATTTTAGGTTCAAAAATGGAAATTTCATGGAAGAAATTACATTCTCAGGGAGTAAACATCATCAACAATTCAAAAACATGAAAAGAATAAGAGAAAAAAAATTAGTTGTTGTGGTGAAATTCGGGGAAGAAAACTAAAGTTTCAATGGAAGATTTACATGTTCAGGAGAAAAGGCAAGAGGCAAATTGTTGAAGGAAATAAAGGAAGGCGAAGAGAAGATAAGAGGCAGACGCTGTGATTTCTATCACAAACAGAAATTCGCACAGATGGTTTGAGTTGGAGTGAATAAGCAATAGGTTATGGGTTCGAATTCGCGAACATACATATTTTTCATTTTCTTCTCCAAGGGAGAATAAAAGAATAAGGAAAAAAGTTATGCGTTAATTTTACAGAGAGGTTCTTGAACAATTGGTCTAGAGAGCAGTATGTGCGTTCGTGGTCGCAAGTTCGAATTCGCCTGCGAACATAGTTTTCTTCTTTTTACAGAAAGCGAAAAAATGAGTAATTTCACAATATTGTTTCATTATTTATAAACAAGAGGCAAAAAGACACGTTGGTCATCTCATGAAGTTAATGAATTCATGGTCGCGCGTTCAAATCCCAACGAACGTGTATTTTTCGCGTGGTCTTTTATAATTTCGCAAGAAGAGAGTTGATGATTATTTCGCACAGACATTTCGCAAGAGAGGGTTAGCACAGTTGGTATGGTGCGAGAATATGCAAGTAGCAGGTCGCGAGTTCAATTCTTGCCTCTCGCATATGTTTTTGCTAAGCGACATTTATACTTCATGCAACGTATTTTTCGCGAAATTGACAACAGCAAACCACAAAAGCTAAGTACCACTTTCCTTGAACATTTTACTTTTTGGTTTACCAAACGCGATACAATCGCAGAATTACAGAGATTTCAGAATTACAAAGATTCCACAATTACAAAAAAAAACCGAGAAAAATCCCGCACAGATCAATTTATATATTTCTCTTGAATATTTACTTTGTTTCAAATGAGAATGATATCTAACATGGAGAGTAGTAGGAGGCAAAATAAGACCTTCCATCAACAGGCTAGTAAGACCTTCCATCAACAGGCTGCATAAGACCTCATTTAGATCATTTCCATGAAAGATGTTTATCGGATGAGACGAAACAAGTTATACAAAGGAAACCAAAACAAAGAAAAACGATTTGAACTTGAACATAAATGAAAATTTGTAATAAAAGAAATGTTGAATACTAATCGAAATTCTTATTTGCATTACAGCATAGCAGGAGGCAAAGAACATGGAGCGATAGTTTCGCATGATTGATTCGCAATACTTCTTATATTTCGAGGATTAAGTACTTCTTATACTTCTTCAAGGATACTTCATACTTCGTATACTTCGGGATGATACTTCTAATTACTTCTCAAAGCTTCGGAACTTCACAAAAGAATAGAGGCAAGTACATACTTTTCAAGTTCCGTATTCTTTCGCTCGTTCCTTCATCAACAAAGATCAAAGACTACTACAACAACGAATTTTTCTTAAAGATCGCTCTTCAAGCAATATTCAAGAAAAAAGAGGCAAAATGTAGGATCAAAATATCACACAACACATTTGTTAGTAAGTGCGAGATGCATTCATTTCCCTAGCTTGCGAGAATGTAGCAAGAGCCTGCGAAATTATCAAGAACCTACGAGAATATGAGTTGTACTCCACTATATGTGAGCTGTCATCCACTATGTAAACACCTATATAAAGAGGAGAGCAGGAGATAGAAAAATGGGGGACATTCTGGGAGGATACACATTTTGTAAGAGGGAGGGAGACTTTTATTTTTCTATATCGTATTCTTCCCCAAAAACTAGATCTAGAACTCTACCCATTAATGGAGATTCTAATGTAATACTCGTGTAACCTCAACAATCATAGTGAAGAACCATGGATGTAGATCACATTGATCAAACCATGTAAAAAATCCTTGTGTCCATCTTATAATTTTAGCACTTTAATCTTTATTTTGATTATGAAATTGATTTAGATCTAGAAAATATTATATGGGGTGTGTTGTGGGATTTCCCGCAACTACACATTTCTTTCACAAATGACATAACGATTCTTCTATCTTTAACCGACTCATCGCAAACCGTTCTTGTGGGTGCAAACGTCATGCTAAGTCCATACATAGGAGGAACAAAGAAATGTACCACGCAATTCAAAGTGTCCTGTAAGATATCCAAATTTAGGCATTGTCATCCAATACTTGGATCCGATTGTCTTCAATCCTTTTCGGCACTTTACACGCGCAACTAATTCTTTGAACTCTTGTTCTTTGTCGTGTCTATCTCCTCGCCTCATCATCTCCATATAGAAATCCTCGTCCTTTATTAGTTGTATATAGAAATCCTTGTCCTTTATTAGTTGTACCGCCATCTTGTTTCTTAAATATTGGCATTGGGTTACATCTTGGATAACCGCCTCATCAAAGTGACCCATTTGTTCCGTAGCGACGTGAAACCCACAATTGCCATCCCCATCAACCTCGTTGGTGGACAAAACAAATGGAGCAATGAGTGGAGGGAGTAGTTGTTTCAAATACTCTTCGATAATTGTATACATGGTTCAATTTGGTCTTCCATGAAGATACCTAGGACAACGAAGAGTACCATAATTCTCGGTGATAGTCACTATTTCCGTTGGTTGTGTTTGTTACGAGTTTCTCATTTGCTCAACAACTACAGAGCTAGTTTGGATCTCCACTGACACAATTGCTTCCACCACCTGGGATTGACTTACTTGAGAAGGCTCCGTAGAGACCTTTGGTTTCACTTTTCGTGCGGTTGGTACACTTTGATCCTTTCTTGGACGACCTCTTTTCTTAGGTTTCGGCTCATCTTCAAATTCATCTTCCGTATACATGTGCGTACTATGATCACTTTTTTTAGACAAATGCTCCTTCAACTCTTTTGTTTCTATGGTCCTAGACACTTCGGTGCTCGGCCTACCCGTCCCCTTTTGCTTAATAAGTTCATCAACCTCCCTTAAACAAGGGTGAAGGGATTCCTCCAAATGGTGCATCAATATTTGCTTCTTGACGCCATTTGTTGTAGCGAAACGCTCGGCTATTCGTGCACACAATTCCAACTCCAAGAACGACGAACCATCAACTACCGGGGTGCTTGGAGTGAAATTTAATTGCTTCCAAAATGGATGAATATCATTGATGTCAATCACTTCGACATACCTACCCATTTTATGACGACAGGGAGTCCAATACCTATCATATCCTTGCAAACACAAACCGTAAGCTTTATATAACTTCAATTGTTCCATGATGTGATTTATTGCCCATCTTGAAACCTTATGAACAATTCCCCTTAGAAGCAATCTTTCATTTTCATGTTCCGTAGGGAATCTATGTGCACTAAATTGCATACAACCCCTAATCTTTGGGAGATCACAATTGGTGTATTCATGAATTGCTTCTTGGATCGACACAACTCCATTTTGACTACCAATTAGTATTTTCTTTAATCGTCCATGAGACCCCTCCGCAGTTGCTTGTCGCCATGTTCTTGAAGTTACGATATTCATATGTCCATGTGAACACAAACCTCTCCTTAAGCGGTAACCATTATTTTTACAATACTCAACGGGTTTTGGGTAGTTCGTGCCATATTCATCCTCAAATTTCTTCAAGTTATTTTCGTAAATTTCCTCGATTAAATCGACCAAACGATCTTGTCCCATGCTTTCATGAACTTTCTCCAAATTATTCCATCCTCGTTCCATTTTTCATCAAATAACCTTTCTCTTCCTCTCGTTCTTCCACGGTTAATTTAATAATGCGCTCATCCTTTTCCGACCTCTTGGTACCCTTCCTTGGTTTTTTAGCTTGGAAATGATGATGGCAATTGGATTTGAGGTTGCATTGAATATGCCACGTACATTGCAAGTTTCGGAAGCTGGAAACACCACCGCTATTGCATGCATTAAGGCTTGATCGTTATCCATTACAATAACCCTTGGAAAATCATCGCCGTTATAAATGGACCTCAACGCCTCCAACATCCAAATGAAACTCACATTGTTCTCATGATCCATTAAACCCCATGCAATCGTAAACGTTTTTTTGAAGTGTGACAAGCAATGTTCAACAATGGCATGTTATATTTGTTTGTCTCATAAGTTGCATCTATCAACAAAATTTGATGAAAGCATTGTGCCAATTGGATCATCAAAGGATGTGCCAAGAAAATATGTACCACTTTACCATCCTTTTCTTCCGTTACGCAACGGTATAGTCATGTAACTCCACTAACCACTCTGATTGTTGCATAAACGTTCTACCATCCCATTCCGTTCTTTTGATCGTAGCTAGGGCCCCCTTGATCGTAGACAAAGATGAAAGGTTGTCGGGGTCATCCGCCTTAATCTTACTTAAGATCGCACTTGCTTTACAAATCCTCATAGACCTCACCGTATCCATTTCATGTGGTTTTAACTTAGCAACCATTACATGTCCAATATGAGTATCCGGATCATCGTGGTTGTGACAACCATTAGCAACTTTAGACATTTTCCACTCTTTACCTTCCTACCATCGGGCTTATAAAATACAATCTTAAGTGGGCATCAAATCTTCTTTGTATGAGTTCGTTATTTCTTCTCTCTGTCTTCCTTACATACTTATGATTCTTTCCCTCGTGACTCTTTTCACCCCACCTCGCTCACATATCATTTCAAACCGAATATTCTTCATGCAAGGGTTCTGAACTACCACGCACATATTGTATTTTTCCTTGTCGATAAGCCATTCCTTTGCCTCCTCCTTACTTCCAAATGACTAAATACGCATATAACAAAACAAACCTCATAAGCATAAGCATTTAACATATATTATTTGAAGATAAAGAAAAGAGTAGTCATGAGTATACCAAATCGTTTGCATAGTGGTGAGAAGTATCAGGTCTCAAATAAAATTCATCATCCACCGCTATAATAGCCTACAAATAATAACAACAAGTTAGGCCACCACAATCGGAAGCACAGGTAGCACATATCTACCAATTAATTCACAATCGGAGGATAAATATAGTTTATAGACTCCCGATTAAATACTTTGAAAATTTTCTGGTTTCTGTATGAATATTCTTGAATAATCGATAGCATTTGTATTTCTCGTACGCCCGATTATTACTGAATCGGTAGAAAAACAAAAATCATATACCGATTATGAGAGCTGAAGAATTAAAAAAAAAAATAGTTTTGGAGGAGTTTGATTTTGGGGCGACACAATAATCGGAAGTTTAAAATTTTTCATAATCTACCAATTGTGGATTATGAAACAAACCAATAATTGGGGTATACCCAAACTAATTGAGGTATACCCAATAAGACAAAATAGGGTCATTTTGAAGTAAAACCAAGCCACCCCTTAACCTTGTATTTTCAAAATGGCAAAATTGCCCTCGTTTAATTAACACTAAAATTTTGATTAGATTAATTAATTAAGTTTAAATTGATTGAATAGATTAAAACTTATGAATTTTAAGTTATGAATTTTTTTTTTGATTGAACTTTTTGTGGGATGATTTTTGATGATTTTTTTTTTTTGAGAATATCTCTTGCAACGAAAATGAAGCACACAATCGAAATACTTCTAAAAAGGGGATTGCAAATACATTATATGAAATCATACTCAAAATCAAAGAATAAATCAACACTTGATTACGAAAGTATGAAAAGAAATCGGCAAGGTCGACTAATGAACATCATGCCGGCAAAAAGTGGCCGGCAAGGTCTTCATCGACGACCTCGCCGGCCAAAAGTGGCCGACATGATCTTCATCGTCGACCTCGCCTGCCAAAAGTGGTGGTTGGCCACTAGGCCCCGGTAGCTGACCACTAGGCCAAGGTGGCCGGCCACTTTGGCAAAGATGGTCTTTCATCATTCTTTTTTGGGCTGACTCTGAATTTCAATTCTCAACAAAATAATGAGAAAAAATCATTTATTTGACTGAGTTTTATTCGTTCATTCTCCCATTCTTCATTAGGAAAAGTGGCCGGCCACTAGGCCGCGGTGGCTGACAACTAGACCAAGGTGGCCGACCACTTTGGTAAAGATGGTCTTTCCTTAATTTTTTTTGGGCTGACTCTGAATTTCAATTCTCTACAAAATAGTGAAAAAAATATTTATTTGATTGAGTTTTATTCTTTCATTCTCATATTCTTCATTAGGAAGGTGGCCGGCCACTAGGCAAAGATGGTCTTTCCTCAATCTTTTTTGGGTTGACTCTGAATTTCAATTCTCTACAAAATATTGAGAAGAAATCATTTATTTGATTGAGTTTTATTCGTTCATTCTCCTAGTCTTCAGTAGGAAAGGTGGCCGGCCACTAGGCCCCGGTGGCTGACCACTAGGCCAAGGTGGCCGGCCACTTTGGCAAAGATGGTCTTTCATCATTCTTTTTTGGGCTGACTTTAAATTTCAATTCTCAACAAAATAGTGAGAAAAAATCATTTATTTGATTGAGTTTTATTCATTCATTCTCTCATTCTTCATTAGGAAAGGTAGCGGCCACTAGGCCCCGGTGGCTGACCACTAGACCAATGTGGCCGGTCACTTTGGTAAAGATGGTCTTTCCTCAATCTTTTTCGGTGATCAATTTCAATTCTCTACAAAATAGTGAAAATAAATTATTTATTTGATTGAGTTTTATTCTTTCATTCCCATATTCTTCATTAGGAAAGGTGGTCACCACTAGGGCAAAGATGGTCTTTCCTCAATCTTTTTTGGGTTGACTCTGAATTTCAATTATCAACAAAATAGTGAAAAAAATCATTTATTTGATTGAGTTTTATTCGTTCATTCTCCCATTCTTCATTAGGAAAGGTGGCCGACCACTAGGCCCCGGTGGCGGATCACTAGACCAAGGTGGCCGGCCACTTTAGCAAAGATGGTCTTTCATCATTCTTTTTTGGGCTGACTTTGAATTTCAATTCTCAACAAAATAGTGAGAAAAAATCATTTATTTTATTGAGTTTTATTCGTTCATTCTCCCATTCTTCAGTAGGAAAAGTGGCCGGCCACTAGGCCCCGGTGGCTGACAACTAGGCCAAGGTGGCCGGCCACTTTGGCAAAGATAGTCTTTCATCATTCTTTTTTGGGCTGACTTTGAATTTCAATTCTCAACAAAATAGTGAGAAAAAATCATTTATTTGATTGAGTTTTATTCCTTCATTCTCCCATTCTTCATTATGAAAGGTGGAAGCCACTAGGCCCCGGTGGCTGACCACTAGACCAAGGTGGCCGGCCACTAGGCAAAGATGGGCTTTCCTCAATCTTTTTTGGGTTGACTCTGAATTTCAATTCTCTATCAAATAGTGAGAAGAAATCATTTATTTGATTGAGTTTTATTCGTGCATTCTCCTAGTCTTCATTAGGAAAGGTGGCCGACCACTAGGCCCCGGTGGCTGATAACTAGGCCAAGGTGGCCGGCCAGTTTGGTAAAGATAGTCTTTCCTTAATCTTTTTTGGTTTGACTCTGAATTTCAATTCTCTACAAAATAATGAGAAGAAATCATTTATTTGATTGAGTTTTATTCGTTTATTCTCATATTCTTCATTAGGAAATGTGGCCGGGCACTAGGCCCCGGTGGCTGACCACTAGGCCAAGGTGGCCGGCCACTTTGGCTATGATGATCTTTCCTCAATCTTTTTTTGGTTGACTCTGAATTTCAGTTCTCAACAAAATAGTGAGAAAAAATCATTTATTTGATTGAGTTTTATTCGTTCATTCTCCCATTCTTCATTAGGAAAGGTGGCCGACCACTAGTCCCCGGTGGCTGACCACTAGGCCAAGGTGGCCGGCCACTTAGGTAAAGATGGTTTTTCCTCATTATTTTTTGGGGTGACTCTGAATTTCAATTCTCTACAAAATAGTGAGAAGAAATCATTTATTTGACTGAGTTTTATTCGTTCATTGTCCTATACTTCATTAGGAAAGGTCCGGCTACTAGGCCCCAGTAGCTGACCATTAGGCCAAGATGGCCGGCCACTTTGGCAAAGATGGTTTTTTTCAATCTTTTTTGGGTTGACTCTGAATTTCAATTCTCTACAAAATAGTGAGAAGAAATCTTTCATTTGATTGACTTTTATTCGTTCATAATCCCATTCTTCATTAGGAAAGGTGGCCGGCCACTAGGCCCCGGTGGATGATCACAAGACCAAGGTGGCCGGCCACTTTGGCAAAGATGGTCTTTCAACATTCTTTTTTGGGCTGACTTTGAATTTCAATTCTCAACAAAATAGTGAGAAAAAATCATTTATTTTATTGAGTTTTATTCGTTCATTCTCCCATTCTTCAGTAGGAAAAGTGGCCGGCCACTAGGCCCCGGTGGCTGACAACTAGGCCAAGGTGGCCGGCCACTTTGGCAAAGATAGTCTTTCATCATTCTTTTTTGGGCTGACTTTGAATTTCAATTCTCAAAAAAATAGTGAGAAAAAATCATTTATTTGATTGAGTTTTATTCCTTCATTCTCCCATTCTTCATTATGAAAGGTGGCCGGCCACTAGACCCCGGTGGCTGACCACTAGACCAAGGTGGCCAGCCACTAGGCAAAGATGGGCTTTCCTCAATATTTTTTGGGCTGACTCGAATTTCAATTTTTTATCAAATAGTGAGAAGAAATCATTTATTTGATTGAGTTTTATTCGTTCATTCTCCTAGTCTTCATTAGGAAAGGTGGCCGATCCAGGCCCCTGGTGGTGACCACTAGGCCAAGGTGTCCCAGCCACTTTGGTAAAGATAGTCTTTCCTTAATCTTTTTGGTTTGACTCTCGAATTTCAATTCTCTACAAAATAATGAGAAGAAATCATTTATTTGATTGAGTTTTATTCGTTTATTCTCTTAATTTTCATTAGGAAATGTGGTCGGGCACTAGGCCCCGATGGCTGACCACTAGGCCAAGGTGGCCGGCCACTTTGGCTATGATGATCTTTCCACAATCTTTTTTTGGTTGACTTTGAATTTCAGTTCTCAACAAAATAGTGAGAAAAAATCATTTATTTGATTGAGTTTTATTCGTTCATTCTCCCATTCTTCATTAGGAAAGGTGTTCGGCCACTAGGCCCCGATGGCTGACCACTAGGCCAAGTTGGCCGGCCACTTAGGTAAAGATGGTTTTCCTCATTATTTTTTGGGGTGACTCTGAATTTCAATTCTCTACAAAATAGTGAGAAGAAATCATTTATTTTATTGAGAGTTTTATTCGTTCATTCTCCTATTCTTCATTAGGAAAGGTGGCCGGCCACTAGGACGAGGTAGCTGACCATTAGGCCAAGATGGCCGGCCACTTTGGCAAAGATGGTTTTTCTTCAATCTTTTTTGGGTTGACTCTGAATTTCAATTCTCTACAAAATAGTGAGAAGAAATCTTTCATTTGATTGACTTTTATTCGTTCATAATCACATTCTTCACTAGGAAAGGTGGCCGGCCACTAGGCCCCGGTGGCTGACCACTAGGCCAAGGTGGCCAGCCACTTTGGCAAATATGGTCTTTCCTCAATCTTTTGTGGGTTGACTCTGAATTTCAATTCTCTACAAAATAGTGAGAAGAAATCATTTATTTGATTGAGTTTTATTCGTTCATTCTCATATTCTTCATTAAGAATGGTGTCCGGCCACTAGGCCTCGGTGGCTGATCACTAGGCCAAGGTGGCCGACCACTTTTGGTAAATATGGTCTTTCCTCAATCTTTTTTGGGTTGACTCTGAATTTCAATTCTCTACAAAATAGTGAGAATAAATCAATTATTTGATTGAGTTTTATTCTTTCATTCTCATATTCTTCATTAGGAAAGGTGGCCGGCCACTAGGCCCCGGTGGTTGACCACTAGGCCAAGGTGGCCGGCCACTTTGGCAAATATGGTCTTTCCTCAATCTTTTGTGGGTTGACTCTGAATTTCAATTCTCTACAAAATAGTGAGAAGAAATCATTTATTTGATTGAGTTTTATTCGTTCATTCTCCCATTCTTCATTAGGAAAGGTGGCCGGCCACTAGGCCCAGGAGGCCCGACCACTAGGCCAAGGTGGCCGACCACTTAGGTAAAGATGGTCTTTCCTCATTCTTTTTTTGGGCTGACTCTGAATTTCAATTCTCTACAAAATAGTGAGAAGAAATCATTTATTTGATTGAGTTTTATTCGTTCATTCTCCTATTCTTCATTAGGAAAGGTGGCCGGCCACTAGGACGAGGTAGCTGACCATTAGGCCAAGATGGCCGGCCACTTTGGCAAAGATGGTTTTCTTCAATCTTTTTTTTGGGTTGACTCGAATTTCAATTCTCTACAAAATAGTGAGAAGAAATCTTTCATTTGATTGACTTTTATTCGTTCATAATCCCATTCTTCACTAGGAAAGGTGGCCAACCACTAGGCCCCGGTGGTTGACCACTAGGCCAAGGTGGCCGGCCACTTTGGCAAATATGGTCTTTCCTCAATCTTTTGTGGGTTGACTCTGAATTTCAATTCTTTACAAAATAGTGAGAAGAAATCATTTATTTGATTGAGTTTTATTCGTTCATTCTCCTATTCTTCATTAAGAATGGTGGCCGTCCACTAGGCCTCGGTGGCTGATCACTAGGCCAAGGTGGCCGGCCACTTTTGGTAAATATGGTATTTCCTCAATCTTTTTTGGGTTGACTCTGAATTTCAATTCTCTACAAAATAGTGAGATTAAATCAATTATTTGATTGAGTTTTATTCGTTCATTCTCTTATTCTTCATTAGAAAAGGTGGCCGGGCACTAGGCCCCGTGTCGACTCTTAGGCCAAGGTGGCCGGCCATTTTGGCTATGATGATCTTTCCTCAATCTTTTTTTGGTTGACTCTGAATTTCAATTCTCAACAAAATAGTGAGAAAAAATCATTTATTTGATTGAGTTTCATTCGTTCATTCTCCCATTCTTTATTAGGAAAGGTGGCCGGCCACTAGGCCCCGGTGGCTGACCACTAGGCTAAGGTGGCCGGCCACTTTGGCAAAGATGGTCTTTCATCATTCCTTTTTGGGCTGACTTTGAATTTCAATTCTCAACAAAATATAGAGAAAAAATCATTTATTTGATTGAGTTTTATTAGTTCATTCTCCCATTCTTCATTAGGAAAATTGGCCGGCCACTAGGCCCCGGTGGCTGACCACTAGACCAAGGTGGCCGGCCACTTTGGTAAAGATGGTCTTTCCTCATTCTTTTTTTGGGCTGACTCTGAATTTCAATTCTTTACAAAATAGTGAAAAGAAATTATTTATTTGATTGAGTTTTATTCTTTCATTCTCCTATTCTTCATTAGGAAAGGTGGCCGCTACTAGGCCCCGGTAGATGACCATTAGGCCAAGGTGGCCAGCCACTTTGGCAAAGATGGTCTTTCCTCAATCTTTTTTGGGTTGGCTCCGAATTTCAATTCTCTACAAAATAGTGAGAAGAAATCTTTCATTTGATTGACTTTTATTCGTTCATAATCCCATACTCATTAGGAAAGGTGGCCGGCCATTAGGCCCCGGTGGCTGAACACTAGGCCAAGGTGGCCGGCCACTTAGGAAAATATGGTCTTTCCTCAATCTTTTTTGGGTTGACTCTGAATTTCAATTCTCTACAAAATAGTGAGAAAAATCATTTATTTGATTGAGATTTATTCGTTCATTCTCCTATTCTTCATTAAGAAAGGTGGCCGGCCACTAGGCCCCGGTGGCTGACCACTAGGCTAAGGTGGCCGGCCACTTTGGCAAATATGGTCTTTCCTCAATCTTTTTTGGGTTGACTCTGAATTTCAATTCTCTACAAAATAGTGAGAATAAATCATTTATTTGATTGAGTTTTATTCGTTCATTCTCCTATTCTTCATTAAGAAAGGTGGCCGGGCACTAGGCCCCGGTGGCTGATCACTAGGCCAAGGTGGACGGCCACTTTGGCTATGATGATCTTTCCTCAATCTTTTTTTGGTTGACTCTGAATTTCAATTCTCAACAAAATAGTGAGAAAAAATCATTTATTTAATTGAGTTTTATTCGTTCATTCTCCCATTCTTCATTAGGAAAGGTGGCCGGCCACTTTGGCAAATATGGTCTTTCCTCAATCTTTTTTTGGGTTGACTCTGAATTTCAATTCTCTACAAAATAGTGAGAAGAAATCAATTATTTGATTGAGTTTTATTCGTTGATTCTCCTAGTATTCATTAGGAAAGGTGGCCGGCCACTAGGCCCCGATGGCTGACCACTAGGCCAAGGTGGCCGGCCACTTTGGTAAAGATGGTCTTTCCTCAATCTTTTTTGGTTTGATTCTGAATTTCAATTCTCTACAAAATAATGAGAAAAATCATTTATTTGATTGAGTTTTATTCGTTCATTCTCCTATTCTTCATTAAGAAAGGTGGCCGGCCTCTAGGCCCCGTGTGGTCGATCATTTAGGCCAAGGTGGCCGGCAACTTTGGCAAATGTGGTTTTTCCTCAATCTTTTTTGCGTTGACTCTGAATTTCAATTCTCTATAAAATAGTGAGAATAAATCATTTATTTGATTGAGTTTTATTCGTTCATTCTCCTATTCTTCATTATGAAAGGTGGCCGGGCACTAGGCTCCGGTGGCTGACCACTAGGCCAAGGTGGCCGGCCACTTTGGCTATGATGATCTTTCCTCAATCTTTTTTTGGTTGACTCTGAATTTCAATTCTCAACAAAATAGTGAGAAAAAATCATTTATTTAATTGAGTTTTATTCGTTCATTCTCCCATTCTTCATTAGGAAAGGTGGCCGACCACTTTGGTAAATATGGTCTTTCCTCAATCTTTTTTGGGTTGACTCTGAATTTCAATTTTCTACAAAATAGTGAGTAGAAATCATTTATTTGATTTAGTTTTATTCGTTCATTCTCTTAATCTTCATTAGGAAAGGTGGCCGGCCACTAGGCCCCGGTGGCTGACCACTAGGCCAAGGTGGCCGGCCACTTTGGCAAAGATGGTCTTTCATCATTCTTTTTTGGGCTGACTCTGAATTTCAATTCTCAACAAAATATTGAGAACAAAATCATTTATTTGATTGAGTTTTATTAGTTCATTCTCCCATTCTTCATTAGGAAAAGTGGCCGGCCACTAGGCCCCGGTGGCTGACCACTAGACCAAGGTGGCCGGCCACTTTGGTAAAGATGGTCTTTCCTCAATCTTTTTTGGGCTGACTTTGAATTTCAATTCTCTACAAAATAGTGAAAAGAAATTATTTATTTGATTGAGTTTTATTCTTTCATTCTCATATTCTTTATTAGGAAAGGTGGCCGGCCACTAGGCAAAGATGGTCTTTCCTCAATCTTTTTTGGGTTGACTCTGAATTTCAATTCTCTACAAAATAGTGAGAAGAAATCAATTATTTGATTGAGTTGTATTCGTTGATTCTCCTAGTATTCATTAGGAAAGGTGGCCGGGCACTAGGCCCCGATGGCTGACCACTAGGCCAAGGTGGCCGGCCACTTTGGTAAAGATGGTCTTTCCTCAATCTTTTTTAGTTTGACTCTGAATTTCAATTCTCTACAAAATAATGAGAAGAAATCATTTATTTGATTGAGTTTTATTCGTTCATTCTCCTATTCTTCATTAGGAAAGGTGGCCAGCTACTATGCCCCGGTAGCTGACCATTAGGCCAAGGTGGCCGGCCACTTTGGCAAAGATTTATAAACACCCCGTGTTTTTAGCATGGCGAATGCTAAAAAAAGCGCCATGGCCTGAGATGAAGCTTCATCCAAAGCTTCCGTTGCGTAGGAAAAAGGAACATTGGCCCTTGGCCAATGTGTTGAAAGTGTACGGCCAACATGGTCGGACATCGGGTTGGCAGAGGACGGCCAACATGGCCGGACATCGGGTTGGAAGTGTACGGCCAACATGGACGGACATCGGGTTGTCAAAGGACGGCCAACATTGCCGGACATCGGGTTGGCAGTGGACAGCCAACATGGCCGGACATCGGGTTGGCAGAGTACGACCAACATGGTCGGATATCGGGAAAATACATGGCAACGGCCATGAATAGTAAACGGGGAGTTGATGAAAGATTTTTGGTTCCCTTTTCATACTTGTAGAAATTCCATTAAGACATATATAGGGAGGGGTAGTTGGTTGATGGTGCATATGCTGACTATGCACCAAGTAAGCTTCATAGCTTAGTCGGAAGAGTATAAATGATTCCTAATGCTCATTTATAGTTGTGTAGCCTCGCGAAGAGGGCATTTAATGCTTAGGCATCATTACGCCATATTGCGTACCAAACATGCATCACTTGGATGCATTCCGACGGAACGGCATATACGGACAAGGCCATTTCCATTATTGCTTGGCCACGGCCTACCAAATGAGTTGGAATAAGTTGCTTGTCCCTTTGTGATGAACTACGGTCTGTGCTTGATCCCTTTAGAGTAGGGAAGGGTACGTGAGGGCATCCGCAATGAGTTGCAGCATTGCTTAGGTCCAAGACTTTGTCGCTCATATCATCTAATTCGGAGATGATTGCGACATTACGGCCCGTCATATCATCTAAGCTCGATAGCTCGACGCGAGAGATGATTGTGGCCATACTTGATGAGGCTTAGTTGCATGCTGACAAATGGATGCTCATACTTCCTATCAAGCTACAAAGAGAAAGCTATAGCCTATCTAGAGGCTAAAACCCGAGTGTCGTAATTTAGCACAAGAGGAGTCCATTTTGACGGAAACGGCCCAAAGATCAAGACATGTGATCTATAGATATACATGGTCACCAGAATTTAGCCAAATTCCATCGTTTAGGGCCTCAAAAGGCCGTTTTTGCCGTATTAAGCAAGTTTTTGCTTTCTTAATAAACCCTTTGCGGAACAAGGGTAAGTTGGAACGATGTGGAAGCTAAGTTAGCTGCATCATGCCCCACGAGCATGCTTGCAAGGGCGAATGAACGTGCATTTGCCTAGCTTTAAAGGCCCGGATCGTAGCTTCATCATGACGCATCTGGGGAGTTACGGCCTGCGGGGCAACGCGCCAAAGGTGTAATTTTCCGGTCCGTCACAAAGATGGTCTTTCCTCAATCTTTTTTGGGTTGACTCTGAATTTCAATTCTCTACAAAATAGTGAGAAGAAATCTTTCATTTGATTTACTTTTATTCGTTCATAATCCCATACTTCATTAGGAAAGGTGGCCGGCCATCAGGCCCCGGTGGCTGACCACCAGGCCAAGGTGGCCGGCCACTTAGGCAAATATGGTCTTTCCTCAATCTTTTTGGGTTGACTTCGAATTTCAATTCTCTACAAAATAATGAGAATAAATCATTTATTTGATTGAGTTTTATTCGTTCATTCTCATATTCTTCATTAGGAAAGGTAGCCGGATACTAGGCCCCGATGAATGACCATTAGGCCAAGGTAGCCGGCCACTTTGGCAAAGATTGTAACACCCCATGTTTTTAGCATGGCGCATGCTAAAAGAAGCGCCATGGCACGATATGAAGCTTCATCCAAAGCTTTCGTTGCGTAGGAAAAAGGAACATTGGCCCTTGGCCAATGTGTTGACGATGCTCTGACCAACATGGCCGGACATCGGTCATAGCGATGGCGGCCAACATGGCCAGGACATCGGGTTGGAAGTGTACGACCAACATGGCTGGACATCGGGTTGTCAGAGGACGGCCAACATTGCCGGACATCGGGTTGGCAGTGGACGGCCAACATGGCCGTACATCGGGTTGGCAGAGTACGGCCAACATGGTCGGATATCGGGAAAATACATGGCAACGGCCATGAATAGTAAATGGGTAGTTGATGAAAGATTTTTGGATCCCTTTTCATACTTGTAGAAATTCCATTAAGACATATATAGGGAGGGGTAGTTGGTTGATGGTGCATATGCGGACTATGCACCAAGTAAGCTTCATAGCTTAGCGGAAGAGTATAAATGATTCTAAGGCTCATTTATAGTTGCGTAGCCTCGCGAAGAGGGCATTTGATGCTTAGGCATCATTATGCCATTATGGACCAAACATGCATCACTTGGATGCATTCCGATTTAGGAAACGACCTATACGGACAAGGCCATTTCCATTATTGCTTGGCCACGGCCTAACAAATGAGTTGGAATAAGTTGCTTGTCCCTTCGTGATGAACTACGATCGTGCTTGATCCCTTTAGAGTAGGGAAGGGTACGTAGGCAGCCGCAATGAGTTGCAAAGATTGCTGGTCCAAGCACTTTGTCGCTCATATCATCTAATCGGATATGATTGCGACTTTGTCGGCCCGTCATATCATCTAAGCTCGGTAGCTCGACGCGAGAGATGATTGTGGCCATACTTGATGAGGCTTAGTTGCATGCCAAAGCAAGTGGATGCTCATACTTTATCAAGCTACAAAGAGAAAGCTATAGCCTATCGGAGGCGAAAAACCCGAGTGTCGTAATTTAGCACAAGAGGAGTCTATTTTGACGGGAAACGGTCCAAAGATCAAGACATGTGATCTATAGATACACATGGTTGTAGGATCAGAATATCGCGACATCAATACTTCGCGAGATTAATAAATGACGACATTGCGAGGGAGTCGCAGGAAGTAAAATAAATGACGCAATGAATGACGCATAAATTTTAACATGAGAAAATGTGAAGACTCAGCGAAATTTAGGAGTGTCACGAGAATTGATACATGTACACTTGCGATATTTCGCAAGACATTCCTGAAATAAAGGACAAATTTTAGTTGTCATCCACATGTACTACCCTATATATTGGGTTGAGTAAGTCTATTGTGGGAGAGAGTTCTTTTTGAATTGTTAAGCAAGTTTTGAGGAGAGAGAAAGTTTTAGAGTGATTGTAATTCTTTAACTCATTTCTATTTCATATTGTAAAGATTCAAGTATTCAATCAATAGAAATCATAATCATTGATCTTAAAATGACTTAATTGTGTATATTCTAGTGATGGGTGTAGTGTAGGATTTCCTGCAACTACATAATGGCGCTAGAAACAGGGACTGAGTAGTGATCAACCTTGTGAATTGAAAGAATCAGGAATAACAAGAAAGAAATTTCGTATAATTTTCAATAACTTACTAAAATTGAGAAATGGCTAGAAGAAGGAAATGCATCGAGAACAACCAACAATTGTAAGAAGAAGCGGAGATTAATGGAGAAAGGAGAAATGAAATAGGTGAACCATCAAGAATAAACACAAGAGATAGAGAAGAAGGTCAAATTCAACCACCAATTCAACCAGCACCGAATAGAGTAATAGATTATGATATGGTGAGTGTGCATACATGGAGATCGGATTCTATGGAAGAAAGAGAAGAAGTGCAACAATTGATAAATAGTGGACAAGAGGAGAGAAATCAAGAAGAGATGGGAGAAACAATTCATAGAAATGAAGAAGTCGCAGCTTCAACTACATAATAGCTTAATTGTCGGAACAATACATGAGGAAAGGCGATTATAAGCGGAAGAACGTGCAAATTTAACAAGGCAAAACCATGAGTTAAGAATGGAAAATATGAGGTTCTATCAGAAGGTCGAGAAGTAATACCAAAGTCAAGATCAGGATCGGTTAGAGGAAATATGAGGAGAACATTACCTGTAGAAAATGTTAATGAAGAAGATCTCGAAAGAGAGCCAAATCTCGGTGAAGGATGTTGCGAGAGAAGAGAAGTGGTATAAGATCGTTATACTCCACACCCCGAAATTCTGAGAATGGCCAAGATGACGGAAATCAAGAAAATAGACAAGCGTCAAGTGCGAATAATCCAAACCGGTGGAGAAAATCGTGGAAGAAGGAAGAAGAATATTTGTGATGGGAGAGAATCACAGAGGAAACAAAAGGAGATTGAAGATGACATCGAAAAACATTATATTGAACAAGCGCGTCTAGCTTGCGTAAAGGGAAAGATTAAGAGTAGAAATGGAAGAACGGAATTGGAGGAAGCAATTCAAGCAAAACAATCATGACAATCAAGAAAGAAGGCGCGAGCAAAATCGCAACAATGGAAATATCAATGAAGAATATGAAAGAATGCAAAGGAGAATCGATAGACAACCAAGAAGAGAAAATGATAGAAATAATGGTGTGCGAATTCGTGAACGAGATGAAGAGAAAGTCGCAGAGAAAGAAGAGAAGAAAATAATGAACAAGGAAATCAAAGTAGACGTGAACGAAGAAGGAGAGAGGCAGAACTAAAAAGACCAATAAATCCGAATCCTGATGTAAATGAACAAATCTTGAGGGAGTTGGCAGAGATGAGAGGAATGTTGAACAATAGAAGGGGAGGAGGAAGAAGACAATTGGATGAGGCCATCGAGGAGGCTGCGAAAACCCGCTTTACACTAGAGGTGCAGTTAGGAGGAATACCCCCAAAGTGCAATTTACTCGCATTAACCAGCATTTTTGATGGAACTACTTGCGCAATACAACACATCAAAGCGTATGTGAGATGTATGCTACTGATGGGAAAATCATGACGCCATATTGTGCAAATATTTCGCATCAAGTTTAACAGAGAAACACCGAAATGGTTTGAAGGTTTACCAAGAAACACAATCACGTCAGTCAATCATTTACAAGCTATATTCTTAGGGGCATATATAAGTAACAACTCCTCGCGACCAGGAATTGAAGATGTATTTGGGATGAAACAAAGAGTTGGCGAAAGTTTGAGACACCTAACTGTGAGGTGGAAGACAATGTGTAGCGAAATGGCTGGACGAGTGGATGAAAGATATCTTATTCTATCATTCATAAACGCTATGTTCGCAACCAATTTGTTATATATTCAAATTTTTAGAATCAAGAATACAATTACAATGACTGAGTTGCGAGAACTTCAGGAGGAATATATTGCTCTAGAGGAAAGGCAAAATGAGATGGAATCATACCCAGTTGCGAATACAAATTCAAATGCTGCGAATGCAAGCTTATTACCCAAGTTGATAAACACAAAGAGCGAGCACTTCGCAAGGGTAACAAGAAAAGATAATAGATGATGGACAGCCAAAGATAGTAGCTATGGGAAGCCGTGATCGTGAAGAATTTGAAAGAGAAAGGAACTACTACAACCGTGGTGCAATAACAAAATTCAAAGACTTGACCATCCGCAAGAAACTTATGGAGGTCGAAGGCAGAATTATCATGGAGGGCAAAGAAGTCATGGAGTAGTATGGGAGGAAATCAAAATGCCACCATTAAATACTAGTGTGGAAAAAATATGGGAAGCTATACTCTTGATGGAAAACATACCGCACCATGGAACATGGGGAATGAGCCACCACCAAGTGATAGAAGTCACGAGTTCATTCTTACCACCGCTTTCATGGACACCTAACAAATAACTCGCAGAAATATAAAAGAATCATCCTTAGAATGATTGACCAAGGAAAGTTGAGTCATTTTCTAAAAAGTGAAGAGAAAGTTCAACCGTTACCACCACCGCCGTAAATGCACTGTAACAAACTCAAAGAAAGGGGAAAGAAACATTCGTAATAGAAGTTGGAACGAAAGCTAAAAATTTGTTTTGCAACTCCATTGTACATTCATACCGAACAATTGAAGATTTTCATGATAATGTTCTCGAGAGGGTTTTCGCGAGGGATGCCGATAATAAAGAAGTGATGAACATCGCGAAGACATCGCAGCTAAAAGAATGACAAATGCGTATTATTTCTTTCACCGCAGTAAGAGATTCGAAGGCGAGAGACACATGATAGCCCATTGGTTGTAAAATTCAAATTAATCCAAAACTCCGTAGATGGCGAAGACGATGAAGCGTAGAATTTCGGGCGATCAATATAATCTTAATTGATACGGGAGCTCAAGAACATTCTTTTACCATACTTACAAGACTATGGGTGGGAAGGATGAAGAGTTGATACCTTCGACGTATAAAATATACGGTTTCAATGGCACAAATGAATAAGCCTAAAGGAGAAGTTCATATGAGAATACCCTTGCAAGGATTATCAATGAAATTTTGTTCTGTGTAGTCGATGTGGAGTCCCCTTATAATGCATTGATCGGAAGGCCATGGTTGCACGAAATTTTGGGCGTAGCGTCGACTTATCATCAGTGTATAAAGTTTCCTCATCCTAGCGGTGTTGGAGTTATAAAGGGAGACTGGGATGGAAGGACAAAAATGCTATGAGATTGATGTGGAGAGTTGCGAGGAAAGAGTCGCAAAAAAGAAAGGGCCGAAGCAAAATATAAAAGATGTACAAAGAAGAGAAAAATTGATGGTGGATACCATAGATACAAGAGGTGAAGATACACTGCGAAGCAAGTGCATGAAAACAGTTGAAAATTATGATGGAAAGGAATCATTAAAAGATTTGAATGGTGCAGAGGCAGAGAGCAGCAGGAGTAAAAAGTGTAAGAAATGAATAAGCGATAATTGAAGAAGAAATACGCGAAAATCTCGCCATCAAGAATGTATGAAAATCTGATTGAAGAATTGAAAAAACAAAAATGAATAAACAAAGCAAGATTGTGCGATAGCTTCGCAAACAAAATAACAAGAGAAAACCAAAAATGAATGATTGAATGAATTAACAAAAATGAAAGAGTGAGTGAATGGGACGAACCTTTATGGCGTACACCTTAGTTCGCGAATGATACTTCGCAAGAGGCAAATGTAAGACCTAAAGTGCGTCATATAAGGGGATATCTCTTGACATGGCTCGGGGGAAAAGGTTACACCGCTCCCGGAACCCGAGTCATGGAGATTTGGGGCCCATGAAAGCCTATCCGGGAGAGATACCTTGGATTTCCAACTATATATATATATAAGGTTATACCGTTGGACGCCCGAGGGTCTCTTCCAAGGAGTCGTTGTATGCTCAAGGCACCGGGTACACGGTTGAGCCAAGAGTGCCAGGGCATTTGAAGTGTCTCGCCATTCTTGGCAAGTCTTGGCATATGTTGCACTCGGCCCGAAGAAAACTCCACTTAGGGTGCGCCAGTAACCATAAACCCTATAGGTATAAGGGATAAGAGGCGCAAAACAATCGGTTGTTGTTAAGACCGTATGGGAGGAGCTATTCTTGTATGGCCGATGTACGCCTCCTTGAATGGGCAACCAGGAGATGATAAGGGCGGCACCCTCCATTAGGAGCCGATAAGTGTCACAAGACAAAGAATGTCATGGGGCTTTATATTCGCAAGAACATTTAGGCCCGTCATATTGTCGCAAATGAAATATCCGCAGAGGCAAAAATACTAAAGAAATGATAAGACAAGATCAATGGGTCATTACATGAAAGTGTAAGGACGTCCTACGATCTTGTCGCAAGACGGCAATGTCATGGGATTTTATGTTCGCAGGAATATTTAGACTTGTCATATTGATGCAAAATGAGGGGTGGCAAAATAAGACCTTTAACTAGGAAGGCAAAATAAGACCACACAAAAATAATGATAAGACAAGATCAATGGGTCATTACATGAAAATGTAACGACGCCCCGCGATTTTGTCTAATGATAAATTTCAACATAAATGATGATCGAGCAGCAAACAAGGATAATACGATTATATTTCTTCATTTCTTTGTGAAGAATCAACAACAACATTTCACGTAAATTAAGAAGTATCATTACTTAAAGATTATCGACTTGATTTATCTCATGTGAAAATAAATAATGAGGCAAGTATGGGAATGATTAGAATAAAATTTGTTATTTATTTTCATATGATAGATTTACAGTAAGAAAGTACAAAATGGAAGGCTAGAAGGATAGATGTACAAATATCACAAGAAGAGAAAGGAAAATGGAACAATCTAGCAACTCATTCTTCTTCATCAGATTCTTTATCGATTCTTCTTCTTCGCTACATCACTATCAGAGACATCCGAGCAAGGCATATTATCGTGAATTACATCGAGAAGACAAGGATATGAAGAAAGAGGAATGTTGTGATCATTGCAAATTTGTTCAATAGTTTGGTTATAAAACGAACAAAGATCGTTATTGAAATTCGCCACGTGAGTCTGAAGTTGCTTCTTCATCTTAGAATATTTGTCATTGCGAAGAGAGAAGTTTTTGCAAGTTGTGCTTTCTCAGCATTCAAGTTCCTTGATTCTAATTTGAAACCTCTTTCGCATTCTCGCGAACAAATGACAATGAGTTAGCAACTCTTTAATAACAATTTCGTAAAAAAAGAAGCGCGGAAAAATAATGAAGAATAGTAAAACAACCTTCTCTCGCCGAAATCATATCTTTAACCAAGGAATTATGCTGAAGATGAAGACCGTTAACACCTAAGTTATTTCTCGCATTATCTAGAACCTTCGCAGCCTAAACGAATTCATCATCATTATTTATAACAAGAAGTGAACGAATTTGATTTTCTCGCTCATTAAGTATGGCATTTTGAGATGGGATTCATCTCTGCTCAATTTGGACTTCAAGAATAGTTTTTGAATTTTGCTAATGCTTGTGCACCTTGATTAGAAATGCGATCCTTATCATCTATGAGGCTGCTAATTTTCTTCCTTAGAATATTATTGCTCTCCGGGAGTCAAGATATAAACGTTTAAAGTGTTGGCTAAACCTAAACTAGATCTATGTTCAATTTCTAGAAGATGAAATTTGGTTCGAAGTTCACTTAACGAGAGAGAATTAGTCTTGTCTCAAGAACTACTTAAAGATTCATTGAGATGAGCGAGAAGAGCATCATCATCCATAGGTTCAGTGGAATGAATGGAGAAGGATGGCTTCATTTAAAGATTATAAATGTTCCAAAAATGATAAGTCGCAAAGAAAAGTAAATGGCAAAGTAGAAATGGAGAAAAAAGGAGGGTGTTATACCATAAAGTTGCTGATTAGCACTTTGAAGTGTAGATATTTTGTCTTTCTGGGAAGAAGACTCAACTCCCAATTGTTGAATTTTTTTCATCCTTCTTACGAGATGTCGCGACTTCAATTTCTAGTTCTTTGATCTTCTCTTTAAGTTGAAGATTTTTCTTTTCAAGATTGTTGCGTCTTTTCTCAAGGTCTGAGGCAACAACAAAGGAAGCTCTCCCATATTATAAAGAAAGGTAAAAAAAATTGTTAAGATAAGGTTTATAATCGAAGTTACAGAGAAGTAGAGAAATATGAGCATACCAAAGCACTGAGTGCATTCAAGAAACCGGGATTCATTGTTCAGAAACTCCGCGAAAAGAGTCATTATCCACTAGTAGGGGAGCATCGCAAATATTGGCGTAGAGCTTCGCAAGTGGCGAGATAAATGATCATCACCCAATCCTTGCATAGAATCCGGAGAAGACACTAGACAATTGCGCCATAGCGTAAGCGACCGAATGATCCTCCTTCGCAGGAAGTACCAACCTCATTTTCATCTTCGCCGTAACTCTCACTGGTTTGGGAACTAGAACGAGAAGAGGGATGGATTTTCCGTTTTTTAGAAGATGGAGCAGTAAGATTTATCCTGCGAAGAGTAATTTTATTCTTGCCCTTAACCTTCGCAGCCTTTCGGGAATGTCAATTTCTTCAACAACCTTTACACACGAATGAAGATAAGAAACAGAGGCAACAATATTGTTAAAAATAACAAAAGAAAGTATTTCTTACTTCATCCATGATTGATCGGAGTATCGCTAGAGTACTCGCCTTGGACGTTTTTTTTATAACTCCTTTTCAATTTGGAAATCTGAAAATTTTACAAGTCTAGTAAATATAAGAGGAAGGAAATATCGCAGCAAACCCGAAATAGGAAGTATACCTCTTTTGCCTTCTCGGGCCACTTAAATTCCCAAGGATGATAGTTCACAGATTTGCAGGGAGTGTATGAGAACCTGCAATATAAGGTCCGCTCAAAATAGAGGAACAACCCACCACTTCTCATCTTTGGAGTACCGAGGAACATTATTTTTGCCCGAGTGCCGTCAATATCTTGCATGAGCAATTTTATCACCGGGAAATATTATCTTTTCTCTTCAATCGATCACCCCAACGAGATTTATCATTTCTCATATTTATTACTTCATAATTTTCAAAAATGTTTTCACAAGATACTCCTGCTGACTATTTCTAAATTTGCGAATATAGGATCTTTGACATCATCAGATATAAAGATCCTTACCAGCGCCACGATTGGCTTAATTCAAGCATTGGGACGGATGCAATCACCACTTAGTTGATAAATAGCTCATGAGAATTTCATGAGCAAGAATCTCATGTAAAGGTATCCTGGATTGTAGAGAGGAATGGAAGGCTCGCGAGGATTTGACCTAGCGAGATTATGATCTTCTCGATCATCACATTGATGATCATAAAACAATTTTGCGTAAAGTATAGATGAAGATTCTTGATCAGAATGGTTGATAGGATGAAGACCTTCTCTTGTAAATTCTTTTGAGCTTCATTAAAAAAGGGGTTTATATGTACGACCAAGTGAAGCCATTTTTAGGGTATGGGAATGATTAGAAAATTCAAGATCAAGAGAAAGAAAGAAGGGAAGATTTACAACAGTAAACGCAGATCATGAGGAAGAGAAGCCGCAGAGGGAAAATAAAAGAGAAGAAGAGAAGGGTGAGAAAACTATATATAGAGGGAAGAATCCTCGAGAAAACAAATGCATTTAATGCGAGATGGGACGTGAATGGTCAAGAATAAACGGTTGAAAGAGACGTGTCAAGAAAAGAGTGAAGGAAGAAACATCCGTGAATAAATTCCGACGGGAGTGAAATGTATAAAGATGAACAATTGCGAGATAAAGATGAACAATCGGAATTTTAAATATTGGTTCTCATGACATTCTCTCCTTCGCAGAGAAGACATGAGAAGAGGCAAGATGTATGATCGTAATATCGCAACATCAATACTCAGCGAGATTAATAAATGACGACATTGCAGTAGGAGTCGCAGAGAAGTAAAATAAAATGACGCAATGAATGACGCGACAGCGAGTAACATGAGAAAATGTGAAGACTCAAATAAATTTAGGAGTGTCGCGAGAATTGATACATGTACACTTGCGATATTTCGCAAGACATTCCTGAAAATAAAGGACAGCTTTAGTCATCATCCATCGGGTACTACCCTATATAAAGGGTTGAGTAAGTCTATTGTGGAGAGAGTTCTTTTTGAATTGTTAAGCAAGTTTTGAGGAGAGAGAAAGTTTTAGAGTGATTGTAATTCTTTAACTCATTTCTATTTCATATTGTAAAGATTCAAGTATTCAATCAATAGAAATCATAATCATTGATCTTAAAATGACTTAATTGTGTATATTCTAGTGAGGGGTGTAGTGTAGGATTTCCTACAACTACAATGGTCACAGGCACTCTAGCCAAATTCCATCGCTTAGGGCCTCAAAAGGCCGTTTTGCCGTATTAAGCAAGTTTTTTTGCTTTCTTAATAAACCCTTTGCGAACAAGGGTAAGTTGAACTGTGTGGAAGCTAAGTTAGCCATCATGCCCACGAGCATGCTTGCAAGGGCGAATGAACGTGCATTTGCCTAGCTTTAAAGGCCCGGATCGTAGCTTCACCATGGCGCATCCGGGAGTTACGGGCCATGGGGGCAACGCGCCAAAGGCGAATTTTACTGATCCGTCACAAAGATGGTCTTTCCTCAATCTTTTTGGGTTGACTCGAATTTCAATTCTCTACAAAATAGTGAGAAGAAATCTTTCATTTGATTGACTTTTATTCGTTCATAATCGCATACTTCATTAGAAATGTGGCGTCGGCCATCGTGCCCCTGGTGGCTAACCACTAGGCCAAGGTGGCCGGCCACTTAGGCAAATATGGTCTTTCCTCAATCTTTTTGGGTTGACTTGAATTTCAATTCTCAACAAAAATAGTGAGAAAATCATTTATTTGATTGAGTTTTATTCATTCATTCTCATATTCTTCATTAAGAAAGGTGGCCGACCACTAGGCCCCGGTGGCTGATCACTAGGCCAGGTGGTCTAAGAACTTTGGCAAATACGGTCTTTTCCTCAATCTTTTTGGGTTGACTCTGAATTTCAATTCTCTACAAAATAGTGAGAATAAATCAATTATTTGATTGAGTTTTATTCGTTCATTCTCCTATTCTTCATTAGGAAAGGTGGCCGGCCACTAGGCCCCGGTGGCTGACCACTAGGCCAAGGTGGCCGGCCACTTTGGCTATGATGATCTTTCCTCAATCTTTTTCTGGTTGACTCTGAATTTCAATTCTCAACAAAATAGTGAGAAAAATCATTTATTTAATTGAGTTTATTCGCTCATTCTTCCATTCTCTTCATTAGAAAGTGGTCTTATGCCACTTGGCAAATATGGTCTTTCCTCAATCTTTTTGGGTTGACTCAATTTCAATTATCTACAAAATAGTGAGAAGAAATCATTTATTTGACTTAGTTTTATCTCGTTCATTCTCTTAGTCTTCATTAGAGTGGCTCGCCACTAGGTCTCCTTGGGTCCACCACTAGGCCAAGGTGGCCTACCACTTTGGCAAAGATGGTCTTTCATCATTCTTTTTGGCCGATCAAATTCAATTCTCAACAAAATATTGAGAACAAAATCATTTATTTGATTGAGTTTTATTAGTTCATTCTCCCATTCTTCATTAGGGAAAGGCCTAGCCACTTAGGCCCTGGGCTCACCATCACCAGACCAAGGTGGTCTCGCCACTTTGGTAAAAAGATGGTCTTTCTTCCATCTTTTTGTAATGATCAATTTCAATTCTTACAAAATAATGAAAAGAAATTATTTATTTGATTGAGTTTTATTATTTCATTCTCATATTCTTCATTAGGAAAGGTGGCTGGCCACTAGGCAAAGATGGTCTTTCCTCAATCTTTTTTTGGGTTGACTCTGAATTTTAATTCTCTACAAAATAATGAGAAGAAATCATTTATTTGATTGAGTTTTATTCGTTCATTCACCTATTCTTCATTAGGAAAGGTGGCCGGGCACTAGGTCCCAGTGGCTGACCACTAGGCTAAGGTGGCCGGCCACTTTGGCTATGATGATCTTTCATCAATCATTTTTTGGTTGACTCTGAATTTCAATTCTCAAGAAAATAGTGAGAAAAAAATCATTTATTTGGTTGAGTTTTATTCGTTCATTCTCACATTCTTCATTAGAAAGGTGGCCGCCACTAGGGCCCCGGGGTCGACCACCAGGGCCAAGTCATTTCGCCACTTTGGTAAAGATGGTATTTCCTCATTCTTTTTTTGGGATAACTCGAATTTCATTTCTACAAAATAGTGAGAAGAAATCATTTATTTGATTGAGTTTTATCTGCTCATTCTCCTATTCTTCATCGAAAGGTGGCCGGCACTAGGCCCAAAGGGGTCACCACTAGGCCAAGGTGGGACGGCCACTTGGCCGTGATGATCTTTCCTCAATCTTTTTTGGTTGATCAATTTCACCTCAAACAAAATAGTGAGAAAAAATCATTTATTTAATTAAGTTTTATTCGTTCATTCTCCCATTCTTCATTAGGAAAGGTGGCCGGCCACTTTGGAAAATATGGTCTTTCCTCAATCTTTTTTGGGTTGAATCTGAATTTCAATTCTCTACAAAATAGTGAGAAGAAATCATTTATTTGATTTAGTTTTATTCGTTCATTCTCTTAGTCTTCATTAGGAAAGGTGGCCGGCCACAAGGCCCCGGTGGCTGACCACTAGGCCAAGGTGGCCGGCCACAAGGCCCCGGTGGCTGACCACTAGGCCAAGGTGGCCGGCCACTTTGGCAAAGATGGTCTTTGATCATTCTTTTTTGGGCTGAATCTGAATTTCAATTCTCAACAAAATATTGAGAACAAAATCATTTATTTGATTGAGTTTTATTAGTTCATTCTCCCATTCTTCATTAGGAAAAGTGGCCGGCCACTAGCCCTTGGTGACCACTGCATCAAGGTGGGCCTGGCCACTTGGTAAAGATGGTCTTTCCTCAATCTTTTTTGGGCTGACTCTGAATTTCAATTCTTTACAAAATAGTGAAAAGAAATTATTTATTTGATTGAGTTTTATTATTTCATTCTCATATTCATCATTAGGAAAGGTGGCCGGCCACTAGGCAAAGATGGTCTTTCCTCAATGTTTTTTGGGTTGACTCTGAATTTTAATTCTCTACAAAATAATGAGAAGAAATCATTTAGTTGATTGAGTTTTATTCGTTCATTCTCTTATTCTTCATTAGGAAAGGTGGCCGGGCACTAGGCCCCGATGGCTGACCACTAGGCTAAGGTGGCCGGCCACTTTGGCTATGATGATCTTTCATCAATCATTTTTTGTTGACTCCGAATTTCAATTTCAACAAAATAGTGAGAAAAAAATCATTTATTTGATTGAGTTTTATTCGCTCATTCTCCCATTCTTCATTAGGGGAAAGGTGGTCGTGCCACTAGGCCCCATGGTCACCACTAGCCAAGTCACGCCACTTTGGTAAATATGGTATTTCCTCATTCTTTTTTTGGGCTAACCCTGAATTTCATTTCTCTACAAAATAGTGAGAAGAAATCATTTATTTGATTGAGTTTTATTCGTTCATTCTCCTATTCTTCATTAGGAAAGGTGGCCGCTACTAGGTTCCTTATAGATGACCATTAGGCCAAGGTATTTCTACCACTTTGGCATTATGGGCTTTCCTCAATCTTTTTTGGGTTGGCTCTGAATTTCAATTCTTTACAAAATAGTGAGAAGAAATCTTTCATTTGATTGACTTTTATTCGTTCATAATCCCATACTTCATTAGGAAAGGTGGCCGTCCATTAGGCCCCGGTGGCTGAACACTAGGCCAAGGTGGCCGGCCACTTAGGAAAATATGGTCTTTCCTCAATCTTTTTTTGGTTGACTCTGAATTTCAATTCTCTACAAAATAGTGAGAAAAATCATTTATTTGATTGAGTTTTATTCGTTCATTCTCCTATTCTTCATTAAGAAAGGTGGCCGGCCACTAGGCCCCGGTGGCTGATCACTAGGCCAAGGTGGCCGGCAACTTTGGCAAATATGGGCTTTCCTCAATCTTTTTGGGTTGACTCTGAATTTCAATTCTCTACAAAATAGTGAGAATAAATCATTTATTTGATTTAGTTTTATTTGCTCATTCTCTTAGTCTTCATTAGGAAAGGTGGCTTACCACTAGGCTCTGTGGACCACTAGGCCAAGGTGGCACCACTTTGCAAAGATGGTCTTTGATCATTCTTTTTAATGATCAATTTTCAATTCTCAACAAAAATATTGAGAACAAAATCATTTATTTGATTGAGTTTTATTAGTTCATTCTCCCATTCTTCATTAGGAAAAGTGGTCGGCCATTAGGCCCCGGTGGCTGACCACTAGACCGAGGTGGCCGGCCACTTTGGTAAAGATGGTCTTTCCTTAATCTTTTGGGCTGATCAATTTCAATTCTTTTACAAAATAGTGAAAAGAAATTATTTATTTGATTGAGTTTTATTCTTTCATTCTCATATTCTTCATTAGAAAGGTGGCCTACCACTAGGCAAATATGGTCTTTCCTCAATCTTTTTGGGTTGACTCTAATTTCAATTTCTACAAAATAGTGAGAATAAATCATTTATTTGATTGAGTTTTATTCTGTTCATTCTCCTATTCTTCATTAGAAAGGTGGTCAGCACTAGCCCTGTGTGGTCGACTGATCAGGCCAAGGTGGCCGGCCACTTTGGCTATGATGATCTTTCATCAATCTTTTTTGTTGATTTGAATTTCACCTCAACAAAATAGTGAGAAAATCATTTATTTAATTGAGTTTTATTCGTTCATTCTCCCATTCTTCATTAGGAAAGGTGGCCGGCCACTTTGGCAAATATGGTCTTTCCTCAATCTTTTTTGGGTTGACTCTGAATTTCAATTCTCTACAAAATAGTGAGAAGAAATCATTTATTTGATTTAGTTTTATTCGTTCATTCTCTTAGTCTTCATTAGGAAAGGTGGCCGGCCACTTTGGCAAAGATGGTCTTTCATCATTCTTTTTTGGGCTGACTCTGAATTTCAATTTTCAACAAAATATTGCGAACAAAATCATTTATTTGATTAAGTTTTATTAGTTCATTCTCCCATTCTTCATTAGGAAAAGTGGCCGGCCACTAGGCCCCGGTGGCTGACCACTAGACCAAGGTGGCCGGCCACTTTGGTAAGGATGGTATTTCCTCAATCTTTTTGGGTTGACTCTGAATTTCAATTCTCTACAAAATAGTGAGAAGAAATCAATTATTTGATTGAGTTTTATCTGCTCATTCTCTCCTAGTATTCATTAGAAAGGTGGTCGCCACTAGCCCCGATGGCTGACCACTAGGCCAAGGTGGCCTAGCCACTCGGTA
The DNA here is from genome assembly GCA_023531295.1 of Papaver armeniacum. Taxonomy (NCBI): domain Eukaryota; kingdom Viridiplantae; phylum Streptophyta; class Magnoliopsida; order Ranunculales; family Papaveraceae; genus Papaver; species Papaver armeniacum. The sequence continues at coordinate 153,320 of JAJJWW010018992.1, forward strand.
AAGATGGTCTTTTCCTCAATTTTTTCTGCTTGATTCTCAATTTCAATTCTACAAAATAATGAGAAGAAATCATTTATTTGATTGAGTTTTATTCGCTCATTCTCATATTCTTTCATTAGGAAAGGTGGCCGGCACTAGGCCCCGGTGTGACCACCAGGCCAAGGTGGCCTAGCCACTTTGGCTATGATGATCTTCATCAATCTTTTTGACTCTCAATTTCAATTTCAACAAAATAGTGAGAAAATAATTTATTTGATTGAGTTTATCTGCTCATTCTCTCATTCTTCATTAGGGAAATGTGGCCTACTTCTAGTTTATTGCTGGTCACCACTAGGCCAAGTTGGCCGCCACTTTGGTAAAGATGGTCTTTCCTCATTTTTTTTCGATCAATTTCAATTTCTCACAAAATAAAGGAGAAGAAATCATTTATTTGATTGAGTTTTATTCGCTCATTCTCCTATTCTTCATTAAGAAAGGTGGCCGGGCACTAGGCCCCGGTGGCTGATCACTAGGCTAAGGTGGCCGGCCACTTTGGCAAAGATGGTCTTTCTTCAATCTTTTTTGGGTTGACTCTGAATTTCAATTCTCTATGATCTTCATCGTCGACCTTGCCGACTTTTATTTTTTGACATAAAGGAGATGGCATAAAAAATTTATCGTCTAAGTTAAGGTATTCAAAAATACCCTTCCTGGGCTATTTTTGGTCGGGTAAGGTATTCAAAAATACCCTTCCGGTCAGATTTGGCCAAGCAAGGTATTCAAAAATACCCCCCAATGTTGAAAATTTAAGGGCCCCCGCCATGGATGTTATGAAAAGTCTGCAAGATATGCATGTTACGACCTTGCCGACTCAAAAACACAGTAAATCATAATTTTCGATTTCTAACCTAATATAACAATCAAATCACACAACACAATGATGGGTTTGAGTTTAAACATCATTTATAGTCTTCGCTTGGGCAGTAGAGTTAACAATTTTTTCAAAGATCAAAGTTGAAGATTTTTATATGGCTTTGGTTGATGGAAGATGAAGATGAAGATGAAGATGAAGAAGAAGAGAAGAAGATGAAATGAATAGAATAAAATCGATTTAGGTAATTAAGATTATTAATGGGTAAGGGTAGTTTTGTAACTTACCCATTAGACTCCCCCTAAAACCCACAAAAAGTGTCCCTTTAAAATTGGGTATACCCCAATTAGTTTGAGTATACCCCAATCTCGCCAGGTTTTTTTATGGGCTTTGGGGTGGCTTAAGCCAGGTCTCAATATGGATTCAATAACAATAATCTAGGAGGGTTCAATTGGATTTGATGAAAAATTATACTAGTAAAAAAAATTTACGTAACACCAGAAAATGGACAGGCTTTAGGGTTACCTGACCTCCTATTCCTCTGCTTCCGATCTCCCGGTCACTAAAGAAACAAAGAAGTGTTTATAGATTAGAGAGAGAGAGAGATGGTAGAGTTGTTGTGACAGCAAATGACTTTTCTGAACTGAAAGGTAAAGAAGATAAATCTAGTCAAAACAAAAACAAGATTTTTTGAAAACAGTGAAAAGATTTAGTACAACACTCAAATGATGGAGTTTATCATCATTTCTCTGTTTCATTCAGAACAGAGGATATGTGATATGACGTTTCTCTGTTTCATTCAGAACAGAGGAGATGTGATATGACGTTTCTCTGTTTCTTTATTTTATTTTACACCAAAAATATTTCAAAAAGCTCTCACAGATTTTTTTTTGGGTCCCAGGGCCTCACGGAGGATAGCGTAGAGATCACCTCATGGTAGGCCCATTAAAAACTTTGTGAGGGGTGGTTTTCTCATAGTCCAGTTTGGCGGTTCGCCAAGATTTTTTGTTTATTTTATACTCGCTAGCAAAAGGAGGATACGGACGATTTGTCTCACTCACTCTACCCTCATACCAAAAGGAGTATTTTACCACTTAAAAATTATTGAGCTCTCAGCTCAGCCGCAGTGCACAAAGGGTTTTTTTTTTTTTTTTGTAAAATAAATTTATAAAATGTAACCAGTTAGAATGGTTTTTGAGTTACTTGCCATCCACCAAGTTCTTTGAAGATCTTTTTTCTTTGGGCTTTTTGATAAAGTACCCGTATTTTTCACATTACACTAAAAAATTGCCCCCGTTTTTTAGAAATTTGTTAAAGTACCTCGCTTTTATTCAAAAGAAAATTCCATCCAGCTAAGGGCTAGGTGGCGTTATTTTTCCAATTAAAAGTCCTATTTACCCCGAACTACATCTCCTTGGTGGGGATGGTAAATGATCCGATCAATCCCTAAAATGGTGTAACGATCCCGAACCGGCCCGATTTAACTCGAAGCGTTGTCACGATCCCGAACCGGCTCGACTTAACCTAAACAAATGTTGTAGAAGGTCGTTTTCTTCCAACCAAAATCCCAAAACACTTTAAATGATGAACCCTCTCGAAATGATGTAACTAAACCAAAGCTTGTAACGATCTTGAACCGACTCGACGAACTCCGAAAATGATGTATAAAATCAACGTGGCAATAATAAAAGGGTAAATATGTAAAGTAAATTAGTCTTAACTAAGATTGAATGGAAAAACTAATGTGAGGGTACTTTAACAAATTTTAGAAAAACAGGGGCATTTTTGTAGTGGGTATCCAAAGAGCGGGGTACTTTATCAAAATTCCCTTTTTCTTTTCTCTTTCCTGTGTGTCTTCCGCTCCCCAGTTCTAACGACTATTTTTCTTCATCTTCTTCCTCTTCTTTCTGTTGATCTCTCAACAATGCGACGTGAGTAGTCCTTTCTGCTTGTGTTGATTTCCTCGAGCCGAGGGGACTTGGTGATGGGAGGGATGATAAGTGCTCGTTCTAGATCGGATCAAGATTTCCAGTTGGTTTCATGGAACCGGAGACGATGGAGACTTCTAACAAATTTTTCTTCTTTCTAAAAATGGATTCTTGGCTGAGTTACTTAATTTGCTTTTTCAAAAGCAAAATCATATGCATTCTCATATTTCAATTATTATCATTTGCATTACTGTAATTTTTTCATCTCTCAAGTTTTGAGCTAAAATTCGTGATTTGATTCATAGATTGATAGTAGTAAATAATATAATATAGTAAATAACATAAAATAGATGATAAACTTCATAACTAAACAAGAACACGGATGATAAAATATAGTACATCAAACTTCAATATAGGAAATCGAAGGGTAGACAATATTTTTAATCTCTTCTTAGTACTCGTTCCCCTCCTCTGCATTCATCCTTTCCATCTCCTCATAGTGATTCTTTCCTCGCTTCTCGCATACCATCTCTCCCTCTTCCGAACAAAATGGCATTTCACTAAGATAAAATCGAGCATCTAAAGATATCCCTCTCTATCTTGAACTCGAATTATTCTTTAGCGTTAGGCAGAGTTTCTATTTTTGTTCTTTGTTTAGATTACAATAAGCCAAATACTAAGCTTGGATTAGGATGTAGGAATGCTTCTCTGCAACAGTATGGACACGTATAATAGTGGATTCGATGGAGATGATTATCTCTGCATCGCATTATTCTAGTAGAGAATATTAATGCATCTTTTGGTACTTGTTTATGATTGCAAATCATCCTGGTTATTTTAGATCTCCCTAATTCTTGCTCTTCCTTTTTAGCCTTTTGTAATTCTCTGTGAATTTCTGTTCTTGCTCCTGTATGAGTATTTAGACGCTATTCGGATGACTAATTAAAGTGCATTAATGGTTTTCTTATCTGCTATCCTAATTACATCATCTATATCGCTTCTGCTAGGCTGTTAATTACTAGATTTGTTGCATCTAGGATTTTTGGTACTGTTTACACGTTTTTTTTTGTTGAATTGCTTTTATGACATTGGTTGTCAATCTCTTGGTTCCAAATAATTTCTCTTGGGAGTCTAGAATAAGCTCATTTGTCACAATGAAATCTAATAAGCATTTAGGGACAGATGGTACAATATAGAGGTCAATATGTTTGCTTAGATATAATAGATATGCAAATATTCTTTAATCATGGAAATAACTCAATTTCTTAAGAATTGAAACAATAAACTTAGGCCATGCATATTCCGGTAAGCTAGCCACCAACATTCCTAAATTCTGATCGACCTTTTTTAGAATTCTAGAACTTGAACAACTTGATAAAAATGTAACAACAAATAACACTATCAATTTCCAAATTAAGAGATAGTTTTAATGCTTAAACTACTAGAAAATATTTCATAATCCCAAAATAACTTAACTACAACTTAAATTACATAGTGAGGAAATTTATTCCTCTTAGGATACGCATGAAAAAAGCTGATAAACTACTTGATAAACCTAATCAAACAAACTTAGTTCTAATATCCCCATTACTGACTCATCTTCAGGCTAATATTCTATTTCTCCCCTCGCATCTGCCTCTTATGCTGCTTTACAATTTCCTTTCCCCGTATTCCAATTATACCTGGCTTCCATCTTGAGTACATACCCATACTCAAATCCAGGTGGCATATCACTATATAAAAGAGTTGCATCAATTGGAAGCCCTCTCTCGATCTGTCTTTCTGTTGCTCTCCTTACCTCCTCTCCTATAGCTTCCCTTATCTCTGGCCTCAAGTTGCAATAAGCTAAATAATGAGGCTGCTCTCTATGCATTAACAAGTGAGTACCACATAAATAACAAAAATAATAGTGTACCCTGTGCAAATGATCATCTCTGCATCGGGTAACTTTAGTAATGGAAATTGGAGTCCCTTCAGGAATAGTTGCATGATTACAAGCCATCTGTGCTTTTCTCCTTTATTTTGCTTGCTATACTGGATGATTGTTCTTTGCTTTGTTTTGTTTTACTGGATAGTTTTTATGGCAAGTAGTTCCTTTTATAATAGATCTAGCTGTTGATGGTGGATTTTCATTTAAGGCTAAAATTGTAAAAGCCAAAATTATACGCTAACATCTTGCAAAAGATAAAGCCATTGATAAGTGATGAATACTTCTTCACTTTTACTAATTCACCCAGAATAGAGCATGTGGCAACAATCCCAGTATTTTGTGAATTAAATACACAAAATTCATCCAGGTTGGAGCATGTAGCAACAATCCCATATACCCTGTGAATTTACAGCATTATTAATTAATGCATGACCAGCCTTGTATTTCATGTACTCATTACCGGTGTGGCATGACGACCGAGTGTTGTTCTCACAGAGCAACACGAATCTCCAAGCATTAATAATAAAACATGTACGAAATACCCATACAAAGCTACAACTCGTGTGTTATACTAGCCCGATTGAGCATATTTGAACCTCGAATCGACTGTGACGGGCACCCAAACGATCATGACCATCTAACTCCACCAAAGATGATTGGATGGATTAGATTGAATCCATGACCCTGCTGTGTATTGAATATGCACCACCGACCCAACGCTGCACTCGCATGGCCTGGGCCTCCCCAAGGGGTGGCATGTTGCCAAACCGTCCAAGCCAAAGCAAGATGGGACGAAAACCCTAATTAGGGTTTGCGTACATTACATGTATCGCAAAATAGTTTCAACCATCCATCTTCGCATAAATGGAGGGTGTAGATGTAGATTCAAAAGGCCCAGAGCATGTCAACACAAACACCGTGGCCTCGCCTACATACCGACTGACGGCCAGACCAACTATAGTTGGTCGTCTTGATTCGTGCGCCCTAAACCGGGTATGACACACGGCCAGAAACTTAATTAGGGTTGTGTCGCGATCACGAGCGTCCATCTTCTCCCTCGCACGAATGAAGGGTCCAGATTAGACTAAGTGTGTCCGCGCGACATCAACAGCGACCACCGTGGGCCCATATATCTCCATACCCGATCGCCCAAGGCATATCATGCCCGGTTTCGATTCACACACCCGAACTAGGCATGGTCGCACCTCCCGATTGCAAACTAATCTCGACTACTCAACTTTGCCTGACAAATTGAGTGGCTTAGATCACGTTTCTATGGGATATTGAGATATGGACGTGTATAATAGCTCTCTGCCTCAGGATACTGTATTAATCGAACAAGACCGACTCAAGCTAGGGTCCTCTTGAAACGCGCGCCAAAGTGGGCATGGTGCGCGGCTTTTGCAAGCACCAGATTGTTGTAAATTGATCTCGACAACTCAACTTCGCCGGACAAATTGAGGGCCCAGCATCACTTTCACGAGACAATGAGATATGGGCGCCTACACCGTCATGTCGTCATACACATGCACGATCGGCCCTGTCAAAATTGTATCCCAAGCTTGGATTCACCAAGCTAAAGAGGATGCTTGCGCACCTCTTCAAAACCCTAATCCCATCAACGGTCGCAGATGAGCGTCTCAAAGATCATCTCGCCCGTGACAACTTCACCGGCTTGGTTATACAACCCCGGTCAGAGTTAATTGGTCGCTGAGGCGTCATGGTGATCACCACCCGTCACTTTACCACATCATGATGCAATACATGCATAGGAATACACACGATACTTCACAAGTATCGACTTCCTAAATAACTTAGTTATTTAATCTAGCATTACATGCTACTTTCTCGTGGGTCCCACGATCCACACACTCGAGACATCAATCATGTCACAAATCGGGGATACATACGGGGTATTGGTCTGGCGGTTTACAGCGTGCAGATGTGCAACGCGCCATCACAAGAACGTGTCGGGAAGTCATGGACTGTTAGAGATGACAGTGGAGAAGTGGGCAAGACCGGGTCGTAACACCAACACACAACTCCACTACTTCCTCCACTTCCCACGCTAGAGAGACGGAATAAGGCTCAAATGACTTGTATAAATAGGTTCTCTCCCTATTTCCAAAAACAAGAACAAGTCTGCATACAGAGGCAGTGTTGATACCATTGTATTCAAACACCGAATCGAGAAGCTTACATCCCGCAAGCCGCCCAGCCTTCCGAGACAAGTCATACATAGCCAACACCTTCACAATCTCAACACCTTCTTCGCTTCCTCTCCCTAAGATCAACCCCATCTCCTTCACTTTGTGACCAAACAAGTCCGAAACGCCATTTCTTGGTTTAGGACGGATTTGCACGCATTGATTTCGACCCACAGCACTCCTGCAAAGGCATTTGTTTAAGGTTTAGACTCATTTCTCATCCACACACCCCAAATTAATAAAATCGGGAGAAATAGTTTTCACCCATAAACACTAGCATAACTATCTTTATCATTACAGATACATTTCTCTTTATCTCATCCCTCAAGGTCCATCATTCACCCTCTTCTCTTCCCTCTGCGCGCTTTAATTTCTTTTGAACTGCTTTTACGTCTTCTTTCTAAGATTTGAAAATCTTATAATCCTCTCTCTACGGTCTATGATACGTTCATCCCTTATTTCTTCGATATTCTCTAATATGGCTTAATGTATATTAGGACTAGTCTTATCAAAATACTCTCTTTCCGTCCATTGTTTTAGTGCTGTAATTGCACTGATAAAAAGATAGCTTAGGGGCTATTACACGGAACCTGGTATGTGTAGCTGCATTGCTAATTTCAACCTCTCACTTCTTTTAAGTTCAAGCCCTATAATTACTAGATACCTACTAGTACGGGTAGATGCATGTTTCTTATTTAAGTTCAACCCCTAGAATTACTAGATACCTACTAGAATTAATCTTCACCGATATTTCTCAATATCATCGGTTAGGTGAACTAAATGACCTCGATCAACTTCGTTTTGGGAGTCTGACTTTGCACCCCGTGCGGTAAACCGGGTGCACATTCCTCCCTTTTCTTTGGGTGTCTCATAGGCGGAAAACATATTTTCTCTTTAATTTTTTAATTTTTATTTTTGATATATAAAAATCTTTCTTTTCTCATAATTGTTATCTCTTCTTTTTCAGTGGTCTGGTTTTCAATCTCTTCATCAACCCTCTCATTTTCATAGTTAATCAAAATGTATCCAGGAGTATTTTGTATCTTTCAAATAATGAATTTCGCCAGTTTTCTTGATCTGATAACAAATCCAACATCTCGATTTAATCATGATCACTTTCTCAAGACAACAGTGGTAAACAAATTTCTTTTCAATCGATCAATCTAATAACCGAATGAGGAATTTGTGGACGAACTGCTGATGCAAATCAGAAAAGATAACGTTGCCAACTTACCATGATGAAGTCTCATTATCTTATGAGATAATATTTTCCTAATAACTCTATTAACCCTGATGCACCTTCTTACTGATCAAAAAAAATAAAAAAAGAACCCTGATGGCCATCATCAAAGTATTAGTGAATGAATTTGATTGCAAAAGGAAAAATGGGGAATCACGAACTTCACCCATTTTGGGAAGTATATGAACTATGTTGTCATTCTCCTACATAACAACAGTGTTCTTTCCATGGAAGTTTACTAGTGAAATCTCTTGGATAATCACAACGTTCAACCTATCTTTAGTAATTTTGACACCAATACCATGTTTAACAACGAAAAAGAAAAGAAATTTTCATCACTTCAAAAGATTAAAACCATGGTGTATTGATTTTTCTTTTTTTTTTTTTTTTTTTTTAATTGTTCCGGATGAAATCTTAAATCATACACCATCATCACAATCACCAATACTATGAGCATCTTCCTCCGCACTAATTCACTCAAATAAAATCGATCCTATTTTATCCCCTAGTTTACCCGATTTAAGTTGTATCCACTTTCAATTTTTCAGAAATTCGATTTTGACCAAATCTTGTGATCATCGTTATCAAGGAACAAAGTTCATGGAAGACAGAGAAATAGAAAACCCGGTGAGAGATGGGAGTATAAAATAGAAGAAAGAGAATATACATAATTTTGGGACTCGTGTTTTTTTCTTTTCATATAAATTCCTTAACGGAAACTGCCTCCGTTAAATGCTGCCAATGAGGGAGGGAGGAATGTGCACCTGCGGGTGCACAAAGTCGCACTCTGTTTTTGGATTAGACCTTTCTAAAGTACGGACCCTTATTGTATTGCGTTTCTTTAAACTTTTTAAGGATAAAAGTATATTTTCTCCCTAAATAGATTTTGCGTAGGTAGAAGACAATAAAAACCCTCCTTCATATTTTCAACTTTATTTGAATTTCATAAGTTTTGGCTTCCCCGAAGTTGTTTGTCTCAAAAAGACCGATCTTCATCGTACCTCGATTCTTGTTATCTTTACTTGCTGTCATTTTTAATTGGACTAGCTCTTGGTGTATCTTGTTTCGAATCCAGTATCATTCATGGGTGCTGAGCTTGCTGTATTTGGTGCTTCTATTCTCTTATTTATTTACCTCCTTGCTTCTTTTGTTTTTCATTGCATTAGTTTCTTCTTTCTCTCCTTCTGTTAAATATGGGTGAGCCTTTCAATCTTTATAAACATCTTAGTGGTCTTTCTCTAGCTCAACGATTAGCCAACCATAGTAATATTGGTCTTCTACCTACTTCGCCTTCCTTTATTAGAGACTTTGGAATCAAACAACATAGTATACTTGCTAGAGTGTTTTCAACTGATTATCTTCACCAATAGGAGGTAAGAGGCGCACTAAATAATTTTTGGGGAAGCCGGATTGTTTTCCAAATTAGGGAAGTAGATCTAAACCTATATATCATCACTTTTAGAAATGAAGAGGATTTCCACTGGATTTCATCGAATGGACCTTGGTACCCTTTCGGCAATGTGCTTGCTGTTACAACAACTTACCAAGGAATGAAAATCTCTACAGACTTAGTGAAGGAAATACCTATATGGGATTCTATTTCAAATTCCAAATGTGAGCATCGTAGCGAGGAAATGCTAGGGCTGATAGCAAGTAAAGTAGGACAGGTTTCTAGGATCCATAGAGGGTATGAGACACCTGACTGTAAGCCAAGAGTCCTTCTTTGGGTCAATATTGAAAAACCACTTATCCATCACATTCTGGTTAAAGTAGGGCACTATCATGTTACTTCCATTTACTTCAACTTCATTAACCTACCATCAAAATTCTGCTCTCATTGTCTTAGGATAGGACACAAAGTAGGTAACTGTGCGGTACTTCAAGGAAGACCTCTGGAAGACATCTATGACATCTCAGTTAATTTTCCTTATCCTAGTGATGATATGAATTGGCTTAATGATGTGTTAGTCCAAGTTTGGAACCATAAAGACAATTTTGATCATACCGGGAGTACCGGTCCCTGTACAAGAGTATTTAAACCAACCTGGAGTTAACCTGGCTTAATGACGTGACTATTTTGTTGGGCACGCCACAACTGGTTAACGTGGCCATAGACTGGTCTATAAACACGCCCATCAAAATTTTAATAGTTAGCGTGACTAAATGGTGATAATTTAACACGCTAATATCCCTGACGTTCTTTAAAAGTGCCAATATTAACACGTCCATATAAGATGGCGTGTCTCGTAGGTAAAAGTCCACCCTATAGACACGCCAAATCCAAAAAGCGTGACTAGGAAATTTGAAACTGGCGTGTCTAAAGGCCAAAATATACTAGTGTCACGAAGTTCGGTAGAAAGCTAGTTTTTTTTTTTTTAAACTCGTCCTAACCGAAATACACACCGTAACTTCCATTAGAACCCTATTTTGATGATTTCTACTCGATTAAACGAATCAAAATCAAATTAAAAGTAATGGGTTAGGTTGAAAATACCGGGGATTTTTTCCATGGCATGTTTCAGGGTTCTTCTTGCGTCTATTGTAGCCGATTATGACTTCACTTTCCGGTTCAACTTCTTCATGAATCTCAAATCACTTGGCTGATTTGCTAGGTGTCTTAATGGGGGACCTTTTCCTGTGAATCTCAGTGTTTGCTTTCAAAGAACCATTCTTATACTTGATTGATTAATTGACGATGAAAATTTTATGAATTAGTGAAGATGATGTTGAAAGGAAGAAGAAGAAGATAAGAAAAAAAAAATTCTCAAAAATAGTTCGTGCGGCTAGGGTAGGGAGGGTCTGAATTTTTTTTTTTTTAATAGATTAGGATTAGGTTATATTTATATTTGGGTGGTTATTAGGTTAGTCATAATTTGAATTAGGAGAAAAAATAAATTAGTAATCTCAACACTTTTAGGATAACCCTTATAATTGTAGGGTAAATGTCCCTATAAAACAATGGTCCCCCAAAAAAGGTTGGTCCCAAAAAATCGTTCCTAATTCAGGCCAAGTAGTTTTTTTGCACCCATACTGGAAGCAGTATTTAGTTTTTCTATAAAACATAATTTACGCTCCCGACATGTTCTTCGTATCTCATTTTCTGAAAATTTCACGAATCTCGTTTCCGATCTCGTCCTCGCTCCCAACTCCGTTCACGTTCCCGGCTACTAATGGTTTATCTATCACAGTTGTGGATATGAAGATCTCTTCACTCAAACGATTGTTTGATGAAGTGAACACTCCGTGAATGTTGATGTGTAGTGATTTTGTTATTAGCCTTTTCGTCATGGGGTGCATTTCTTTTTTTTTTGCACCCCTTTTCTAAAAATCCCTCCTCCACCCCGAGGATGGTAGAGTTGTGACATCAATTTAGACTTTTCTGAACCGAAAATGCTATGTATACATTGGATTTCATACTCCAAAATCTGTCAACTTTTTATCTCGCTCACTCTTAAAACAGACCCCTGTTTTCTCCGTTGGGTAGGGTGCGGATGAAATCTACGGTAGATATAGACTACACATAGGGGTGTAAAAAGTTGGGTATAAAGGTGGTGTATACCTGGCAGCTTCGTCTCTCGAACCGAATGGTAAGATAGATATATATGAATCAGTAATTGGGGGATATGGGAATTAATTGGGGGATATGAATTACTTCCCCCAACCCATGATTTCGGCTAAGGGGTGACCATTGGTTATGAAAATACTAAAATACCCTTCCCACAAAATAAAAATCAAAACTTAAAATCAAAAACAAAATCATATCCCCCATTTCCATCTCCACTTCTTATTAATCTTATTTAGGGGTGGAGCTTTGAAACCCAAATATTTCCCATTCCCTTTCAAATTCTAAACTCTCCCACTCTATATCAAACTCTCTTCTCTTTACTTTGGAAACCAATTTTTTTTATTCTAAGTGATGCAGATCATGCCGAAAGTGATGATGACCATAGAATTGATGAAGACCATCTTAGGTACCATGTTCCTAAGCATATAGTCTTCATCAATTCCGACATGGTCTTCATCACTTCCTTTTGAATTTTTTCCGGTATTAATCAGTCCACTGTAGGCATGGTCGGTTGATATGAAGACCATGCCGGAAAACAATACCTTATTAGGGTAAGTGTGGTTTAGGGCTCTATTCTCTCTGATTCCATTACTATCAATTATTCGATGAGAGCTAATGGCCACGAGGAAGCTTCGTTCATAAAGCTCTTTATAAAGCCGTAGAAGAAGAAGAAGAAGAAGAAGAAGAAGAAGAAGAAGAAGAAGAAGAAGAAGAAGAAGAAGAAGAAGAGAGAAACTAAGTTTTACGAGCAAGAACACAAAGACTAGAATTAAGTTCTAAGTGCAAAGGTATAGCTTTTTAAGAAGAGAGAGAGAACAAGAAAATAAGAAAGAAGAAGAGAGAGAGAGAGCAAGAAAGAAAGTAAGAAGCGAAGAAGAGAGAGTAAGAATAATTTATTTACATGGCATTTGGAATGTCTCCTTAATCATTTGTGATTATTGTGAGAAATAATAAACATGGTGAGTAATTTTATAATAAATATATGTCCTAAGCATACGCGCAACTTTTGTTGTTATTTACCTGAAAATTACCCTATTAGGGTAGTAAGTGTGGTTTAGGGATCTATCCTCTCTGATTCCATTACTATCAATTATTCGATGAGAGCTGCCGGCTACGAGGAAGCTTAGTTCATAAAGCTCTTTATAAATCCGTAGAAGAAGAAGAAGAGAGAAACTAAGTTTTACGAGCAAGAACACAAAGACTAGAATTAATTTCTAAGTGCAGAGCAGAATAAGAGAGAGAACAAGAAAGTAAGAAGCAGAAGAAGAGAGAGAGAGCAAGAAAGAAAGTAAGAAACATAAGAAAAGAGAGCAAGAATAATTTATTCATCATGGCATTTGGAATGTCTTGTTCAATCATTTGTGATTATTGTGATATTATTTATACTTGAAAATATATAAAAGTTGTGATTCATGTGATATATTTTGCATTTTGAAATGTACAATACTATATATATCTTTTAATTTTATTTGAATAATGCTTTGCTTTTTTAGTTTTTTCGTTTTCTTAAATATCTTACTTAGAATCACGATTTAGTTTTTATTATAATAACAATATTAGAAGCTCCAAAGTGCTTTATGAGTTGCTAGTTTTAAGAGAATTGTCTAAACTGGAAACAAAAAGCTTCATATAAGAGAATTGCCACACATCATATTGGATAGCAACCAGAGTTGTAGTGATACCAGTAAGGGTGAGTTACATCGTCTGATACCGATAGATACAAACTACCAACCACACATGGTCTTTCAATGTTTAATATATGATTACATTGCCCCAAACAAAATATGAAACAAATAGGTGTCATCGATGATACTACTCCTTTTGCGACAATTGTGTTGATCACAAATCGAAATTATTTTTTTGGGGAATGGAATGGTTATCGTGCAATTCAATGCACATATTTCCTTTGGGGCACCTAAGATATATATTTGCAACGGGGACTTTTCATGCCTTTGACATATAACGTCTCTTGCCAAACTTTATTCTCGTTGAGTGATATATGTTTAGTTGCTCATCCACTCTTTCATTATAATCGTGGCTCAGGGTCAGCATATCAACAAGAGACACAACTCAACAGTGGAGTTATTGGAAAAAGAACCTAGAATTCAAACATTGCAACAATTGTCCTGACACACATACAAGATCATAGTTTGAGTCCAAATTTGTTCACACTCCTCTAACGAGTGTATATTTCACATATTCTTCTGATTGGTCGATTATTTAACTGATGGCCTCATTAACCTCTATGTTTAGAATCACGACCCTCGTTATATAACTCCCTAAATTATATCAAGGGTAGAAATTGAAATGTTACGTGCACACTCGTTAAGGAGTGTGCATAGATTCAGACTTACAAGATCATATAAATAAGTCCGAAAAATTATGTGATGTAGTAATTAAGTAATTAAGCATACCTCCAGTGCGACATTTTCTCAGCATACCTCCAGTGCAAACTTTATTTACCGGCGTTGATCAATCTTCCTTTATAGAAAGTCATTAACATGGATCCTCCTACGCATATAATTGTACCTAATACTAGCATGTTCTTGAAGTTTCTTGTAGATCTTTTCCATCTTGAATGGTATCGCCATCAAGAAAGTTATAGCTGGTATAATATTTTCCAAAGCACATGCGATAGTCGCCGTGGGAGTACTTGATCTCAAAGATAATAGAAAGATCGGCTTGTTATAGCCCTGCATGATTTTGCATTCTAGTTCAATAATCTTAACCGGAAAATGCAAAAAAAAAGAGATTAATTAAGAACAATAATGTTTATAAATGCATGCATCTCACCCGATTAACGAGCATAAGAATAGCCGATGAATATCTTCATAGAGAGCTTCTAAGATTTTACCCCTATTAGATCAAGACACAAAAAGAACTAAAGAATGAAAGTGCAAAGATTATCATTTTGCTTCTTAATAAAGATATAAAGTTCTCTCTTCGGATTTTACCAAAGTAAGTTTCTCTCCTAAAATGCTCGCAAATAGGCGGTTATATTCATCCACAAAATTAGTTATCTTCATCTTCCTTCCTAAAATCTCTTTACCTTTTGTTAATATTCGGGTAGAGTAGTTTAGGCTTTTTTTAATATTTGAATAAATAAAATTGCATTATAGCAATGATTGATATGTATTTACTGTGTTTTTTAATTCTCATATGTATGGCAAGTGTATGCCTTTACGGTTTCTCATACTTCCTGGAAGGCCTTCGATTTCGTTCAATCTTTCAATAAGCCATTTATGGACGTGATGATCAGAGATTACTAAGTCGATGTGGAATTTGGGCATATTACTTTTTTTATGGAAGAAACATATCTTACCGGAGAGTATCCTACAAAATGGTGATAAATCATTAGAAGATTTCATTTCCCCGTTCGATTTACATATATTTAGTACAAAATTTTGTTTTCGATTTCTTTCGTTTCAATATTATTGTATTAATCATGTATTTCGATTTATGGATGTAATTGAATATTGTGTAATTATTTTCAAGTATCAATAAATTTTGGGGCGTTCATGCTCCTTATTCCTTCAAAAGAAAAAGATATAAAGACGAAAACCAAAAGGCATGACTAAATTGCAATAATACCAGAAAATTGTTTCTTCAATGCAAATAATAAAAACTCTCGTGAACTAGAAACATCAATCGTATGAACGATTTCACTTTAGCAACCCAAATATCATCTCAAAACATGTACACGATCTCAACGAGATGGAAAAACAGTTGAAAGCAAATTTGGAAGGAAATGAAATATACAGAACTAACAATTAAATTAGATGTACGTACCATTCAAAGTACATAGCTAACGGAACTATCATCACAAAGTGTTGGAGAAAATGAATTTCTTTATAAATGATTTTTAGTCTTGGTGTGGTTTGATCTTATGACCTAAGGGTTCTATGGATGCTCACTCATTTGTTTGAGTGAATGAATCTCTCTTTAGTCCCACATTGGGTACAATAGAGAAGGAGTTCCACTATATAACCATATTCCTATGGATATATTGACAAACGAGGGTGGAAGGGGTGGGATAAAAGTTTACTTTCGTTTGAAAGTAAGTGGTGTTGAGATATACTCACATCAATAGGATTTTCGGTATTGGTACGATCTCAAAGTTTGGGATGGGATAAAAGTTTACTTTCATTTGAAAGTAAGTGGTGTTGAGATATACTCACATCACTAGGATTTTCGGTATTGGTACGATCTCAAAGTTTGGGATGGGATAAAAGTTTACTTTCGTTTGAAAGAAAGTGGTATTGAGATATACTCACATCACTAGGATTTTCGGTATTGGTAATATCTCAAAGTTTGGGGTGGGATAAAAGTTTACTTTCGTTTGAAAGAAAGTGGTGTTGAGATATACTCACATCACTAGGATTTTCGGTATTGGTACGATCTCAAAGTTTACTTTGGGTAGAACAATCTTGTTAAAGATGTTCATACTTCCAAAACGAAAAAAATTTAGTTTCCTCCTATCTTGTAAATTAACAAGATTGAGATTAGAAATTTGTTGAATTTGATCATTACACTACTACAAATGTAGGTTATGGATAAAATGTTTGAATATAATATTACAATTTTATCATAACATGAATTGAATTTTGAATATTATAAATATGAGTTTTTGTCATGCTTTTAAGAAATCAATGGTTAGTGATGAATATGAGCATGTTAAATTTTCTTATAAACTTGGTGAATATTTTGAGTAACATGCATGTAACCTTACCTAACTCATAAAATCATGTACATTTTCAAATCTTACGCAACTTGCAATGATATTGGATGAAATAAATAATTTGAGAATCTTATAAAGATGCTTCGAGTAACTTGTCTTGATATCAAATATGATTTTTGAGTAGTGAATTAGGCAATGTTGCTTTCAAGAAAATTATTTGAATTTTTCTCTATATTGTGCAAAACGTCTTGGGTTTAAATCATTGGTTTATTAGTTTTTCACAATTTTTGGGTCTTTGGGTATTGATTTGAAATTCTTGTTTGAGTCAAAAAATAGTGGGGGTTCCGTATATGTTTTATAACTTTGATTCAAGTTAGAGGAACCGGAAAAATGAAGGTGACAAGTAAGTCACTAAGAATGGACCAGTCGAAATCGTTCCTCGGACCTACTCGGTTGGGGAGCTTGGAGCGAGGAGCAATAAGTTCGGACTTGGAAATCGCCAAAACTCGGTCTACTACTCGGAACTTATTTATTCGAGACTTATATATTGCTGCTCATAAATCATGAATTGTACGTAATTAAAATTAAAATTTTAACACTACCATGTAACTAAGTTTGTATATTGTTATATTGAACATATTGATCATGTATTTAGAGGTTTTCTGTTTGATAACTCTCATCTGAGGGGTTACAAAATTTTATTTATTGATTTTAGTGCATGCGAGGCCAACTCGGAAAAAACGTTAACTCGTTTTGCTCAAAAATCGGTCCAAATCGCCAAAATCGGACGACTTAATCGCTAAAAATCGGAAATGGCTTGGAATCGGAAATCGTCTCGGTCATATAGCCTGTAGCGATTACTCGTGGAGTAATCGGCCTTGGAGAGCGATTTTGACTACACTGGAATGGACCTAAAAAAAACATATACAGTGAGACTAAAATTTAGTCATGAATATTTTGTTTCCTATAATTTGGAAGATAATTTCTCATAGAAATTAACCTTGTTCTTCAAAAAATTAATCTTTGAAAAAATAAATAAATTCATGAGCCTATTGTTTTTAGACAAGCAAACAGAAAATCGTTGACACTTGCACTCATCTCGCTAAATTAACTTACATGCTTGTTTCGTTGAAGTTGTTTCTATTATGTATGATTTGTTAAAGTCATAAGTAGAAATATATATTTTTATGTAAGTTAAAGATGAGAATCTATGTAAACCAAGCATGAAAAACCGTGTAGTTTCTACAATAAAGAAAGCATATAAGTTAGATAAGTTATCATTTATATTCTGAAAACAACTGTAAAAAAATTTAAAAAAAAAAAAAAAATTGATTCATTTGATCATTTGAATGATTTCAGAATTGTTGAAAGTGAAATGCACAATACTCTTTGTCTTGTATGCATAAGTGATTTGTTGAGTTTTTATTCTAACTTATATGATGAAAATGAAATTGAGACCATGCTTATTTAACATGAAAGAATTCAGTGAACATGGTGTATGTTTTTGAAAATGAATTTTCTCTTTCCTTGGATCTATTTCATTTCAATGAAAATAGAATTTTAAAAGAGATAGAAATATATATAGTCTTACTGTACACTAGTTTTCACTCATTTGGTTTAGTGCTAATTTTTTTTGAGATTGTGTGTGATTGCACTAGACATGAGTATGGTAGCTTGGTATGTTTCTTTGCTACGTGATTGACTTATATATTTTTTTTTATAGTGGGGGTGTAATATATTGCTTCCTTAGTTGGGGTTCTATATTCAAATTTACCAATCCTAGTATGCAAAATTGGTAGAATATTTAGAAGGTTATAAGGTGTTTCAAATACATATTATACCTATAAATACACTATCTAAATGGTTACCGCAATCCTTTAAGGATATTGCGAAGTCGATTGGACATCCTTGATTAATCCTCTAAGGTATAGAGCGATTCGATCCTCTAATAGATATAGGAAAAGACATATTAATCCAATGTGATAGTACCGCTACTGTTGCAAGAATTGAGAACGTAACAACAACTATAAGAGTTGATATTATGATAATGGATTATATGGTGTCCGAAAATAGTTTTCTTTTGACGAGAGGATTGATAAGAAGGTGTGAAAACTTCTTAGGGATGAGGTTGAGTCCCATTGAGATTGAGTCATCTATGATGGATACCCAACCTAGAAATAGGTTCAACGGGACTAGACAAAGTCATGGATGATATGAAGATGCGAGAATCATGCTTTTGAAGAATTCATCCCACGGCATGATATCCTGAAGCGAGTAAAGGTTGAGTTTAATTTTTTATTTTAAAATTTTAAACTGTTAATGATGTTTATATCTCTATTCGAGTAGGGTACTTTGGTGTATTCTTGATAAACTCACCTATATGAATGTGTGGCCGCTTTCTAGAGAATATGGGCGCTCCGTAGATCATTCATTAAACCGGATACAAGCACGTGGTCGTAACATGCTAGCTTTAGACTTTATACTAGTATAGGCGTGTGTGTTAAGCTATCTTCTTATCTCCTAGAGTTTAAGACTTATGTTCACTCTATGGTCGGTTTAAGATAGCCTATTAACATTATGTAAAGGTTTAAGTCGCGAGTCACCTTTGCTTATGCACAATAGTCCTATACGCTTCTTGCTCAATGTTTTAAAAATATAAGTGGGGGATTATTGGGAATATATATATATATATATCTTTGAAGAAGGAATTTTATTAATAATAGGTAAACATATTGTCCGACAATAGTTGCGACTCAATAATACTTGGTGGACTGACAACTACGATCTAGAGATCGTAAACCGATTCTTTGAATTTAGCTAAAGTATCAAGCAACTTTATTACACTTCCTTGGGACAAAACTACATTCCCATATTTGAACTCTTTTCAACCTTTCGATTGCATCAGCGAATTACTTCATTTTCCCACGCTATTACCGGTGCATCTTTGTTGATGTATCTTCTATTCCCCGAAGATCGGTCCCAAGATAACCTCGTGTTAACCCCAACCTGCACTCAGCTTAACCGTTTTGAGAAAGCGATGCATTCTGCTTTTTCCGAGTTAGCTATTCCTGTATAGCATTTTTTGAGGCCCCCCCTCCATTGTCCTAAATGATCACGCAAAACAAGAGATATTCCAGTTAGTCCTGTGTTTGAATCATAAGAAGCATCGCATTTAATTTTATTGGGAATATATATTTAAAACATAAAATGAATTCTCAATAAAAATGTTTTTAATAGAAATTAAGTTTTCCATAAAAGAAAAAATTAATTTTGTTATCATTAACTTTGACCGTTACATATTTGTGGGTTTTAATTGTGTTAACTCCACCATAACAACATTTTAAAGAACATTTAATTGTTTTGAAACTCTTGACTATAAATCAGAGAATTCTGGTTGGAAGAACAAAGCTGGAGTTGAGTTTTTTCTTTTATGTTTTGATGTTAAAAAAAAAGAACTTGAAGAGTTGTTGAAATATTTTTCTCGTGTGAGAGCTTTTCATTTTTATGACTTTTGAGTTTTTAAAGAAAAATAAAATTTTGTGAGAAAGAAAAACAAGTGTGTGATCATCCTTGGTTTTTCTAAAAGAGTTTATGAGCAAGAATGAAATGTAGAAGTTTCACATCCTCTCACCGTGCAATAGTGATTGTATAAGAGATTGATATCGGTTGTTTTTCCTGGGGACGACGCGACATAGACGAACTGCATACACAATCTTGGGCAGAGCCGAAACGTCTTAAAGATAACGACCTAGTCCGCGACTCATCCATAACGTTGTTTGTTTCGTGTTTGATTTTATTTATTGTGCAGGCATAATTCGGAAATTGTTTGCGACACAAGCTGCTTGCAATGTTCACTCAAATTTTAGGCATATACCTCAAAATTTCTACATTAGGCAACACAGCACCTTCATTAACAGAAAGCCCAAAATATGAGAGAAAATGCACCTTACCTAAAGGCCCCACAGATGCTGGTATCCAGTTTGATGAACTTTGATAACTTTACCAATTTGGTCATTCTGGTAGTCACCTATGACTTATGGCCATGTTTCACAACCGTCTTGCACCATCACACCACCACCTACTCTCCCTATCTAAAAGGCCTAGAATGTCCCAAATAAAACTTTTGAATATCTTGAATCCAAATTTGTTACTTGACCTTTGAACTAGCAAGACTCATTTTAGCAACTCATTTATTTGTTCAGCAGAGCATTTAATTTCTGTTTTTTGTTTTCGTTTTTTTTTTTCCTCTGTACTCACATTATGTTGCTTCCAACTTTTTGTTTTTCTTATTAGTAGTAACCATGTGTGATTAGCCTCTATTTTTCAAAAGAAACTTATTATAGGGGCTCCAAGAAAAGAGTTTTGAGGGCTCCTAAGGATTCAAATATCCTACAATGAAGATAAGGGGACCTAATTCATAAGAAAAATACTAAAATACCCTTAACTTATTAAATATTGAAAACCTAAAACTAATTTGTTTGCATTTCTCTCCTTTAATTCTTCCATTTTCTTCTTCCCATCACCTTCATCGCTTATTTCTTCGATTAATCGTCAATTCTCAAAATAATTCATTATCGATTAACACCATTTAATCCACCCGCAATAACTTCAATAAGGTAAAAATCAAAAGCCCATCTTATTTAATTGGTTTCAATACATGGATAAGCGGAATCGATCGAATTGGTTTTTGAAAAAAGCAGCTTTAATCGTCTACGGTTGGGAAATATGAATTTTCCCAACTGTAGGCTTAACTGTCTACGGTTGGGAAGTATGGATTTTCCCAACCGTAGACAACCTACGGTGGGGAAATATGAATTTTCCCCACCGTAGACTGAACTACCTACGGTTGGGAACTATGAATTTTCCAACCCGTAGACTGTCTACGGTTGGGAAATTGTCTACGGTTGGGAAGTATGAATTTTCCCAACCGTAGACAGTACTGGAACTGTTTTTTGCAAAAATAAGTGATGGTTTTCTTAGTTTTTTCTTTTTATGATCGTCATCTTCATCATGACGGAGAAGAAAAAGAAGAAGAATAATAGGGTTTTTTTATGGTCATCATCTTCATCATGATTTATGAACGGAAAGAGAAGGATAAGATAATGGATTTAGTTTTTGCAAAAATAAGTGATGGTTTTCTTAGTTTTTTCTTTTTATGATCGTCATCTTCATCATGACGGAGAAGAAAAAGAAGAAGAATAACGGTGGTTTTTTTTTATGGTCATCATCTTCATCATGATTTATGAACGGAAATAGAAGGATAAGATAATGGATTTAGTTTTTTTTGTATATGATCATCATCTTCATCATGATTTATGATTGAAAAGAGAAGGAAAAGATAATGAATTTAATTTTATAATTCATGGAGGGTATTTTAGCCATCACAAAAAATAGTTAGATATGTGATTTTGTTGAAACTATTTCATAACCCGATTATATCATCTTGTGAGCCCTCAAAACTCTTTCTTGGAGCCCCTATAATAGGTTTCTTTCAAAAATGTATTTTTAATCCTGTAGTTATGGTATGCCCATTCGATGACATGCATAAAGTATTTTTAATCCCGTAGTAACCATATCTTGTAAGTTGTTAACTCCACATTGTTTATACATTCTGGCAGTGGAATATCCTTTTGGAATGATATATGGAGAGGTGGTAGTACTCTTGCTTCTGTTTTTCCATCTTGATGATCACATGCAAAATATCTGTGTTGATCTTATATCTGTTTGTCTCATTCGCCAGGCTCTGGGAAGGTGTCACTGTTTTCTTGCATTGTCACTTTGTGCTTGTCTTGATATTCGTCTCCTTGTTGGCCGCGTGATTCCTCTTCGTGTGTTTTCTTTACTGTCGCATGATTACTCCTTCATCGAGTTTCTTTCCTCTTCGTGCTAACGGTTGTCTTAGCGGGGGCGAGGTTGTCTATTAGCTCTGTGCGATATTTCGCCCCCTACAATTCCTTTATACTTTGTGGTGATGACACAAAATCGCAAGATCACATTTTTTTGCACTGTAGAATTGCACACAAGGTTTGCACGATGGTTATTCCTAGCAGCTGTCGGTCATGGGTTGTGCCGAGAAGTGTGGGAATGCTAGCTCTCACTTGGCATCATGTGCATTTTTCCAATGCAGGTAACTATTTATGGAGTCTCATTCCTGCAGTTGTTGTTTACACAATCTGGACAGAAAGGAATAGGCGTATTTTTGAACCAAAATACATCTTCAAGACTGATACAGATCTGGGTATAGAAGTGAAGTCACTTGTCTTAGCGTGGGCAGCTGCAGATGGGAGAAAAGTTCACCTGAACTTAACTAGCTCTGTGATGAATAATTGGGAAGCACTTTTTGTTTAAATTCAGCTTGTATTTTTTTTTCTCTACCCCTGGTAGAATTTTTGTAAATTCTTATTATTTAATATCTTCTCTTCTAATCATAAAGAAAAAAAAAAAAAAAAAAACACCAAATCAAAAATTGTATATTCATGATAAATTTCACATATTAACCTAAGTTATGATATGGTAGAGTGTTGGCCTGGTACCAAATATTTCGAGGAGTCCACAAAAGACAAAAAATAATAATAATAATAATCTCAACCGTTTCCCCAAAATGGCACCCCGTAGTCCCCCGACCATGTTTGACATTAACCCAATTATAGTCCCCCGACCATGTTTGACATTAAATGGATACTGGTAGGATGATGCAAATATGAGGATTCGAAAGAGAAAAAGAATCAGGAAAAGAGGATACAGATACACGAAAATATGTACGTTAATAAAAAAACACAATATTGGTTAAAAAGACCAAAATCAACAAATCCTGGGTTAAAAAGACATCTAGATTTTGATACTGTTTAAATGGACAAAAATACAAAAATAGCCAGGATGTAAACAGTTTTATCATACCCATTTTCAAATACTTTTCTTTTTAATTTACATAAGGACGCATCCAGCCATCCTTGCTATTTATTAAGCTTAAGTCAGGATGAATCCAGTTTCATCCCTGCTATTTTTTTTGTCCATTTCACCCATACTAATATTTTTCTCTTCCATTTGAACCAGGTTTTAAAAATATTTGGACAAATGACCCATTTTCCGAATTAAAAATGGTGGCAACTAAATTCATAGCGCTTAGATTCAAGTTATTAAAAATGGGTCCTCGGATTTTGCTGTTCAGGCAGTTGATCAGGATGGAGGCCTTAGCTTAGCCCTTAGGAATTCTGTGCTTGTAAGTTCTATTTGGGCTACCCCAATCACATTTTGAGTATCTTTCTGGAGATAATTAATTGTCTAATTATGTAAGAAATTAGGGGCAAAAATTTATTTGGAAATCATGTTTATCATCATCATTTAAAAAACCTGGCTTGATTGGGGTATACCCAAACTAATTGGGGTATACCCAATAAGACAAAAACGGGTCATTTTGAAGTAAAACCATGCCACCCCTTAACCTTGTATTTTCTAAATGGCTAATATGCCCTTGTTTAATTAACACTAAATAATCTGATTAGCTTAATTAATTGAGTTTAGATTAAAATTTTGAAATTATGAATTCAAAGATTCTTTAACCCGTCTTATGAGTTCGATTTGGATCAAAAAATTGTTTTGAAAATGTGAAAGGTCGGCAAGGTCGACGTTTGAATAAGGTGCCGCTATGTTCCACCGGCATGGTAGACGTTTAATAAGATGCCGACCAATTACAAATGCATTGTCTACGGATGAAGAACATGCCGACTATATCTCGACCGGCAAGGTCCATGGATGATTTAACATGCCGGCAAACATATGGCCTGAAGGTCGATAAAAATACCTCACGACTATAAGATTTTTGACATACAGAGAAGGTGTTACAAATGCATGATTCATCGGAAGGTACTAATTTCATAACTCGCGACTATATTTTAGTCGGCAAGGTATAGAGATAGATATCTTGCATACCCCGTAATTGCTAAATTCAGAGATGAAAAGCTCGCATTCAACCTTATACCCGCCGACTATATTTTGGTCGGTAAGGTCGACAAAAACCCCCGCCGACTTTTGTTCGTTTTGATTCTTTGTTGCTTTTTTTTTTTTTTTTCCGATTTCACATGTATAGTTAGAGTGTAGAAGAAAGATTTTGATTTTTTTTTTTATATATTTTGGCGGCAAGGTTTTAGTATGGGCAATTTGGTCTTTTAACACCTTTTAGACACCCCTTAGCACACTAGTTTGGATGGGAATAAAATGGGTATACCCCAATTAATCTGGGTATACCCCAATCTCGGCAGGGTAATACTACGGCCGTGGACATCAAATGCACCTGTGACAGTGAATCAAAACGATGTTCCTTCGGCTTCTCTGGAGTCTGGACATCATTACATCGGCAAGTCCCATTCACTCTGTCAATTTTGAATTTTATTTCTTTTTATGTTTAAAATAATCAGTTTTTAATAAATATTACCATACACCCGTAAAACTAATTAGCAGCATAATTGGTTACCAACATGAATAGTGGGTGTATGTTTTTATCTCGACCAGGAAGTAATTTCCCTATATGGAAACGGATTTTAGAACAATTTAACATAATTTCTCATCCTCAATTTTGAGATTCATGTTATTACTCTTTTTTCCGGTCAAAATTCAGTGCTTAGTCCCTCCACCTTTATCATCATCGTGTGCTTGCAGTGATCTCAACCCAAGAAACTTAGCATGGACATACGTCCCTATTATTACATACCCCTGTTTGTGAAAGATGCATGAAATATTTGTGGAATTGTGGCATAAAACAACAAAATTCAGCCTTGGGCTCAATAGCTTTGTGGGCTTTTTACCTTTGTAGTGAGTGACGCTGCCAAGCAACCTTGATGAGAAGGGAAGGAGATGTGTTCATTGTTCATTCTGCAAGTGGATCATCATGCTGCAACTCCTGCCCGACAATATACTACTACTTCTTCTTGCCTTTGGTCTTTCCAGCCTGCTTCTTGGACCTTTGTCCTTCTTCACGCTTGATTTTCTTGTTATAAGAAGTGTACTTAATAATCATCCCTAACAAACCATCGATAAAAAATTGTTTCAATCTTGGATCCACAGTCAACTTCTTAAAGCATTCATCAATTTTTGAGTAATGAATATCGGGATCCTCGTCACTGGAAAAAAAAATAGTCACAGACTCGCAGTGAATAAAGTCAAAAACAACAAACTGATCCTAAAAGAACTATGATACCACATGCTTCTAGTGACTGGGAAATGTCGGAAATGCAGAGAAAGACTTAATTCACATGATATTCCATGCTAGATCTTACCTCTGCTTAGAAATGAAGCCGATCAAAAGAATTGAAGAAGGCAAGTAAACTAAACCACAAGATATACTTGAAATAACTAACCTGCGGCTTAATGCAAAAGAGAGCTGCTTTAGTTCCCTCATCCATTTTGCATCTTTAACACCCGGACGAATACTACTAGGAAACAAATGCAAATATACAACTGGAAAAAAAAAATAAATGTTATTGCGGAGGAAAACCAGGAGACAATTGTGAATTCTGCAAGAAGGAAAATTTGGTTCTTCCTGCAGATGAGGTAGCTGTTTTATTTATGCTCAGAATTTCAGCTCTAAAGTAGTTTGTATCACTTGAACTTGTTAAACCAGTAACCCCATCTTTCTTTCCACACTCACCTTGATAACCTGGCATTTTAAAACTTAGATTATTTCCACACTTGTTAAACCAGTAAACAAGAGTTTCCAGTTCTAAAACTTAGATTATTTCATTTTACAACATGAGATGACACATAACCTTTAGAAACTGACTGAAGGATACGAATGATATGTCATTCTCACCATATCCCACTGACCTAGCAACCTTCTTGAATAAGTGGGAACCCTTGTCCTCAACATAAACATTTTCTTGGTAGACCTGTAAATAGCTCTGGTTAGTAAGGCACTTACTAACTGCTATCTTTGTTAGTACCCAGTTAGTCTTGGAATATAAAATGATAGAAACTACAAGGTGGAACTGAACTCATAACATTTATGGAATTTAGTGAAATTGATTCATATAGGATTCCAGGTAATAGTTCAATTCCAACATTGAGTACTTTCTAATGAATATGGAAGTTATCCCTGAACAATATGGTTTACATAATCATTGTCTTGTTTTTTTATTTACTCTTCAGAGTGTTAGGTGTTCAAGGAACGCATAATTAATGGATCAAATTTTGTGCAGGTTTGGAGTGAGTCAAGAAGATCTACATCTATCTCCCAAGAATATCTGGAAGAAGTGATGACTTCCGTCAAGAAAGATCCATATCTGAAAACTATTCTAGAAGATATTGAGACTGGTGGTCCAACTGTACTGATGAGGTATTAACCTACCTTATTGTGTTTTTGATAACTTTGCATTCAATTCTATTAGATGTTCCTTTTTTTTTAACTAAGCTTGAAACTTCAAATGTTTTTAGGTACTTGAATGATTCAGAGATTACGCAGAAGTTGGCGCTAGCTATGGGTTTTGGAGTTTTAGGAGCGTACAGTGTTAATTCAGTTGAACATAATGCACCAAATGCTGATGCAGAAGATCAAACTGCCAAACAGGCTTGAGGCAATTGTTCACAAATGAAGCTACTCATTTCCATATCACAATGTTTTTTTGAACTAATGGGATAATGTGTTTCTCATCATGGTGAATTAGGATGATAGATTCTAAAGAATATGTTACTAATTGCTTAGGGATAGTTCCGAATTTTGATAAAGTTCATAAATCTTATCAATTGGGATCATCATACTCATCATCATCAAAGATTACGAATGATTTTGTTTTGGGAAACTTGGCACGAGGTTTTCAATCATCTGTTATTTTGTTAGTCTTGGTCTTCTTCTTCTGCTGATTGTTTCCGTTCATTCATGTTAGTTATTAGATGCCTTTCTAATACCGTGGGAATTTTCACCAGGTTTTCATATCAATCAGAAAAAAGAAGAACGAAATAAAATTGTTTAACTAGGCTCACTAAAATTACCAACAGCGTTTTTCATTGTTGTTTAAATCTTTTGGTGCTAACTGCTAAAGGAAAGTCCAAAGAAGATCAAGCAAACAACCATATGAAAAAGCTGGAGTTGAATGCTAAGTTGAACAAGCTGGATAAAATCACTTACTGGAAGTAGTTAATTTATTTTATTTTTCTTGCTTAATTCTGTTGGCTAGAATTTGGTACCCAATATTGTATGTAGTTACATTGTCTCCTTAACGACTCACTGAAGATTACAGACCTTAGAGGGCTTAGACTCCACTTCCATAGACAAATATAAGAGAAACACGAAACAGGGGAGGAAGATGAGAGCAAACCAAAAAAACAAAGTCCAAAGAGAAACACAAACCACTCCATTTAGCCTGAACTTAAATAAGAACACGAGCACCCAAGAATTCTTAACTGAAGGCAGCCCATAGAACTCTTAACTGAACCAACAGTATTGTAAACACACAGCACCAACAGTTTGGCACCCTTAACTGAACCAGCTACCTAAGAAGCAAATTGTGGATGCAGATTCTCTTGAAGTAATAGCGGCGACAAAAGCTAACTTGAGAGAGTCAGCATCAGAGTGAGTAACAACAGCAGCTCAGTATATTACGACTCTGCAAGAACGTAATAAGCACCTTAGTTCTTGTAATCAAACTCTCAAACAGCAAACTGTTAATAGACAAGGGAGTAACAACCTGCCATGAGGAGTCCAGCAAAACCATCTTCAGAGAACCTTTTACGAACAGAGCACACTCCAATAGCATAACTTCACACAAACACCTTCCTGACTTCTAAGAGATGAAGACAACACCATTAGCTTGCAGCTTACTACCAAAACTACGCAGAACCAAGAGATGAAGAACGGCTAAATATCCAGAATGGGGACATCAAGTTGCAGGTACAATAGAAGTAGGAGACATCAAAGAACCCATCGCACAGATTAATAAGTGAAGAAACACCATCTTCCCCTTGAACCACTAAACCAACACAGCACAAACAAAGATAGCATCAGCATCAAAAATTCAGCTTCATATGAGAGAATAGGTGATAAATGAGTGCATTCAGTGATTAAATGACTTGTCTCAGTTTATTGTACCACACTCCAACTCAAAGAATAAGAGGATTACAGGATCTTGACTTCAAACAGACAAAGAACTAACAAAATGACGAAATGAAAACTCTAAAGAAAGAACAAAAACTGCAACCAATGTCAACCAAAAATCAGGATTTTAGTTCGTTCTGCACCAGGTGCACCAGCATTCTGTTTCAACAACCCTCCTTATTGAAAATGTCTTAGGATTGAGAAGGCGAGACCTGCAGCAAACAAAAAAGATACTCCGACGCTCAAGTCAGTAGGGAAATTATGCAAAATATAGTAAATATAAGAATTGAATATTTCAAACTTGGCATTCATTTGGACAACCCTCCTTATTGAAAATGGCGAGACCTGCAGCAAACAAAAAAGATACTCCGACGCTCAAGTCAGTAGGGAAATTATGCAAAATACAATAAGCATAAAAATGGAATTAAGAATATTAACAACTTCAACATACAGCTATTGGCAAAGTTTTTCGACTCTCAGTCTTCTGACCCAGAGCATTTCCGTTCCCAGCATTTCAGTTCAAAGCTATAAAATTCAAAATGAAACCTAAGCAATTGACAACAACTAATAATAAGAAGAAAGGAAAATACGTTCAAATACGCCTATATTCAGCACTTAAAGAACTAATAATAATTAGTTGATCTAAGAGCAGACGCCGCACACGTTGAAGAATTGACAACAACTGACTTTGCAACATTGAATCAGAATTCATATTAGAGATGCACAAAGCTGTGCAAAATTTCATTTAAGGTTGAAACAGATTTCATATAATATCAACATCAATATATGCTTAATCTGAACAAGGTATTCGCAAAGGGATTAGATCCTAGGACAAGTGCTAGTAACAAGTGATGCTAACAAATCCAACGATCAAATTAAATGTTTAAAAGCTTGTAGTGAACTACCATCAAAATAACCGTAAATGCATCTACGTATGTAATCATAACCGTAAATGCATCAATGTATGTAATCATAAGCTACTGAAATTTCTTCATGAGTGTGCAAGAAGCCATGAACAAAATGATAAGTTTTTTTTTCGGAGCTTTCATAGCATACCCATCAACTATAGACAGCAATTCAGTTGATAAACACATATAAAGGTTCTGAATTGAACTTTTCTGAAATACTTTTACTCAAAACTAAGTTAATTGAAGAGGAAGAGAAAGGAAAAAAACAAATACCTTAGCAACAAAAGCACGGCAATGAATCAATGGAGCAGCAAGATTTATGTGCAAGCCTCGCCAACACCAACCAGCCTACAATGGAAAAGAAGCAAAGCTTTATTATTAGTATTCGACTCTTCAATAGTCATTGCGGTACGCAATTAAAAACTCAAAAAGAAGATTATTGCAATATAAACATACATCAGCATTAGCTATCAGCACATACTTCTTTGGCTTATAGCAATTCAATTCACCGTCGGTTCACAGCAGTTGGCCTCATTGCGCTTCAATGCACAGCGCTGTTTCACAGTGTTCGGTTCTTCTGCGCTTCGATGCACAGCTTTGTTCACAGCTGGCGCGACAGCGCTTCAATGCACGGCGCTTCGGTTCACAACATGTTGCCTCATAGCGCTTCAATGCACAGCGCTTCGGTTCACAGTTTTGGCTGTGTTCGGGCTGCACATCGGGCTGTGTGGCTACAGCTGTGTTCGACAGCACATCGGGCTGTGCGGTTATGGCTGTGTTCGGGCTGCACATCGGGCTGTGTGGATACAGCGGTGTTCGACGCTGCACATCGACGACTATGTGGTTATCGCTGTGTTCCAAGCTGCACATCATAATAAGAGATTATTATTAGTACTTCCAAATATACCTTAAAACACAATAAGAGATAGATTCTTTAAAACAATCAACACCCATTTTTGTGATTTGTATGAATAGTGTAATTAAGGTGCATTTGAGTGCAAATATGCAAATATAACTCATAGTTGGTTTCACAGGAAGTCATAGTTTGAACAATGGCTTACTGGCTATTAAATTAGAAACAAGGATTGAGCTGATCATAACAATACATCATAGAGAACATTACACAAACAGCTAAAATACATGATTACCCAAAGTCACATCAACTAATCAGAAACGAACAAGGATTGAGCTGATGATAACAATAATAATTCTGATTAACAGAAGAGTCATTGAAATGCTAGATCTAAGAAGAAACTGACCTTATCATTCCTTGCTAACATTGTGTTGTTGGTGCAAAAATATGACTCAGTAGAAGAAGACATCAATCATCAGCTTGAAAAACACTTTAAGATCTTGTTCAGCACCACCAATATCTCCTTGAAAGAAAGAAGAATCAATCTCTGAGGTAGAATCAACACCAACACCAAGATAGGTAATGAGTGAAAAGCGACTTAAAAGTGTTTGTTTATATGACTCAGTGAGTAAACTGAACTCCATAGATGTAGAAGAAGAAAACCAGAACTAGATCTAGATTGAGAAAATGAGAGACAGAGAGAGAAATGTAGGGAGTGGAATCTGTCTTGGCCAAGAGAGAGAGGGGTGGATAAGATCTAAATAGAGAGAGAGTTATCTTTGAGCGGGAGATTGCGGAACCCAAGATAAATTTCAAAATTCAAATTCACAGGGTGAAAGAGAATTGTGGAACCCAAGATATTTTAAAAAAAATTTAAATTCGCAGGCAAGAGAGAGAGTGCGGGTCTTCATTTTGACCATTTTTTACTGTTTTGACTTGAAGTGGTCCACCATTTTTTCCTGAGAAACACAAGTTCATCAAATAGCTTGAGGCAGAGTATGTGAAGTGTGATGAAGCACCAAATGCCTAGACTATCAATAACGGCTAACGCGTTCCAGCTCTGCATATGCTCAGGTTTATCTTTGCTCGAACCAACGGTGAAGAACAGAACAACATTCCTCAGCAAACCAATAGTTTCGAGCAGAAGACGCAAATTGGTGATCATTCATGCCAAGTAAGTCTCTGGATTTTTGAAGAAATCGATCCGCAATTTCTTTTCTCCAACAGGCATCATAGTTCAGCATAATGTATATGGAACTTTGATTACGTTCCCGCTTATACACACCTAAGTAACCCAAACAGAAATTCGCATACCTTTTGTAGTCTTGCTTATCTTGAGTTCCAAGAGAATTCAGATAATTCAATATATCAACCATCTTTTCCTTCCATAAATTCCAAAAGTAAGTCAATGTCTGAATGGAGACCCTGTTCCTGGATATTGAGGTCTTCACATGCTCTATTGTGTTCAAGATCACATGATCTACCCAAACGTACTCAGAGGGTGCTACGTCTAGATGGTAATCGATGATTCTTCTCAAAGAAATAATTTCACCACGCAGACTCTTGACATTTTGTGAAGCAATTAAACAGCAATTCATCTCTGACAATCTACTAATGGTGTCTGATAATATGCTTGCCTCTGTACTAATGGATCCGTAAAAAAAATCATCTTTGCCATTTGCCATTAACTTAACTTTTGCCAAAAGTATGTCTTTGTTCGGAAAGTTTTTCAAGGGCCAACCTTCATTTCCATCTTCCCAGACAGAATTGCATAGAACATAAAACAGAATTACCTCTGCGGCGTCTACTATGTGTTCTGCCTTCTAACATATCTGCCTCAAGAAGACAATCCCCTTTCATTCTTGCAAAAGCGGCAGCTTCCATAAAATTTTCAGACCCCGCTTCAAAGAGGATGAGC
>JAJJWW010018992.1:185501-226140 GCA_023531295.1 Papaver armeniacum
TTAGGAACTCGAAAACATTAAACTTCGAAAAAAAAAAAAAAAAAAGGTGAAATCGGGGAGATAACTCACCTGAATCGAATTTATTACATTTGACTCGTATCTAAACAAATATTACTTTTAAATCTAGCAATATACTGTTCTGATGGATAAACTGGTTTCGCGTGAGTCCAGTGTAGTCAAAATTGTTCTCCAAGGCCGATTACTCGCCGAGTAATCATTACAGGCTATATAGTTGAGGCGATTTCCGATTCCAAGTCATTCTCGATTTATAGCGATTAAAAGGCGGCCGATTTTGTCGATTTAGACATAAGTTATTATTAAACAGATTCTGAGTATTAGACCGAGTTTTGGCGATTTCCAAGTCCGAACTTGTTGCTCCTCACTCCAAGCTACCCAACCGAGTAGGACCGAGGAGCGATTTCGACTACTTTGGCTGAGTCAGATCTAGATGCCGATGCCGAGTCAGATCATCTCTGTTCGGCAATGAAATCTTTTTTTTTTTTTTTTTTTTTTTTTTTTGTAAAACAAAGCCGAGCTGCTTTTTCATGGATCACTGAAGAAGTATGATAAAGTAAAGAATTTCATTACTTCATTTCTTCTCACCCATTTCTCGGATTTTAAGGTTAGTGAAAATCTTTCTTTATTTATTTTCAGTGTTTTATTAAAAAGTTTGGGTCTTTACGTTACTGATTATTAAGTACGAGGAGATGGATAATTCTTCATTAACCACCATCTTATAATTGGGGTTTTATAAATTTCAAAATAGCTATGTTTCAATCTTTTTTTTTTTTTTTTTTTTTTTTTTAACTCAGTGAAATAAGCAAAATATTACAAATCGGGCAAAACTTTTGGTTGGATTAAATTTGCAAAATATTACAAATAAATATGCCAATTTGATTTGGAATTGGATTAAATTTGTGTGTTGTTTTAGAATTGTGTGGCTGCATGAATCTTCAAGTTGTTTTGTTTTATTGCAAGGGGTTGTGTTAATTCAGCTTCATTTAAAGCTTGGTACAAGATGATGTAATATGGTTTTGTTGTTAGGAATGTAACTACACTTTTCTGTTCCGGATTCAGCACCTTCAAACTGTCCCAAATGATTCCTCACAACAAAACCATATTACATCATCTTGTCCCACGATGCTAACATTCGCCAATATTTTCGTTAAGTCTTATACAGATGCAGTTTAATGAAAAATTTGGCATGTCAGAGCCTAATCTATACAGTAACTTTAAATAAAGTAATTTTATTTAACTTTATTTAACACAAAAATTTGGTTAGGTCCATCACGATAATCGTGATGGACCTAACCATCCATGATCAGTGGCGGAACCAGGATTTATAGGGAGGGTAGGCAAGTAAAAAAAAACACCACACAGAAAAAAGCACCTACCAAAAAAAGCACATGAAATATTACCAACTCCTAATGTTTGATAACAACAAAATATACATATGAGATACGATGCATGTTAGCTAGTTAATTTTTTTTTATCATATATTGCTCTATAATTTGAAGTAACTAGCAAAGGGGTGAAAGGAGAGCACAAGCAAATAGAAGTACATTTTGATTTTTTGTCTTGCTCTTTTTCATTTTGGTTTCGGACTTGGGCCTTTTTAGGGTATGCAAAAACAAAAACTTTTTTGATTGGGCTAAAAATGTACTACGGAGAGAGATATAGGCAAGGCAAGGGTAGGCAGTTGCCTACCCTTGCCGTTGGTTTCCTCCGCCCCTGTCCATGATGGAACGACAATTCGGTCAAAAGGAAATGCCAGAAAGACAAAGCAACCTCACAATGTAGTCTTAGTTACTGGATTACGACTCTCTCTCAGTAGAAACTAATCATCATCAACAAGTGGAGCGACATCAAAATCTATGAAGAAAGTTGAAGACATTTAAGGTTTATAATCAACAATAGAAAGAAAAACAAAATTAAAAATCAAAGTTGAAGACTTAGAGCAAAGAAAATCAAACGATGTAAGGTGTTGAAGTTCATGATACCAAGATTTACTAGTTGCGAAGATCCAAGTGCTAAAGTCCTTGTCTCATGCCCATGTAAATATTAGTCTTGTTTCAAAAAAATAATTACATTTAAATTTTGTTGAATAAGACCATAGGGAATTAGAAATCTATAAGGAAGTTCAAGCAAGAAATCGAAGAGATGAGTTAATTGTCAAGGTTCTACGAAGTTCAAGAGTTTATCATCAACAGTTGAAGCAGAAGAATTTCTGCGATCACAGAGAGAGTTAAAAAGAGATGCATATTGGTTGCTCTGTTAGTCCGCTTTCCATCGGCACAAGATCTTTCTAGCTTGGTTCAACTCATCACACATAATTTGTCAGTTTGTATAGCGAGATGTCCCTCTCATCTTTATCTCTCTCCAAATCTTATCCAGAATTTGTAAACGGATGCATCTTATAATGTTTATCTAGTTTGTATAGCGGATATCTCTTTATCTAGCAAGTATTGCAGATGTGTCTCCCCTTTTCCTATTCAGCTTTAGAGCGGATACTTTTTATATCTCTGGCATTTTAGTTACTTGGCGATGGGTTGAGAATATGTATGTCCTCGTACCTCTTTGAATACTTGTGACCAGTTTGGAGTAAAAGGTTTTGTAGGT
Organism: Papaver armeniacum; assembly: GCA_023531295.1. Lineage (NCBI taxonomy): Eukaryota > Viridiplantae > Streptophyta > Magnoliopsida > Ranunculales > Papaveraceae > Papaver > Papaver armeniacum. The sequence continues at coordinate 188,121 of JAJJWW010018992.1, forward strand.
ACACCTCAGTAAGCCCTCCCGAGACTATAACTCGGCCACTAGGGACACCTAGGGGTTTAAAGGCTTATTGCATACGCTAAGTGTAATCGCGATGCCTGCGACAGTGAGTTAGGATTTTTCTTCATTTGAATTTTGCCCGGGACTAGCAAAATGTAGGTTTGGGGATATTTGTTGAGTGTTTAAACATGTCATACATGACATCTTAATTTACAATTTTTAGTTCTCTATTTTATACAGATTTGGTTGTTTTTGTTTAGTTTTGCAGCAATTGGAAAAAAATGCTCGATCGGGCTTAAATACAGAATATGCACGTAAGATGCATAAGCAAGCTTAAATTAATACCCAGGCCTTCACCAAAGACGGACGGACAAATCAAGGGCCAAGAACCCATTTTGCAGGACCAAGAAAGCAAAAACCATTGTACGGGATATGATGAGACACAAATTAATTACTAAACATGACTATATGAGGAAAGTGTCGAAAGAAGAGAAGATTCCATTTACATAAGCGGACAAATGTGGATGGCACATGAAGACTTAAGGCAGTAAGTTGGAGGCAGAAGCTAGCTACAAGACAAATGGACGAGCACTGAAGATAGCAGCCGGAAATTCTGTGGAAATCTTGTGTATAGTGCATGCTTTAACCAACGAATAAGTCATTTACTTTTCTTGCGAGATTCTAAAATTAAATGGATGACCGCGAGGGCGGGGGGAGGCCAACCGATGTTCGATACGTTATGATTTTGATTTTGATCTTGATCTTGTTGGGGGTATATATTTAAAAATATAGTTTTGTAATATTATGCCAAAGTTATAGATAAAGTGTGGGGTATTATTTTGGGCTTCCACACTATAGGTATGGGTTCAAGTCCCATCCCATACAATTTCACTAGGGTATATACTATTTACACTATATACTTAAATTACATTAATCCGGGAGCGGGGCTTTGGGATCTTGGGAGGTCTGCTGATCCAGAAACCATTTTGTTGCAGGTAATTATTTCCTAATTAATTACAATTAATATTTACAGGGCATTTAATCAAAAAGATTTTTCATTAATTCCATTGATTTTCTTTGGTTATAAAACTGGTTTCTGGAAGAGATGGAGATACAACATTTTTATCTATATGTGTTCTGAGCAAGTGTTAGAAAGAGTAAGAGTTGGTTCGATTTCTCAAGGTGCAGAGAAATCGAAATAGAGAGTTATCAATTGTTTTATCCCATAAGATTTTCGACAAAAATTGACTGCTAACACAATCAAGAGGCAGAGTCGCGAAACACCTTAAAGATAGCGACTTAGTCCATGACTGTTATTTGAGATTCATTATTGTGTGTAATACTGTTTTTGTGCTTTGTTTCAAATGGATCTTGATCCTCCATGTTGTGGTAAACCTCTCTCCTAAAATCGCCGTGCAACTCACTAGGTAGTTATCTTCATCTTCTAAATTCATTTTTCCCTGGTAGATTAGGTTAGTTTTTCTTTTATGTTTTGAATAAATAAGATTGCATTATAGCAATGATCAGTATATTTGTATTATATTGTTTAATTCTCATCCGTATGACAAGCGTGTGCCATTACGATTTCTCATACCTCTTGAAGGGGCTTTGATTTCGTTCAATCTTTCATCCAACCGATTTACAAACGTGACGATCAAAGATTCTGATTCGACGTGGAATTTGGGCATATTACTTCTTTTATGGAAGCATCATATCTTTCCAGTATCCAACAAAATGGTGATAAACCATTAGAAGATTTCAATTACCCTATCATTTTACATATATTTGGTGTAGAATTTTCTTTTCGATTTTCTTCGGTTTAAGATTATTGTACTAATCATGTAATTCGATTTATGGGTGTAATTGAATATTATGTATTTATATCTAATTATCAATAAAGTTTGGGGCTTTCATGCCTTATTCCTTAAAAAAAAAAATCCTTTTTGTTTTGCACCATCCATCATTTAGGTCGGTGATATATATATGATCTTAAATGATTTATCATATAACTACGATTTTGTATTTATGGTCTTTATTTAGCGGGTTTATGAGTATTGTTTTACACGGCTGAAATTGTATCTTTCTCTACTCGAGTTCTAGAACTATGATTTACATCTATGGGAACGATTCTTTTGACCATTACCACGTTTAGTAATATAATGATTTTCTAAAAAAAAAAGTTTGAGTGCAAAAATGTTTGATTGGTCGTATATGTGAAGGTGTTCGTCATCTATTTAATTGTCTCGATTTTTTTGAGATTTTCATAAATTATAAGATCGGTTAGTTTCCTTGAGCATTTTTTGTGACGAAGCGTAAATGTCGTACAATTAGTCGTCCCATATGACCCTTAATCATTCAATCAAATATATGAAATATCTGTCCCCACGAACCACGCGTGACAACTTGATAGACCCCACGTACTGTTTTTTGATACACCCTTAACACTCGGTAGAAAAAGAGACTGGTAAGTGTCGTCATTTATTTCGGTTTTTAACAAAAAAAGCCGATAAGTTTTCGTTCTTTTTCTTTTTTCCTATTTTTCGTTCTCCTTCCCCTCTCTACTCTTTCGTAGGGCAGTTTTCTCTGCTCAATTAAAATTTTTCCATTACTACCTTAATTCACATCCTCGACCACCAAAAAAAAAAGAAGAAAATTCAGTCCTTTTTTGTTTCTCCACACTAATTGTCCATATCGTTTTAGTAGGTATTGTATGTTATCATGGGAGGAAGATCAATTTTACTTTGTCATGGGAGGAAAATCAATTTGGAAAAGGGAAAACATTAAGTTGTTTAAATTTTTTTAGGTGCCTGAAATGAAGAAAGGTGGCTAACAATTACGGGAAGACCCATGGAAAGCGAAATTGAATTTGTCATGCGAGGTGGTAAATGGGTCGGGTTTATTTTAACCAGGCACCAGAGTCCGTCTTCTACACCCGATTGTTGGAAGAACTCGTTATGATTTTTGATTGATGATCAACTCTGTTTTCTTAATTTCGACATTGGTGCGTTTAATGGAAGAATTTAGTGAGTCTCTAAATTATGAATGTGGTATTTGAAATTACTGAAGTATAACTGCCGTAATTATCACAAAATGATTGAATTAGCAAAAATTTGGAGAAGTGGGAAGGTGACTTTAATCTCCTGATTAATCGATTCTGATCGATTTACTGGATATTTTGAAGAAATTTTAACTGTTAATTTGCTTGTTAGATTACTTTAGAAGGAAATTTCCAACCAATTTGTTCGATTATCTCAAATTTATACGTCAATCCCATGAATTGTAATTTCAAAAAATTTAATTTTAATTTTCCTGCACAAATTTTGTGACCGACATCTTCATGATTTCCCATCATATAGAAGGCCGACCCATCATATAGAAGGCCTCCCTTTGGGTCGGCCAATGAGTATCGTCTATCCATAGAAAGTATTGTAGGTACTCGGTTATAAAAGAGGGAGTTAGTACGTTCATTGACATCTTTATTTTGGGGGTCCGGAGAACTTTGTGTTCCGTTTTATTAATTTTGGCCCTCCACTTTATTGTTTGGTGTAATCGAAAGAGAAGAAACAAGAAATTGTGAACAAATCCGCAAGCTCTATAAGTCATTTTGAGTTGAATAAAAATGAATTCCATGATTTTTTGTGTGTCTTTTCTTTTGATTATGAGTAGCTAAATTTTTATCTAGGATTAGAGAGGAAGTCCTCACATGCATGCTAAAATGTTGTGACTATTTTTATAACTATTCTTCTTGGTCCTTATTTCTTGATTTGTCATGATGATGATTCTCCTCATGTTTTCTATAATGCTTGATTAATTGGTCTATATATTATTTAGTAGAGACTAGCATTCTATATTGAAGAGAGTTATTAATATTTTGAGAAAATAATTGTTTAAAAAAAATATATTTTCCGAGACGTATTTTTGGTCCTAAACCGTCTTGTGCAATTATGGGAGAGTGTTATAGGGACATGCTCAGGTTACCCATGTATACTTGTGGCAATAGTATTCTTGGATTCTCAAGCTAATTTCTTATCGTTCTTAGCATGAGCATTTTTGGAAGAATACTTGTACAAGTATTTGTATTTGATGTGTCAAATTTTATTTTTTTTGTTTGGTTAAACAAGGTGCTACTCACATACTCTAAAACTGCTTCTCTATGAGACATAGAGTTTTTGAGTCACTTTGATTTCTTCAAAAATTTCAAGAGTTTTTCAACATGGTTGTGCGTGCACGACCTTTGTCTTGCGTTTGGGTCGAGATTGATCTTGTACAGGTTACCCATGTGACTGACACGAGCCAATTAAGGAAACCCTAAAATTCCTTCCCTAAGAAACCTTTTAAGTACCCGACCTATTGAGTTTCGTAAGTCACGTACGCATACTCTAGGTTATTTTCCGGGTTATCAAGAATGTCATCTTCTTCATCTCTCTATGGTGATTTTGCAAAGGGATTTCTTAAGAAAGGTTTTGGTTTCGATTCAAAAGGGAGGAAAAAAATAACTCTTGTAGAAGATGGTGCACCTAATGCCTCATGCTATTATGCCTACTCACACCAAGATGTTGAGAATGAGGATATGGTTTCTGCTGAAGTGGTTCATGACTTTCTTAAATACTTTGAGGAAGCAAAATTGCAACTTGTTGATACAATGAAGGATCTTGATGTGGTTAGAATTGAGTTGAAAAAGGTTACTACTGACCTTGGTCTCATAAAATCACATGCTAAAGAACTTATAAATGAGGATATCTTCTCTGAAGACGCAGTTGATACTATCAATCACAAGCTTGAAGGCCTCGAGACCCGTGAAGCTGGCGAACGTGAACCTTGATTTAGCTTGTGATCGGTTTCTAGTAGATGTTTTGCTCTTTATTTATCTAGGAAACTTCTTAAAAGAATTTTATTCTTGTTTTTGTTTAAGAAGGATAACTAGGGTTTGGAATAGCCATTATTGTGAGTACATAACTATGTCAACCTTTTCATCTTCATGTTTTTAGATTTATTTGTTTAAATTCTAAAGTTTGGTTTGGAAGATGATTTTTGCAGTATTAATCTTTATGGTTTTATATATTGCAATGTGTTATGGGATATGTGTGTTTGCGTCCGTGAGTTATTATTGTCCCATATATTATCAAAAGTTATCTCGGTTATATGTCGATATGCATGTATTGATATAAGATCGATGAACCTTTGACAAACAAAAGTTAAGCCTATTATGTCATTTATTGATGGAAGATAGGTTAAAATCTTTTGATTACAAGGATTATGTCTATTATATGTCATTGTGCAAATAGTGATGGAAAATAGAATGAATCCTTGTATATTCCGCAGTATTGATCATCCCTGATCCTTATTTTATGTATATATTGTGCGGCTCCATAAGTCTTCTTGTGTGAGCATTTCCAACTAGACTAATCATAGATTCTTTTGTGGTTATTTTGGTTGTGTATTCCGATTAAATTAATCATGGGTTCTCTTGTGGTTAGTTTAATTGAGAATTTTGGATACAAAAGCATTTTGTGGTTTTTGGTGTCTAAAGAAATCCTTCTTTTCTCGTAAAAGTAAGGTCGCTCTTGTTGTTCTTTCGGGAATGACATCAAATGGGGGAGAGTTCTTTTGAACTTGCACTTAATTGCCATATCTTTGTGGGGAGTGCGGCTGTGGAATATTTGAGGAGTTATCTTGTATCTTTATAAACTCCATGATGAATGCATTTAGCTTCGGCTTTATGATTGCATCTAAACAAAGTTGATATGTACTTCTATTTGGTCTTGAAGTGTCTCCATGAGAATTTTCATTAGGATCCCGTTTTCGTACCTTTGCCAATTTTATTGACAAAAAGGGGGAGAATTAATATGTAGTTCACACTACAAATACATATGCTTTTCGGATCATTATGTAAGGGGGAGTGATTTTCGTGTTGAGACAAAGTATTGACTAAGGGGAGTGATACATATCACCATAGTATTGTTGTCAAAGTTGTGATATGAGAACTTTGATGTTGTGTAATAATACTATGACACTGTATAACAATGATCGAGAGCTTTTGTTTTCTCATTATTATGGTTACGGAACTTCAACAACTATGATGCTGAACTTACAACCTTTGGAATCATGGGAGTACTTGGAAAAGACGAAGTTTTCGAGTAATGTTGAAGCGCCAAGGAGATCAAGCATGTGGACGAGAAGCTACAAAGTTTTATCTATTTTGTAATCCATATGTATTGATAGTTTTGTCACTAAAATTGACAAAGGGGGAGATTGTTAGAGCATTGCTCAGTCGAAATCGCATGCGTTGCTATATCAAGCATGTTTGTCAATATTAGTGATCAAAACTATATGTCTTAATTTCTAGTTTACTTATGACTAAGACTCGGTCTAGGATAGTTAAGTGCAATTGAGCTCCAGACTCCATGGCAATCATCTTACGAAGACGAAGAACTACTCGAGGAATAAGTGGAACTTCATCCGACAAAAAGGTATGCGGAGACTTGAACTTATCTGTCACTGAAAAGTCTATTCTATCTCCTACTCTTGAGACAAAGTCGTATAAGTATGATAGTTTTCATACATACACATTTGGTATTTCGAGCCGAGTTTACTGGCGTATCTTTTTCTCGAAATATGTTTTGGTGAGCTTTTGCTTTAACCATTTTTATCTTTACCCGTGACGCAAGTCATGACGACGTTTCAATCTTGAAAATAGCTTTGATGACGATAGTCGTGAATAACGATTGTTATAACATTATATAAGAATGTTTCAATGATTGAAATGTAGAGTTGAGATTACCAACTATGGATATAAGCATATATAGTGTGTTCGCACATTAGTGTATAAATCCATGTGCCGAAAACTAAGTGCGTGCATATGTGTGCATGCGGTATTGGTGAAGGAGACAAGTTGAGTACGCGTACCCACGAAAATTTTCATACTAAAAATTTCTGCCGGAGTTTGTAAGTTTGCAAACTAGTAAACGATCCTAGGTACGCATACCCGTACGCGTATTCACAAAAGTTTTTGAACCGAAAATTTATGCTGAGTTAGTAAACTCAAATCGGTTGTTCATGAACTTAAAAAAATAAATTATAAGGAATGCAATCTTTGCAAACCGTGGTTATATCGTTCATGAATTGATTCAAGTGAATCAAACCGATTTTGTTTCAATTGTGTCTATGAATAAAGACCTAAGCAATTGAACAACTCTTCAACTATTTCTTATGAGTCATTTGAACTAGTTATGAGAAAGATGAATACGGTTAATATGAAAGTGCTCATATGGCTAACCATTGGTTAACTATTTGTGAACCAACTAAGTGTACACGTTTAAGTACGGTTACTCAAACATAAATGAATACATTTCATTTGTGTGTGACAAGCTAAGTTTCGATCTAACGGTTGAAAGATATTATCTTGGTTGAATCAAGTTTTTCATCTAACTGGTGATTATTGAATGCTTTGTTACCAAGGTAACTTAGATTGCAAACTCGATTTGAAAACTATATAAAGGAGACATCTAGCAACCTGGAAAAACTAATCCCACACCTTCGTGTGATACTAGTTGGTTTTTCTAGAGTCGATTCTCCTTTAACCTTAGGTTTCTTCTGAGACCCCGAGGTTAACGAATGAAAGACTTCATTGGGATTGTGAAGCCAGACGGAAACTACTTTCTTATAGTTGAGCGATCCGATCTTGCCATTTTCTATCGTACGAGTTCAATTGAATAATTTAATTGAGATTATATCTCCGATTGGGCAAGATTAAAAGCAATCACACACATCTTCGTCTCATCGTTTGTGATTCCACAATATCTAGTTTCGCTACCATACGATTTAGATTATTGTGAGGTGATTGATAATACTAGGTTGTTCTTCGGGAATATAAGTCCGGGTTATCAATTAGTTCCTATTCACCTTGATTTATCAAAAGATGCAACAAAACTTATAGGTTTATCTGTGGGAGACAGATTTATCTATCATCGTAGACTTTTCTCGTGTGATACAAATTTGTTTATTGAAATCTCCAACTTTGGGTCGTAGCAACTCTTAGTTGTGGGTGAGATCAGCTAAGGGAATCAAGTGCATAGTATCTGCTGGATCGAGAGATGTAAGGAGCGCAACCGTACCTTGAATCGGTGTGAGATTGATTAGGGTTCAACTCTGATCTGCAGAAGTTAGTTTGTAGTAGGCTAGTGTACGTAGCGGCTTAATACAAGTGTGGTGTTCAACTGACTAGGTCCCGGGTTTTTCCCTGCATTTGCGGTTTCTCGTTAACAAAACTTCCGGTGTCTGTGTTATTTCTATTCCGCATTATGTTTTGTTATATAATTGAAATATCACGAGTTGTGCGTTGAGATCAATCAATTAGAATATACAACCTTTGGTTGTTGATTTACATTGATTGACACTTGGATATTGGTCTTTGGTACCATCCAAGTTTATCTCTCTAGTATTTGATAAAGACTCGCAGATTTCCATTTTCTTGAGTAAAGATCAAATCGAGAGATAGAGATATTAACTCCTTGATATACTTTCAATTAAGATTGAGTCTGACTGTCTAGTTGATTCTCTTAAAAGTATATTAGAGTTAGTCCATACAGATTGTTAATCAAAATATTGGGTGAGGTTGTTGTACTCCCGCTTTTTCAGGTTAAACTCAAAAATTCAAATTGTTTGATTTATCCATTTTGACCTTGTGTCCCACTCAAAAACCTAACCTTGTTTGTCCGCGGGTTGGAGGGACAAACCCGGTACGTGGGTCGAGACAGGCTACAAGATTGAACAAGTGATCAGTCTCGTATAATACAGTCTATATCTAATTGCGGTGAATATTGGCGGGGACGAGACATCATATTTCGGTGTATATCGCTGAAATATAAAGAATAACGGTAATATAAACATCTCGGATAAACACCGAAACCGATATTATCAGCGATATCTCGGCCATCTCAGCCGAGGCCGACTACATGACTCTACCAACATCCATGTAGCAAGCCCAATGCCACCAGTCATGGTTCCTAAAACTTGACATCTCTGTCCATACGTGGAAGAAAGAGGTAAGAGTACAAAGTAAATGTAAAAAATAAATAAACAAATAAAGGGGATGCGAGGTAAAAACCTTGAGGGAGTGAATATGAACCACACAATTCACAGTAACAGATAAAAGGAAAAAGAAATGACGCGGTTTTGCCTTTTAAGGCTAACACCCCAATTCGATCTCAGAATTTGATCATACCAAAAAAGGATAATTCTTTTTTCCTCTGTTTTTTTAGAAATTAGGATTTAATAGAAGGAATTATGATCCATAGAGAGTTGGAGAAGGAAGAGAAAACAGGAGGGAGGAAGCTCACTTAGATTTCGTATTTACACTCTTCTTCTTCCTTCTAGTCATTATTCTATGTATGTATCTCATTTTCCCCAATTGTATAATTAAGCTTCCATTTTTAGTATAAAAGATGGAAATTCATTATGTTGTTTTGTTATTTGATCCGTTTTCGTAATATGGGTTTGGATTAGATTCATCAATTAGGTTCTGCTTAAAAAAAAATAATTAGGTTTTTGTTGGGGATTTTTAATTGAAACCCTAGATGCAATTTTTTATCTTTGTAGTATATAACTCTACTTGTAGTTTGCAATTTTTCTCTTTGTTTTATAATATTTGTTGTTGTTTGAAATTAAAAGTAAGTATTTATTTTTTTTACTGTAGAGATAGATATGACAAACAAGGGGAATTATAAGAGAAACAAGAAGATGAGGGCAAGGGGGTATTATAACTCTCTCGTCATACTATTATTTTACCTCAATTTCATCAGTTAGTTGTTTCAGACATACATGACCAGCAACTTAAGTTCTTGTATTGTCTGTACTTTTCAATGTGGTGAGCCAACAATTCAAAGCCAAATATTTAATTGGTTGTTGGTCGCATCTCTAATCTCTATTTATCAGTTGTGTGTTGTTCTGCTCCCATACAAAATTAGTGATGATACAATCTTAGATTTCATCCGACCTTCTAGAACATGAGCTAGTAAGTAAAATCGACATGAATTTTTTGAATGTAATCGAAAACTAGTTCATTTTTCCAATATGAAATTACGCAAAGATAGACTAAAGTTTTCGAATTAGTTGTGTCATCTGTTAATAAAGGTTCTCTTCGATTTTTCTTTTCGAGATTAAAGTTTGCATCCACATAGGAGGTGTGAAAGTTCTCATTCTTCTGCACATGATAACCATCGTCAGAGATCAAGGTCTCCTCGAGCTTGCAGTGGTCCTGTGGTATGACATACATCATTATTACTTTTGTAAAACTTTTGTTATTTACACTGAAATGCATACCAATTGGATTACCGTTTTTTCACTTGTTGTAGACTCCAACTTCTACCATTGTGGTGAAGGGTTTGCCGAAAGAGGCAACGGAGGAAATGATTCATCAGATCCTAGTAACATCTATAAACTTCCAACTCTGAGTTTTCTTCTCTTATAGGAATCTGTCTGTGTTTAGGCGGAGTGGAGGCCCCTTTGCAATATCCGAGTGATGCCGAAAAAGAATACTACTTTCTGTCGTGGAATCGCATTCGTTGATTTTCCGTCTGTGGTAGCGGCTCGGAAGTTGATGGATGAAATTGGAGATCGCGGCCTCGATGTCAATGGGCGTAAGTTGTATTTTGATTACATGTACATGTTCAAACTAATAAAGAATATGTGGTCTGCCTGGAACTTGATCTCTATCCAATATATTCATTTGCACTGTCAATTTCTCGAATGGCCTAAGAAAGTCTGTGTTATATTCACTTTCCGCATACTAGGTAAATCAGAATTGGCTAATGAAGTTCCGATTGTAAATGTTGGAATCATGAATTTAAAATGTCCGGAGAACACAAAAATGAAAATGATAGTGAATATGAAGAAGAAGATTGTGATTATGTAGATGAAGTGGCCTCGAAAAGGCTACCAGATTCTTGGGGCCTTGAAGAAATACATATGCTAAGGGTCAGTTTGAGTTTCTTATACTTATTTTTGGCGGGATATGGTTATAATAAACTCAAAAACTGTCCTTATTTCCCGTTTGTGCAGGTAGCCTTTTATTATCTTATAAAATATGGTAAGAAGAAACCATGGAATGACATATTGGAATATGGACATAGTGTCTTCCATGCTGGTAGTACCAACGAGGATCTAAGGTCAAAGTGGAAGTATACGGTGAATCACAGCCAATGGTAAGGAGGTCTTTTTTGTTTTTTCCTCATTTAAATGGAATCTAATCTAAACGAGACAATTGGCACAACGGTCGTGTTCATACGGCTTTGAGGAAGATGAAACTTTTGAAACTTGTTGCTTAATAGCCTGTCTGCATGGTATTGTAAATTTGTGAAAGGAACCGAAAACAAAGTCCAAGATTTTGTATGTAACAACTTGTTTCTGTAATCCTCCACATGTGTTATAACTTATTAACCTAAATCCTGCTCTGTAATGACCTGCTTTTGTAATCCTTCTCCTCCTCCTCGGGTATATAATGCACAGTTTATTCTCCTTGGCTCACAAAGAGTGGTGGTATGATTAAGATGAGTGGACTGGGTCGTAACTATTTGGTTTATTGATTGCTAGTCCGCGGTGTTCTGTAAAATTTTTTGAATTTGAATTGTTGTGTTGTTATGGTATATCCAGTTCTTAGTGCACACAAGTGATTCCTTGGTGTAAAACAAAGAAACCAATACATAAAACAGAGTAGAGAACGCAATTTCCGCAAAAGTAATTGGAATTTTGTTTTTTTGCTTTTTCTTTTTATCTGGGAATTTGATTAGAATCACAAGAAAAGACAGAGAAGTAAAGATAACGAGAACGGAGTAAGAGTATGGGATTCTGAATTGATGTACGCGTATTCGGTGGAGCTGAAGAAATGAGCGCCTGAACTTGTTTGAATAAACTGCTGACAACAATCACCTTTTCGAAATCCATTGTCCTTGAAATCACATTGAGCTTCAAAGAATTAAAGGTTCATTCTGAGCTAGCTAATAGAGTTGAGGCAGCTTCTAAGAATTTGGTCGCGAAATAGCTGACATATAATAGTTAGTAGCTCCATCGATTGCGCTCACATAATCCGATCCTGGATGGGGTTGGTGTGAGGTATCCGGAAGTGTGGCACTTAACAATCTTCAAATTCTGGCAGCATATGTAACATCTCACAGTGCCGAGGAAGGAACAAGCTTTTTGACCATTGCTAGCTAGCTAGCTAGCCACCCACGCTACATAGGTTTGTTCATGTCTACTAGTGCGCCCACCCAAGACCCACCCAAGTTAATTGAAACGAGATTCAAATTCAAATTCAAGTTCAAATTTAAGTGAAAATCAAATCCAAATTTCAGTGAAATTGAAATTGAAATTTACTGTCCGTAATTTGTAGCCAAGTCTTAATATTTAAAAATACACCAACTAGCACAATCCGCATGACCCATAGCAAGCCAATAAAAGGAGGACACATGTCCAAGATTTTTGAAATTCAAAAATTGGCGGGAAAATTCGTGCAAAGGCACGGGTAGTAACATTTAGTCCGACTTTGATCGATCTTTTTAATAACAATAAAATAATTCTCACTCCTCCTTTACTCTATTTCTTCTTCTCTATATAATCAAAAATTGGGTTTCCCCTTCAATTGTCACTGATTGTTCTTCTGGTTGGTTTTGTTTTGCAGGAATAGATGATGAAGGCCATGGAATGGAAACACTAATTATTTGGATTTTGAGGTGATCCCATCTCATCTTATCTTTCTCATTATTATTACTCCATCTAATTTATTTCCCCATCTAATTTCATATCTGTTTTTTTCTTTTTGTTGATTTTATCTCACAGGGGTTGTTGCTGGAGAGGAAGCCATGAATGATTTTGAGCAAACCCCTAGATCTAGCTACTTTCAGCTTTTGGTGACTACTTTACCCTTTTGCCTCTTCTCCAAATGTTTGTTTTCTTTTTTGTTTAGTGGACATAAAGTTTTTTTTTTTTTTTTTCCGAATATGAATGAATGATGAAACAGTCAACTTAGATGTGTTTTGTAGAGTATTTCATTACTTTTAGCTTGATTTGGACTGTTTTCTTAGATAACTTCACTTGTTAATTTGAGATGTGTGTTTTGTATTATAGTTTTTTATTTTTATTTGATTTTCATTGATTTTTTTTAGAGGATTTCACATGTTACTAGGTCTAAAGATTGTAAATCTCAACCCCCAAAGTAATCAAATGAATTTGTGTTAACTTGTGATTTTCCCATGTTGTTAATTTGTTAATACTGCGGTGTTGTGTTAGTCATGGCTCTTCATTGTTCTTTCCTAGTTCAATGGTTCAGAGGTGTTGAGGCTTATGGTTAAATTTATATCTATTATACATATACAATGCTAGTTACTAGCTAGAACCACCATCTTTGATGCTGTAGTTGTTCTCATCTTACTTATTTGTTTAATAAACATTGATTAGAGTTTTTTTCTTAGTCTTACATTTGTGTATCACCTATTTTAGGTATTACAACTGTTTTATTTCTATATTTTTCATATCGAGTACAGGAAATAGGATTGCATGTTAAACCAGTTAATTAACATGTCTCTCGTACTAGTTTATCAACTGAACCTTAATGTCTGTCATCCCGTATGTATTGAACTCTGCTTATGTATCTTTACAGAAAAAAACACTTTGTTCACAATTGGGTGCTGATGTTCACCATTAAGCACATGGCAGACCACAAACTCAGTTTTATCGAATTGATAGGTGCGCGGTGCAAAGGCAGGCCACCACTTAGTTCCGCAGGCTGAGAGGTGCACCGCTCAGTTCCGGGTACTGAGCGCTGCAAAGGCATACCCCGTCAGTTCCTAAAAAATAGAGGTGCAAAGCTATGTACTTAATGGAGAACGTTTCACTTAATGGAATGAGCAGCTTTGACATATGTACTATACTATTGGAAAACAAAGTTAATAAACTTCTTTCTATACAAATTTTTATTTGTTGTTTTTCATTTTTATTTTATTGGGAACACTTTTGGAAGTTTGGTACACAAGCAAGACAATGATACTCCCTATGTAGTTCAGCTACAACTACTAGAACATAGCTAAGTCTCTTCTTCTTGGGTAAAGTTTCACCGAAAAATAACCCTATTTAGCGTTTGTTATATTGATGACTTTGGTTCTATGCTAGTTTATTTAGGTGCAAATTCTTAACACTCGAATGTAAATGTATACTTAGTTTTCCCTTATATTTATAAAATGCATGAGTTTCTTTTTTGCTTGGTACTTGTCTATCATTTTTGTTCAAGGTTTCTGCCCTCTCTTCCGATGAGTGTCAAAGTCAAGACATTTTTGTTTACAAAGATATTTGTGGTTATTAAAGGTAATCATATGTCATTAACTATATGCTTACCATATTCTGCATTGCTTTCTTTCTAACTTGATCTTCGGAGTATCCTTTTTTTGTTTTTGTTTTTGCAAGTCTTTCCCTTGATTATTCTTCGCTTCAACTCTACGTTTATTATGTATTGCATAAAATTGTTTCTAACTTGGAGTGTCTTTTTTTTGTTTTTTTTTTTTTTTTTTTCAGGTCATGCCTTTGCATTCCTAACTCTAACTCTATGTTTATTAACCCTTACTTCACGTTTATTATGTTTTGAATTTATTTCTAACTTGAGCGTCGGAGTATCTTTTCTATTTTTTTTTGCAGGTCTTGCCTTTTTATTCCTAATTCTAACTCCATGTTTATTAACTCTACGTTTATTATGTTTTGCATAAAACTGTTTCTAACTTGAGCGTTGGAGTATATTTTTTGTTTTCTTGCAGCTCTTGGCTTTGTATTCCTTACTCTAACTCTAACTCTATGTTTATTAACCTTAACTCTACGTTTATTATGTTTTGCATAAAGTTGTCTCTAACTTGAGCGTCGGAGTATCTTTTTGTTTTTTTTTTTGCAGGTCTTGCCTTTGTATTCCTATGACCAATTCAATTAGCAGAGTTGTTGAAACAGAATGCTGGTGCCTCGTGGAGAATGTTATCTGTTTAGCATGTCTTGCCCTTAATTATTTCTTCGCTTTAACTCTATGTTTATTATGTATTGCATAAAATTGTTTCTAACTTGAGTTTTTTTTTTTTTTGCAGGTCTTGCCTTTGCATTCCTAACTCTGACTCTATGTATATAAAATCTTACTTCATGTTTACTATGTTTTGCATAAAATTGTTTCCAACTTGAGCGTCGAAGTATCTTTTTTGTTTTTTTGCAGGTCTTGCCTTTTTATCCTAACTCTAACTCTATGTTTTTTATGTTTTGCATAAAATTGTTTCTAACTTGAGCATTGGAGTATATTTTTTGTTTTTTTGCAGGTCTTGACTTTGTATTCCATACTCTAAGTCTATGTTTATTAACCTTAACTCTACGTTTGTTATGTTTTGCATAAAATTGTTTATAACTTGAGCGTCGGAGTACCGTCTTTGTTTTTTTGCAGGTCTTGCCTTTGTTTTCCTATGACCAATTCAATTAGCAGAGTTGTTGAAACGGAATGTTGATGCCTCGTGGGGAACGTAATCTGTATGGCTTTTGATCGGTTTGCCTCTAGGGTATGTCTGACTTCAAAGGATACAAATGAAGACAGATCAGTCCTCTGAATCATGTACTAATGAGGTCCTCCTCTTCCTTGAAGGAGGCTGCATTTTGACTCAAAAGGTACACTTCCAACTCTTACCTTCACTAAATTTCAGAACAAAAGTATATATTCTAACTCTACTTTTACTTGTATTGTGTAAAATTCTTCCTGAGAAAAGCTTCAGAGTATCTTTCTAGTATTTGCAGGTCTTGTCTGCTTATTTAGTGGCCACTCATCCGGGAGAATTTTTAATGTGGAATGCTGGTGCCTGGTAGAGAATGCTTGGCATTTGACCAGTCTGTGTCAAGGTATGTTGGACTCAAGTAACTCATTTTATTTCCGGACTAGTCTATTGGTTTTATATTTAGTTGTATTGTTTCTTTAGTTTTCCCTTGTAAATAGGAATAGAAACATGGTAACATCCAAGATTGGGGATCCGATAAGTAAATTGCTACGGTAGAGGAGTGCACTAGTAGTTCTATGGTAATGTGAAGGTGAAGATAATGTGATGAGACAATTTCTGAGGTCACTATCCTCCTCTAGTTGTCACAAGTTCTAAGATATGCTCTAGACAATGCTTGTTTTCAAGGAATGAACTTGGCCAAAATTTATGGAGAACTTTGCTCTTTCTCTAAGGTATTTTCAAATGTCTGTAATTCCTAATTATCTGATTCCATTGTTGATGTATTAGGCTTTTTACGCAAAAGATATACCCCGGTGCCAGGAGATTTAGGATGATGCAGTGTTTTATTATGTGGAGTGGAAGTAGAAACGAAGCTGAAGGCAATGTATCTAAAGAGATGCAACCCTACTGGTAAATTGAGGAGGATATATCCACCACGAATTCTATTTGCGGGTTCACGTTAGGGCTGCCAACGGGTCCAAATGGGTCCGGTAGCATACTACCCAGAACCGAAACCGGTTATTATATTCGGTTAGGGTCCTACCGGTTTCGGTTCTCAATTCTATAGACCCGTAACTGCACCTATAAATACAATGGGTAACCATCGGTCCGGTATTTATCGGCTCTCATGAAATACCTTCATGTGAATCCTACAAGATCATATGGTACATATATATGCATAACGTCAATATATAAGTGATGAGTTTCATCAATTCCATCTCTAACATATACATATGTAAAGTTAAGCTGCCGTAATATAAACCACAAAGATTGGCAGACTTGACTTATATAATGTTGCCAAGAAGAAAGACCTAATATAACATCCAAAAAATTGGCAGATCTATATATCTATACTGCCAAAAGAAAGAACCGCATCTGCGGGTCTCCTTTACAAGTATTAACAAAAAAGAGGAGATAGCTTGCAACTTGGCGTTCCCTTGGCCATGTCAAAAAAAAAGCTCCATTTGTATCAATAGATAATTTAGCATCATATCCTGCAGCTGCAAGACATACAAATAAAGATTTCAGTCATAAACTATCCAAGTTCATAAGCAGCCCTCAATTTGCACTCACAACAACTCTAGTGTGGCGGTCATGTACCCAAGTGTAAGCAACGTAAAGATGTTTCAAATTTAGTGATGAGTTTCATCAACAACTCTAGTATGGCAATGCGTACTCTAATTTGTATAAGATGTTTCAACTTTTAACAATTCCTAATTTCCCTAGATAGGTGCTCATAAGCTATCAGATGTTTCACACTTTCCAAACCATAAAGTTAAAAACCATAGAGTGAAATGATAAAGTTAAAAACCATAGATAGACTGAAAACGTTACGACATGCAGCATCATATATCTCTCCTGCAATTCATATTAAGAACTTCACAAAAAACAAAATATGTGTGGTATTCCTGCAAAGAAAACTAACAGATTAGTCGAGGCATATTACAAATGGATAATAAAAAGATCCAAAACAATATAAAGAAGAGGGAAACTGTAACGTAATATATAAACCTCACTTTGCAAACATAAAATATCCGACATCACGCCGCATTTCCATCACCATTAGTTCCATCGCCTTCGCCTTCTTGCTGCTGACTAATTGAATCTATAATGGTCTGTAGGGCAGGATTATTTAACTTAAATCCTTTACCTAACATAAAAAATGGTCAGTCACCATATGAACCACAGTAAGTGATCAATATACCGATACATAGATAATGATTAACACAAATAGTTTGAAAAATATAACTTACTCTCCAGTCCACTCACTTATCCAATCTTGTCCAAGATATCAAAGCTTCAATTGTCTCTGGAAGCATCAAGAACGAAATTTATCAACGACTCTACCACTAGTGCTGAAAACGGATTCAGATGCCACAGAGGATGCAGGAATTGCTAAAATATCACGCGCCATCAATGCAACGATTGGATACTTTCGTTCATAAAATTTCCACCATCCCAGAACATCAAAAATGTCATCATTCACACCACTTCCTTTACTTATAGGGAGAGCATCATCTATTAAGTATTGCTCTAGATCAGTTAGAACAACTGCATTTTGCGAACTTTCTTCAAGATATGCTGTGAAACTATTTCGCTTGAAGTAAAAGAACTTTGACAAGAAAGAGTACCACTACTACTAATTGAAACTAGCTTATGAATGTTAACATCATTTGTGGGAATGCCTCCCGAATATACATGAGTCAAGAAGCATAGCGAAAGGTTGCATATTCATTATACACTCTTTTCAACAGCTTCTTTAACTTTTAACCTCATTTTCACTGTTATCGCATAAAGTTGTGGGAAGTAGAAACTCATCGATTTCATTTTGAATCGAGGATCCAAAATAGACGCTATTGCAAATGCTCTGACTTGTGATCTCCCAATACTTTTCAAATCTTTCCATCATATTCCATGCCATTTTTGAGATCAATTTATCCTCGTAATTGCACCACTCATGGATTTCTATATATAAACAAGAAGCAACATCGAATTAGCGATTAACAGTTAGGTACTTTACCCGAAAAGAGAACGGTGATATCATAGAATACCTTCAAGCAAATCAAAAGACTACTTGCATTATTCCAATCTTCCTCCCCCTGGAGCAACTTTTAAGGAAACGGGCTCAAACTTCCCATACCTCTCAAACTCTTCCCTGAATGGCGGTCTTGTTTCAAACATCGTATACGTGGAATTCCACCTCGTATCAACATCTTGAACTAACTTCTTCTTTGAGCATTTACTTGCAAACAGAGACTTTTCAAACTTTCATTGCCTCTCGGTGGTTGAAGCCCTTATGAATTTTCTGAGTTCCTAACTTTTGTATTTCTTACTAATTTCTTTCATTCCAAAATCAACAATAATAGATATCACATGAGCTGAACACCGAACTTGGAATAATTCCCCATCCAAGAGCAACCCATTACCTGGCTTTAGTTGGTCAACAAGTTCATCAACCACTACCTCATTGGTTGAAGCATTATCCAACATAATTGAACCAATCTTCCGATCTATATTCCACTCTAACAACTTATCCATCAAAGACCTTAGAAATGTTTGCTCCAGATGTCGCCCGTCAACAAGGCTAAAAGATAATATTCTTTTCTGAACTCTCCATTCCTCATCAATATAATGTACCAAAGCCATATAACCCTTGTTCGACTATTACAAGTCCACATATCAAGTAGTAAGGTCGATACGACTCAACCTTACTAAAGTCTCATACGAAGCTTCTTTTCATAATTATAAACCTTCATACAACTGCCTTAAGAACAGGCGCTTCACAAGTTTAAAGTTATGTAATGAGGACAACACCATTCTGAATAAAACATACTCCACCATGCAAAAAGGCAATTCATGCAAAATAATCATTCTTGTGATAAGGTCACGAGTTACTTCTAGAATGAATTTGAAGTTATATGCATCTACAAACACCATCTTCTAGCTCGAAGCCTTCAAGAACATCTCGGTTAACTTTCTTTTGAGTCCTTTGGTATGCAAAACAACTTTTTAAATGTTTGGTCAGACTACTAATCCCGTTTTCACTTTTCGCACCGAGTATTGAAGGACAGTGCTTACATTTTCCACTAACCACTACACCATTTTCGAATATCTCCTCAAAGTCATCCCATGCCTTTGAAGTTCTTTTACGCTTTTGTGGAGCTAGTGGAGGAGCTGGTGGTGGAGATGTATCCACGACCACGGTACTAGAATCACCAGCTGTAGTTTCCACTTCTTTTCGCACAGTAGTTTTAACAACTTCATTCCTCTTACGCTTCAAACCGTGAGATTTTGGAGGCTTAGCAACCTGTGGGTACAACATTTAGTATGGTCACCAACTACCTTTCCTTTTTTTTTTCGGAGTATTGGTTCTGCAATGGAACGACAACAACGATGAGTTTCGAAAGCAACAAAAGAAGATAATCCGCATACAATTAGTTTCAAAAGCTGGCATATAATGATGATTTGTAAATGGCCAATGAGTCAATGACTACCGACTAAAATTGATTTTAGCAAGCATATACATAAGAAAATGAAAAAAACAATTCATTCAAGCAAAAAAAAACAAACATCTTATGGAACATGCAAGCAAACCTTTCCCTTCCCCACCAAAGCTAATGTACAAACCATGTTTTAGCCACAAGAGCTTGATGACACCCATTTTAAATGTTCGGGATGGATCAATCTAAGAAAAACAAATCATGTTGTAGTGGGGTTTTAATTTTTACATATCTTCACTTAAGATAAAAATAAAGGAAAGTGGAAACCCCATTTCAAAATTTCTCTAAAAGAAATTCCGATAGTCAACTAATTTCAGAATAATGAAACATCAACAGATCGTAAATAATAGTAATACTGTAATAATACATCATTTCACAATACAAAGTTAAAATGTTAGAACCCCATTTTAGAATTTCCCTAAACAGATGTAAACAAACTGAAAAGTATATAAAAATCAAACCATAAATAGATAGTAAGTAACTATATGGTACCTTCCCATGATGATCTATAACGTATCGTAGAACAAAATCAATTGATTATTGATCATCAACCAAAAAATACTAGAGAGAGTTAATCTTGCAGTCGGAAGAAAAGAAAGATGGATCTCGCTAAAATGAGGGCTGAGTTATTAAGGAAGAATATACACTGACCTAATCTTCCTTGAGTTTACAAAATTAACCTTGCAAAATCATCATTATTACAATACTCGATTACCCGCGGGTACCCGTCGGGTAGGACCCGTTGGAACCGTTTCTTATCGGGTCTACTCGGGTCTACCGTTGGGACCCAAAATCACTAACGGTGCAGTTTGGAGACCTGCACAGGACCCGATTCACCCGGTTCCAAGACGGGTCGGGTATTCGGGTACCCATGGGCAGCCCTAAGACTTCACGTGAAGTTGTCATCATGCCTTCCAGCTGCAATCTCCTTGACTCCATCAATAGTGAATGAGAAAAAGAAGGAATAATGGTCGTAGATTCTGACTGAGGATGATGTTGTGGGGGACAATGGGCAATGCCTGAAGATATGGTCCAAAAATTGAGGCTGAGCAGTTGAGGCGCTTCTCATGTGCAGGAGAAGGCAGGCCAGTTTTTAAGAGTAGTGTAACTTAAATTTTGTTTTTGTAAAAGTTTTAGGAAGTATTTGAACAATGCTAAATTAACCTAAATTTATTACATAGTTAGTGGCATTCGTTCTTTCTTGTAAAGATGTGATGTGAGCAGTAATGTTAAACATTTTGCTTGAAGATTCAACATCGATTGATCTCAAAAAGGAATTATGATCTTACATTTTCTTTTCTTATATCAGTGGATTGTGGTGCAAATTCTAGTACATTTTCTTTCTCCACAATCCTAACCTAATCCCTACTTTTGCAAGCTAATCCGATGATTGATGTTGTATGTGGCTTTTACGGCCTATAACAGATGAATAAATAAGTCCAGCAAAGTTCCCCACACAGAATCATTCATAATTTCTGATGAAGATCCCAATTAATAAGAGCAGTTAGAAACATATTCTCTAGAATGTACCATCCTAATTTACCATGATGATAAACACATTATCCCATTAGTTCAAAAAAAACATAAATTAGCTTCCTTTGTGAACAATTACATGCCTCAAGCCTGTTTGGCAGTTTGATCTTCTGCATCAGCATTTGGTGCATTATGTTCAACTGAATTAACACTGTACCCTCCGAAAACTCCAAAACCCATAGCTAGGGCCAACTTCTGCGTAATCTCTGAATCATTCAAGTACCTAAAAACATTTGAATTTTCAAGCCAAGTTAAAAAGGGAACATCTAGAACTGAATGCAAAGTTATCAAAAACACAATAAGGTAGGTTAATACCTCATCAGTACAGTTGGACCACCAGTCTCAATATCTTCTAGAATAGTTTTCAGATATGGATCTTTCTTGACGGAAGTCATTAGTTCTTCCAGATCTTCTTGGGAGATAGATGTAGATACTCTTGATCCATAAGATTCATCCCCAACCTGCCCAGAATTTGATTCGTTAATTATGCGTTCCTTGAACACCTAACACTCATAAGAGTAAATAAAAAAAACAAGACAATGATTATGTAAAACATATTGTTCAGGGGTCACTTCCGTAGTCATTAGAAAGTATTCAACATTGGAATTGGACTAGTACCTGGAATGGAATCCTATATGAATCAATTTGACCAAATTCCATAAATGTTATGAATTCAGTTCTACCATTAATTCATTATACATTCCAAGATTAACTGGGTATTACAAAGACTGCAGTTAGTTAGTGGCTTGCTAACTTGAGCTATTTACAGGTCTACCAAGAAAATGTTTATGTTCAGGACAAGAGTTTCCACTCATTCAAGAAGGTTGCTACGTCAGTGGATATGGTGAGAATGGCATATACTTAGTATAATCTAAGTTTTAGAACTGAAAACTGTTGTTTACATGCCAGGTTATCATGGTGATTGGTGAGTGTGGAAAGAAAGATGGGTTATATGTTGGTTACTGGTTTTAGTAAGTTCAAGTGATACGAACTACTTTAGAGCTGAATTTTTGAGCATAAATAAAATAGGTACCTCATCTGCGGGAATAACCAAATTTGAGTTTTCATTCTTGCAGAATTCCACAGCTGTCCGCTGGTTTTCCTCCACAACAACCTACAATCATGAACAAGAATGAAACATAAATCTTCAAGAAACTAGTAACAAACGTCAACAAATATGTATGGAAAGCAATTGAGTGCTGCTGTTATACAGGACCAGTTCGATTGCGGATTTATCACAACCAAGGATTGAACAGTGATGCCTTCCGATTTAGCATCTTCAAACAGTTTTTATTTTTATCTTTTTAATTCAGAAACATCCAATCTCCAACCATATCTTTTCCAGAAACAGAGGTAGGACATGGATTACCGCGGGAAACAATGGAAAAACACCCTGCGCTTTTAGAGATAAGTGCCTAGGAATTATCAAGTTAGGCCCAAGAGCAAGACATTATATGCATCCATGTGATAAAAATCTCAATGTTTTTCCGAAGAATAGGGCACAAGAGAAATAGCAAATAATCAACACCTACAAGATCTAGAGGGTAACACTACTATGGTAGTGGCAACACTTCCGGTAACTATTGCCTTTGCAGCTGCTTTTACACTACCCAGAGGCTACACCAATAAAGGCACGTGTTGAGATTATTAGTCCCACATTGTTTGGGCAATCTAAGATCCTGCGGTTTATAATTCTAAGAGCCTCTCCACTCATTGCCAATTGTTTTGAGTTGGATGCCCATATTCTAACAGCACGACAACTTTGGCTTTTAACGTAGGATCAAACTGACAATTCATTATATGATATCCCAAAATTAAGCAAGGAATTCCCAAATGAAAATCAATTTCACAGCTTCCTCTATAATAAAAGTTGAAGTGATTACCTCATTTGAAGGATGAGGTCCTGGGTTCCTCTTGTAAGCACTGCAATGAAGAAGCATAAGTAATTAGATTCAGTAAGATCATGTATTCAGCTAGAGATACTTATTATAAGAATCTTCAAGTACCTGGAGCTAAAACCTCACTGCTTTTGGGTTTTTTCGGGGATGGAGCAGCTTATAAGGATTACAGTGTTGGGTGTGTCTGTTAAGTGTTAGGATCAGCTACTTATTACATATCCTAGGTAGTTCTCCATAACTGAAATTTAAGACAACAATCAATCAAAATGTGAAATAATTCAACCTTGAGTTTCTCTTGCTCTTCCCTACTGCATTCGACTTTCTCTCGACTTAATCTTTATAATTGAGCTGCATTTAAAGAAGGAAAAAAATTAGATAAACCCTTTAACTATTGAATACTTTCCCTAAAAACAAACAACAAGTTAGATCTTCTTGACTTACAAGTCTACATCATCAAGTCCTTGTCCAAATTCTGGAGCACCTTTATAAGCATTTGGTACCATTTGAGCCATTTCTTCAACATAAGCTGCCATCGGACCCCCTTCTTCAACATTTGCTTCCGTCTGACCTTTTGCTTCCAGCTTTCTCCTCTTCACTTTGTTTTTCCAATTCTCTCTTGCATGTTTTCTTCTCCGTATTTTTTGCACTCTGACTTAGCGTCATATTCTGCAAACCACTAAAACAGGAGAAACCACATAATTAGGAATTTAGAATCGAACTGCTGGCTTGCAAAAACATTCAATAATTCAGCTCGATACAAGTATAGACCAAATTAATAATCTACTCAAAATAAATTTAAGAGGCAAATGTAACATCTGGTTGTTGCGCAAGAGCAGCTCCCCTCATTATCACCAGCCACAAATCCATTGTTTCACCTCTCAAAAACACCGTAAATATATTTTTCTAAAACTCATTCACCAAATAAAAATGAAGCAATGCCTTGACTAAAAATCCCTAGAACCAGCCAACAACATCAAATAGAACCGATACACGTTATTTTTAAGAATGACAGTTATCAAAAACACAAATGGTAGACAATGCTGTAAGTTAATACCTCATCATTACAGTTGGACCACCAGTCTTAATATCTTCTGGAATAGGTTTCAAGTATGGATCTTTCTTTGACGGAAGTCATTAGTTCTTCCAGATCTTCTTGGGAGATAGACGAGATCTTCTTGATTCAACCCCAACCTGCACAGAATTTGATCCGTTAATTATGCGTTCCTTGAACAGCTAACCTTAAGAGTAAACAAAAAAACAAGACAATGATTATGTAAACCATATTGTTCAGGGATAACTTCCGTAATCATTAGAAAGTACTCAACGTTGGAGTTGAACTGGTACCTGAATCCTATATGAATCGATTTCACCAAATTCGATAAATGCTATGAATTCAGTTCTACCTTGTAGTTTCTATTTCCTTATAAATTCCAAGACTAACTGGGTATTACAAAGATAGCAGTTAGTAAGTGGCTTGCTAACCAGAGCTATTTGCAGGTCAACCAAGAAAATGTTTATGCTGAGGGCAAGAGTTCCCGCTTATTCAAGAAGTTGCTAGGTCAGTGGGGTATGGTGAGAATGACATATCATTCGTATCCTTCCAGTCAGTTTCTAAAGGTATGTGTGCTCTCATGTTGTAAAATGAAATAATCTAAGTTTTAGAACTGAAAACTGTTGTTTACATGCCAGGTTATCACGGTTTGTGTGGAAAGAAAGATGGTTATATGTTTGTTAATTGTTTTAACAAGTTCAAGTGATACGAACTACTCTAGAGCTGAATTTCTGAGCAAATAAAACAGCTACCTCATCTGCGGGAAGAACCAAAATTTCCTTCTTGCAGAACTCCGCAACTGTCCGCTGGTTTTCCTCCACAATAACCTACAATCATGAACGAAACATAAATCTTCAAGAAACTTGTAACAAACGTCTACAAATGTGTAAGGCTGAACAAGCTAATTGTATGGAAAGCAATTGAACAATGTAAAGCAGAACAAGCTGCTATTATACAGGACCAGTTAGATTGCCCGGATTTCTCATTACCAAGGATTGAACAGTGATGCCTTTTGATTTGACAAATTTACCCCTGATAGAGATGAGTGCCTAGGAATTATCAAGTTGGACACAAGAGCGAGACATTATATACATCCACGTGATCACAATCTTGATGTTTCTCAAAGAATAGGGAAAAAGGGAAAATAGCAAATAATGAACACCTACAAGATCTTAAGGGTAAAGCTGCTATGGCAGTGGCAACATTTCTGGCAAATATTGCATTTGCAGCTGCTTTTACAGTACTTGGAGGCTAATCCAGTGAAGGCAAGGCAACTTTGGCTAGAAGAAAAACTTTCACAATTTTTATTGTTCTTAACAGTCTAACCATGTTATTTAGTCTTTGTTAAGTTACTATTTATGTTAATTTTGGTTCGTCTTCATTATATGATATATCCCGTCTTATTGCACAAAAGTGAAGATGGGCTACCCATGAAACACTAGTTAGCTTTAAACACGTTCGTATCTAATGATAATATCTCAGAATTAAGCAAGTAATGCCCATACGAAAATCAATTGCACAGCTTCCTCCAAAACAAAAGATGATTACCTCGTTTAAAGGATGAGATCCTGGGTTTTGTTTTGATTCCTCTTGTAATCGCTGCAGTGAAGAAGCATAAGTAATTAGAATCAGTAAGATCATCAAGTTGCTGTAGCCAAAACCTCACTGCTTTTGGGTTTGTGTTCGGGAATGGAGCAGCTTATAAGGATTACAGTGTTGGGTGTGTGCATTAAGTGTTAGCAAATGTTATTAGCTACTTATTGCATAACCTAGCTAGTTCTCCATAACTGAAATTTCATACACCAATCAATCAAAATGTGAATTAATTTAACCTTGAGTTTCTCTTCCTCTTCCCTACTGGAATCAATTTTCTCTTGACGAATTTTTACAGTTGAGCTGCATATAAATGACGAAAAAAATTAGATAAACAACTTAACTATTGCATACTTTCCATAAAACCAAACAGCAAGTTAGATCTTCTTGACTTACAAGTCTACGTCATTAGAGCCTTGTTCAAATTCTCCAGCACCTTCATCAACATTTGGTACCATCTGAGCCATTTCTTCAACATATGCTGCCATCGGACCCCCTTCTTCAACAGTTGCTTCCGTCTGACCCTTTGATTCTAACTTTCTCCTCTCCACTTTGTTTTTCCAATTCTGTCTTGCATGTTTTCTTCTCCGTATTTTTGCATTCT
Source organism: Papaver armeniacum (assembly GCA_023531295.1). Classification (NCBI taxonomy): domain Eukaryota; kingdom Viridiplantae; phylum Streptophyta; class Magnoliopsida; order Ranunculales; family Papaveraceae; genus Papaver; species Papaver armeniacum. Next base: position 214,793 of record JAJJWW010018992.1, read on the forward strand.
CACTTAGCGTCATATTGTGCGAACCACTAAAACAGGAGAAACCACATAATTAAGACCTAACTGCTCGGCTTGCCAAAACATTCAATAAGTTAGGCCAAAATAATGATCTACTCAAAATAAATTGTAAGAGGCATATGTAACATCTGATTGTCGTGTAAGTAGCAGCCACAAATTCATAATTTCACCTCTCAAAAACACCACAAATCCTTTTTCAAAATAAAAATGACAAAATCCCTTAACTGAAAAACCCTAGGACCAGCAAACAACATCAAAGCCCCACCAAAAACCTAATTGATGATGAATCTAATCCAATACCCAGATTAGGAAAACTGATGAAATCATTATAAAAATGGAAGTTTGAAAGTAACAATTAAGAACACCACCCATTGGGGTGCAAGCAAATGACATATATGTAGAAATCACAAAGAGTGAGCGTTCAAACTAAGACAATGCAAAAGATGAGATACTGATAATAACCCATTTTCTTTAAATTGCTAGCTAATTTGAAGTTGTAATTGAAACAAACCTTAAAGGAATGGTCTATGAACAGTCTCTGAAGCTTTGACAAGTTTTAGATTGTTGGAGACCAAACACCATTTAGGGATTTAAACACACACAAAAAAAACAATTGGGGGAAAAATTGAAATCAAATCTACCAGGAATATGTAGAGATCAGTGTTGATAACAAACCTGAAATGAATAAACCTGAGCTCACTCCTTCTTCCTCTTTCTCTTTCTATTGGGGATCATGATTTTTTATATTAGTAAAGAGATTTATAAAGAAAATCAATAAAAAAAATGAAGACATCTATTTTTGGTACGATCAGAATTGGATTTTTTAGCCTTTAAAGGCAAAACCCCCGCCATTTCTAATTCATTTTCGCGGTTTACTAGTTTTTTCTTCTCCTCTTCTTTACTGTGACTGTGTGGTTCATAATCACTCGGTGACTATTTTTACCTCACCAGTGGTAAATCTGTTCTGTTGATGTTATTCCACGTGTAGATTTACTGTGACCGTGGTCCGTGGCATAACATTTTCTACTACCGAAGAACGCGAGACCCTTGTGAGATGGAATATACATTAGCTTCATTTGTGGAAGCTAGTACAAAATTTTAACCAGGGCTCTGGATCTGACTCGTCCAGGTCCCCGATAGATGTCAACTCGTTTAATGTGGATCTGACTCATCTAGATTTGATTCAATATGTTTTGTTTTTGAGTCAGATCTGACTCGACGAATTCAAAAATATGTGAGTTAATGGCATTTTGTTTCGTGACTCAACTAGGTCGGAATCGGGGAAACTAATCAGATAGCGCGTCGTATTTGACAAAAACTAAAAAACATGGTCTAACATCCGACTTGTGCGGAGTTAGGGTCGACTCAGATTTAGATCACGAGTCAGATGCAAACATACGTACTAGTATTAATTTCGGACACAACTGACTCGCGATGTGATTCGAATTTCAGACCATTTTAGTCGGAGAACAAATGCTCCGAGTCACGGACCAAGCCATTTTAGTCAGAATCGTCAATCAGCAGTGCTGGCTGTTCAATTACTTCCCACCACCAGGTTCAGGGTTCGATTCTCATTTCATTCACCTTTATTTCCAATGTGAAGGTAATGGAAACCAAAAAGCCAACTCCTACAAGATGAAAAGGTTTGATATGATTGTTCTTTCAAGAGCAAATCCCAAGCAATCACAGGAAATTCATAAAAGAACGATTATGCTGCACAATTATAGTGAAACTTGGAGACAACTAAAAGCAATGTATAAAATTTAAACGTTTTTTTTTTAAGTTCAGAACTTCAGATAAAAGCATGCGGCAGCATCAAAAGTTATGAACTGTTTTCAAAGTTCCATTTTTTGTAAAACTAAAACGGATGGGTTTCATTTTTAAAAGACCATGACCAATATATGTTTAGGGGGGAGAGATATAACTCCTCAATCATGGAACTTAAGTCATGAAAGCTATGTGGAAGTTTGTCAAGCGCAAGATGATAACCGTAATGTCTTCCCGTTGGATCTTTTCCTCTTGAAGTAGAATTGGCAATCCAATAAACCATACGCCGGGAACCTATTACATAGAAAAGCAAAAATAACATACAAAAAGAATCAACTGAAATGCTCATATATGCCCAAGTGAAAAACAAAGAATATACGTAAAGATGGTGCTAATTAGCGAAGTAAAGAAGATGAGTGCACAGTTTCACCTGTCCGAAGTCAGATCCAGGTAGTACAACAATACCGGTAGCTTCCAGAAGGCACTTAGCATAAAACACATCTGGCGCAGTCTTTGCAGCATCAGCAGCTTTGATTGCTTTTTGAGGGAATTGGATACGTGGGAACAAATACAATCCTTCATCAGCTGTCTCACACGTTACACCTTCTAAGCTATTGAAGGCGTCTTCAAGTGCCTATGGATTCATTTAAGAGTATAAGCAAATACAATGTGTTGTACAACTAACTTTCAATATTCATTCAATAACAAATGTTTCATCTGTTTAACCAACCTTGGCACTCCTTACTAGGGAAGATAAAACACTATTATTCTCAGCTGAATAAGATTCATCCCCAACCTGCACAAAATTTGATCAGTTAATTATGTCTTCCTTGAAAAGAGCAAAGCATTTACTGTACGGGTGTATACTGACTAGAAAAGAGCAAAGCATTTACTGCAGCCTGTACCAGAATGGTTTGGAACTCAAGAGATGATAATGATTCTAAAACTGTTTACATTTTTAATTTTTTCCCTAGTTATACTTTTGGTTGAACTCAACTTTCTAGATTGGATTTGTCTCCCGAACTTATTAAATTCAATCGAAAAGAATTCACGCAAAATGTTCTTAATCAGTCTCTCAATTTTCATGAATTCAAAGAAGCATAAGAAACTCAAACTGACCTTTAGAGTACGTAATTCTTCAGGAGCCCAAGAATCTGGTAGCCCGTTTCTTGCCACTTCATCTACATAATCACATTCATCTTCATGCTTTTCATTATCATCTCGATCATCATTTTCCTCTCTATGATTTTCTTCAGTCGCTTGCTCTGATTCAACAATTCTAGAATTTGAATCCTCAGTGGCCAATTCAGATATTTCCCTTGGCCTGTGGACAAAATATAATGTGGAGTTTCTTAGATCATTCGAGAAATTGACAATGACAATGAACATATAGAGAGAGAAATAAGTTCAAGGCAGACTACATATTCTAGAGCGATCGTGCTTATAAAAGATTGTAATTCTTTATGATTGGTTTTAAGGTAACGTACTAATAAAGACCTTTTCTTGAAAACATGTACCTGTATGCAAAACACATCTTTCGCCCATGTGCATTGAGGCCGTGATCTCCAATTTGATCCATCATCTTCTGAGCCGCTGCCACAGATGGAAAATCAATGAAAGCAATCCCGCGGCAGGCAGTAGAATTCTTTCTTTTCATCACCCGGACATCACGAAGGGGCCCCATTTTGCCTAAAAGATGAACAGTTCAAACCGTAATCCAATCAAATTAAAAGATAAACCGTCAACACAAAAGTTTTACCTTTAAAGGATAAACAAAAATGTTTCCTATCAAATAAGAGAACAAAACTTAGAGTTGGAAGTTTATAGATATTACCAGGATCTGATGAATATCCTTCTCAATCGTCTCTCTTGGTAAACCGTTCATGACAACCGTATCAGTTGGAGTCTACAAGTGAAAATCGTAATCCATCAACATGTATTTTCCTGAAATATCGAAGGTAACAATGATGTATATGTTTATTATACCACAAGACCACGGCTGCAATCTTGAGGAGACATTGATCTCTGACGTCCATCATGCCCAGAATACCGAGAACTTTCAGACCTCTTATGTGGATGTTGAATCGAACTTCTGCTATCAGGTTCGCGATGAGGTGAATCATGCCTCTTCCAACTGTCATCATGTCTAGAATACTGAGAACGTTCACACCTCCTGTGTGGACGTTGATATCTTTCCCGACTCGAACTTCTTTTATCGACTGCACCATCAGGTGAGTCATGCCTATTGCAACTGCCATCTCTCTTACCACCTCTACCATAATTAGAATTATAACAGAACCTGCCATGGCGAATGAGAAACTTTTAGATGCTCTAACAAGAAACTTGAATCCCGAAAAGCAAAATCAAAGAGGACTTTTATTCAACAGACTGTCACAACTAATTCAGAAAACTTTATTCTTCCTTTGCCTATCTTTAATAATTTCGTACGAAGAATTAAGTTGTGAATCTGTTCAACTTGATCACATAAACACATGTAAATGTTACTGATTAGCTCATGTGTCAATCGAAACTCAAGATTGTATCATCACTAATTTTGTATGGGAGCAGAACATAACACGACATGACGACTGAGACATAGGGATCATAGAGATGTGACCAACCAATTAAACAGACACCTCAACATAAATAGTAACTAAGAACAGACAAGGAAAAGAACAGACACCACAAGGAAAAGAACAGACACCTCAACATAAATAGTAACTAAGACGAATATACAAGAACTTGAAGCTGGAAATGTAAGACCGACACAACACCCAACTGATGTCCAAGTATTGTACTATGGTGATGCAATTGGAACAATACTGTGAAGAAAAGAGTTACAAGCCAAGCCGTATACATACCCCTTGACTATCGCCTCCTCTTTCTCTAATTTTGCCCTCTTCTTGTTGCCCTTTTCTCTTATCCCTCTCCATATCTCTACAGTCACAAACAAAATTGGAAGAAACTTTTAACCACAATGTATGAAATGAGTTAAAGAAATGAGCATCCACTAATTTAATTTTGCATTCCAGACTTCCAAGTTCCACATCCTAGAAATGTAACCTTAGCTGCAACAACCCATTTTTCACCTCTCAGAGTCAAAATAGACACCATTCTTAGACTCATTCACCACCAAAATAAGTAAATGAAACAATACCTAACTGAAAAATCCTTGAACCAGCAAATAACAACAAGACCCACAAAACCTAATTGATGATGAATCTATAATCTAAAACTCAGATTAGGAAAAACGGATCAAAAATTAGAAATTAAGAATTACCCACTGGGGGAAAATGAAATACTGAGAGTAATTGGGAGAATTAGAAATTGGAAAGAGTAAGTGAGTGTTCAAACCTGAGATGATAATAATTTGATACCCGGAGCTCCCCTTCCTCCTTTCTCTTCTTCCTCTGTATTCTCTAACTCAATGTTGGGAATCATAATTCTATTCTTTTTATTCCAATTTCCAAAAAAAAAAAAAAAAAATCAGAATGTATGCTGTTTTGAGTATGATTATTTTGAAATCGAATTTGGAGTTTTAACCTAAAAAGGCAAAACCCCGCCGTATTATAACTCAATTTCGCGGTTTCTTTTATCTTTGGGGTTTACTTTAGTGGAAATTGAATTATTGTCCTTACTTTTGACGCCACAAACGTCCTCAAGAACTTTACAAATATCCCTAATGGCATAATTGAAATTTTCTCTCAAAATATCACTTTTATAATTCCACATTTAACCTTTTTTATCTTTCTTCCTTCTTTTTTCGTTCTTCCTTATCTCGATCTCAAATTCAAGAGAGAAACAAAAACCCCCCACCGGTGCCTACACCACTACCAACAGCTTCACCAGCTCCACCTCCTCCGTTCAAATCTACCATTAGATCCGGCACCACCTCCTAGTCCACCGTTTCTACAATTCTTTCATCACCTCTATCACTACATCTTATATTTTCAACCAAATCCACCACTATCACCTCCTAAACAATTGGTTTTGATCGATTTCACCAGATTCAATTACGAAACTCAAATTTAGTGATGAATCAAAGAGAAACTAGTCTCCTTAACCTAATCCCGAGCACCAGATTCGTTAGTTTCACTCCGATTTTCAACTGAATTGTGCATGATTTCATTTTTAAACCCTAATTTTGGGTTTCAAATTTCTATTTTTTTAGATGATTATGATGACGATGGTGGTGGTGGTGGTGGTGGCGGAAATTTATGCTCTAATGATAATGTTAGCGGCGGCGACAGCGGCGGTGGAAGAGGATATCGAATTTTTGTTCTATTAGTTGACGATGGTGGAGGTAGTATTTCTATCTCTTTTTGTTTTCGTTTATGTTTGAGGTTTATGTTTGAGATTTGGGGGTTTTGACAGTTTAATTAGCTTAAAATAGTTTAATACATTAGTGGATTCTTGTTTGTTAGTACCCTACACGCAAGTTTATGTTACATTTCGTGTCATTTAGCTATTATGAATTCTACTGGATCATTGATTCAAATTTTGTCCAACTGGTTATCATATTGTATGAATTTTTTGATACTAAGTTGCATTATTTTTCTCTGTTTCGCAGAATAGTCACGTTAATGCATTGAAAGAGTCAAAAAGCAGTAGATAATGATATGCCTATCAGATTTGATACTTAAGCTTTAACTACTATATTTTTCTATCATACTATGCAACTACAAACGATCTATGAGCAGTTTTGAAAGTCTTGCTTTAAATTTTAGGTACTGGTACTTCAAATTGCTTGTTAAGCGATCAAATTCCAGGATGGTGTGGTGTTATGGTGGATTGTGTTGGATGGTTAGTATGAACGGTGGTGGGTGGTGGATATTTCTGGTGGGGGGAGCTCTTTAAGTGTAGATTATATACTTGGTTAATGTTAATTCTATTTTCTTTTTGATTAGTTCGGACTTGAGAACTAGTGATAAGAGCATAAATCTAGTGAAAAGGCTTGAGATGATAATTGGACTTGATTTTTATTATGGTGGTGTGTGGTGGTGGGGCAGTAGTATGTGTGGTGGTGGGGTAGTAGCATGTGTGGTGGTGGGGGTGGTTGGTGTTGTGTATTTTGGTAGTGCTAATTGGATTATAGTTACTTCTTTGTTTGATTTTAAATGGTGATGGAAGAGGTACAATGCAGTGGATTGCAAGTAATAATACCAGTTTCTGTGTATATGCATTTTTCTGTAATGGTAATTGGCAGAGTGGGAAGACCAATAGAAAACTAATAAAGTTGCGCAGCAGTGGGAAGATATGGGTTGTAGTTGGAACAAATTAGACGAGAATGTTTACAAATGAAGAGAGTGAAACCGAGGTACATGATGATCTTGCAGGTGATGGAGGGAGTAAATTTGTGTTTCCACCACAATATAGTTGTCCTCGGCTAGTCCACAGGTATATCTAACTTTTGTACTCTTATTCAATTAGAAATGTTGTATATGATCACATTTAGAGGTAAAGTTAATGATGTATGTTGTACTTTCTGATTTAGTAGAATCTCAAGGCATAATTTTGAAAGTTACGAGTATAGGACTACTATATCTTTTACTTAATTTGTTTGTTCCGTTAGCAAATATTTGCTTGCAGCATGCATATGAAATGAATAGCCGGTCTCTTCCATTTTCATTTGAAATGCTTAGGGTGTCTTTCTCAGATATTTTAGTGAGATATAGAAATGTAATTCTTTTTGTTGTTTTAATAGACGAGTGCTTTTAGTTCATCAATTTTTGGGATCAACTTTGGTTGTTGATCCATTTATGGGATCAACTCATGTTGTTTACCCAATTTTTTTGGGATCAACTACGGTTGTTGATCCATCTATAGGATCAACTCCTGTTGTTGACCCAATTTTTTATGGGATAAACTACTGTTGTTGATCCCCTAAATTGGATAAACTTCTACTGTTGATCCTTTTTTTTTTGGATCAACTACGGTTGTTGATCCATTTATTGTATCAACTCCTGTTGTTAACCCAATTTTGTATGGGATCAACTACATTGTTGATCCTTTCAACTCATGTTTTGTAGTTTAAATCATGTAAATTTGTTCTAATGTTGAACTTGTGGTGCAATGGTAGCATGACTCGACTCCATGTCGGATGATGCGTGTTCGACTCACGCCAAGTTCACTCCATTTTACATGGATAAACTATCATTATTGATCCAATTTTACATGGATCAACTTCCATTGTTGATCCACTAAAATTGGATCAACTTCTACTTATTGATCCTTTTTTCTTGGATAAACTAGATAAACTTCTCTTGTTGATGGTTTTGTTGGTGAATCAAACCTGCGGTGATGAAGTGGTAGCATTTTTCCATCAGCATGGATAAACATCCATTGTTGATCCAACTGCAATGGATAAACTTCTACTATTGATCCAACTGCAATGGATAAACATCCACTGTTTGATCCAACTGAAATGGATCAACTACTTTTTGTTGATACAAAAATATTTGAACCGGCGACGGCGGTGATGGCGGCGACGGAGGCGGCGGCGACGAATTTGTGGTGGTGGCGGCAACAGACTAGTGGTGGTGTAATGGTGGTGGTGAAGGAGTGGTGGTGGAATATTGGTGGTGGTGGCGGTTGGTAGGTGGTGGTTGTTGAACGGTGGTGGAATGGTAGTTGAATGTTGAATGTTGGTGGTGGTGGTGGTGGTGATAGTGGTGGTGGTGAAGTGGTAGAGGAAGAAATTTGTTTTATTTTGAAATAAAGAAAAATATTATATGGATAAGGGTATTAAGGTAATCTAATATTAAATGGATAAGGTTATAAAAAAGGAGGGACATATTTATTGTTGCATAAGGATATATTTGTAGGGAGTTAAAAGTAGGGACATATAATTAATATACCCTCACAGTTTTTACCTCTTTCTCTCACTGTCAAGCAGCTCCATGCGGTGGTTCTATGTTCGAGTCACACAAGCATCATAATATTTTGTGTTTTTAATTTTTTTTTTTTTTTTTTTGTAATTTTTTTTTTTTCGTTAAACAATGTTTTTAATATTTTTAAACAATGTTTTTAATATTCGATGGCGCCTAACAAATCTTAGGGCAAGCACTGTGGCAACTGGCATCCCATTTTCCTTCGGGATCCCCTATTTGTAGACAAGGGATATGGGCCACAAACAACCTCATTATAGTCTCCTTTTATCCCTTTTCTACGCTGCACGTAGATTGATCATCCGTCTAAATAATGTCAAATGGATATTGAGTATTCATTTTTATTTTCCCCCAACTCTTTTTTTCCTTTGGAATATTTGTATAGGTAAAAAGAAAGGAGACGACTATGGACACCACTGCGATGGCGGGATGAGGATGTAGGCCTTCATTTCGCTATCTGCGGGGGTGCTTCAGGTAGGAAGGAGCGTACGGTGGTGGAAAGTAGTAGGAAAACGGTGGAGGCTGAGTTGGTGTTTGACATTAATAAAACTCTGGAGAAGGTGCACTGGTTTAAGATTAGGGGTTTACAAAAGTTTATGGAGTTCAAATGTTCTAGCAAAAATTGGTAACGAATTGTCTGGGGGTTCTTTTCTAAGATTGCTTGTGAGACTCTAAAATTGGAGGGTTTTCATTCTTTTCGTATTGCCATCACTGGTAATTTAGAAAAGATACCGACGGTGCTGGTGACGGAGGTGGTGGAGGAGAAGGTGGTGCTGACGGCGGAGTAGGATCCGAATTATAGGGAGAAGAAGAAGTTTTCCGATGATGAGTATCGGCGTGAATTGGGGAGGTTTGACAGAGCCGTTAAAGAATTTTTGAAATTCAAAAATGCTGTGAATGCTGAGTTGGTGGCGCGAAATCAGGAGTTAATTTTGGAAGACTCGAATGAAGGTGAGTCAGAAACCGTTAATGAGTTAGATGAGTCACCGTGGCTGAATGCGAGGGTGCTACAGGAGGGAGGTCAGGTATTTGGGCACATATGCCAAAGTCAAGGGCTAACTCGATCTCGGTCGTATGGTGGTGTTTGGTCAAAATCAGACCGTTGGAAACTTTAATTCAAATTCGAATTCTTTTTCTTCATTGAATATGGATGAGGGAGAAAATTCTAATAGTAAGGAAGAAGGTGGAATGAAAATGTATAGTCATGAGTTAAACTTGCTCTCAGACATTGAGAATAAGGTGGTATCTAAGTTGGGTGATGTACAATTATCGCATACGGAGAGTATGGAGAAGGTTATGGAGGATGTGAGGGAGTTAAAGCTAGATTGATTTGTGTAGTGCAGTCGTGACTTTAAGCTCTATTAATACTCATCTTGGATGCATACAATTGAAGTGAGGCACATCCTTAATTAACAAGAAAAAGGTATAAATCCAAGATGGAAAAAAAAAAAGATACAATTCCTCAGCACAAACAGTAGATGCACTGCTATATAAACGGTCGTGTAATGTGGTGGATAATCTGTTCTTTAAAGTGAAGCACTCAAGTCGACCACATTTGGAAACAACTTGTATAAGACAAATCAATCAATCAAAACCAATTGAGCAGAAACTAAGGCAAATTTGGTGACAGTAAGAGACTCCAGTCAATCAAAACAAATTGAACAGAAACTAAGACAGTAAAATGATACTTTAATAGCTCAAACATGGCAGTATACGCTAATTAGAGAACATTGACTATGCTCAAAACCATTTTCATTCCTTTATCTCCCTAAAACAGCAACAAACAAGTGTCTATATCCACAAATATTGAAAACAAACCTAACACAGAGAAATAGAATAACAAAACAAGTAAAACAAACAACGAAATCGAGCCCAAGAGTAGAAATTAAACAAGGAGTACTAATTGATAATTAAGGTTTTGACAATTTCTATAAAATTGTAAAATTGCTACTTAACTAGTACAAAACAAGATCATAAAAATTCAAACCTTAAATTGAACTTTGAACAGTTTCTGAAGCTGCTTTGAGAAGTTGAGAAAGATCTGTTTAGACAAAAACAACAGTTAGGAGGATTTTGAACAAAAAGTCCCAATTTGGGGAAAATGAAATCTATTGAAATAAAACAACAGAGGAACAAAAGAAACTGTAGATCGGATCGGGACGTAAGAAACCTTGAGTGACCCTGCCTTCTTTCTCTTCTTCCTCACTCACTCTATGGAACATGATTTTGGTTCTCTTTATATTCTAATTTCTGAACAAAAATCAAAAAAAAAAAATGAATAATTTCGTTTTTGGTATGAGAGATGTTAAGAGGGTTTTTGCCCTGAATAGCAAAACCCGCCATTTGTACAAAAAAAAAGCCAAATCCCGCCATTTCCACCTTATCCTTATTCTGTGGTTTAGAATCACTCTTATATTTTTGGATCAAAATTATAAAGTGTCTGTTAACCAAAATCCACAAATATCACCCAGCTAAGTTGGTTTTTGAGTTACTTAACATCCACCAAGTTAAGTGGTCGACTCTCACCTAGGGATCATATTTTGTTTCATTTACTGCAAGTGTAAGTTGAAAGCCGTGATTAATAACCTGAAATGTATGGTAAATACAAGCAAACAGTTACAATGTCTATATAACTAGTAGCGCCGCACAAATTAAAAATAACCTAATCAAAATGAGACT
>JAJJWW010018992.1:226163-281439 GCA_023531295.1 Papaver armeniacum
CACTTTAGCATTCGGATGTTACCAGAGTCGCCAAACGCGGTAGCATTCGGATGACACCGGAGAAGATCCACCAATTAATTTGGTTCGTGGCAGCATTCAGATGTTACTGGAGCCACCAAACGCGTTAGCATTCGGATGGCCAAGCCAGCATTTGGATGTCACCGGAGCCGCCAAAAGCTTTACCATTAGGATGTCACCGGAGTCACCAAACGCGGTAGCATTCGGATGTCACCGGTGTCACCAAATGCGGTAACATTCGGACGTCGTCAAACATTGTGAGCTGGGCAGGGCTTGCATGACTGTATATCCTGCTCTTTTCAGCTTTTTCCTAGTACACAAAGAATACATATGCTAATATAAGATTTCTAAACCAACAATTTGAACCAAAAAGAAGCATAAATAAATCATTTAATTAAGAAAATAATAAGTAAAGATAACTTAAATCAGAGATAGATCTCCCAGAAATTCCAACAACAGAGACTGATTTCAGTGGAATAGAAATTCTAAATCATAGCAGCAGCTTTCTTGGAAGTACCAGGATTCTATTGGTATATGGTTTTGCTTGATAAAATGATTATGTTTACGCATCTTTAGAGAATGGGGATACATTCTATTGAGCTGTCATCTCACCTCAATTGACATCCTTGCAGATTTCTTGGAAGTTGGAAGTGGAAACTAAGAAGATAGTTTAATCATTGTATTATCTTATTGTATTGCTTGAAATGTAATTTGAAATAATATGTTTGTTGAAAATATTGTTAAAGATGATTATCGAATTTATATGTTTAAATTCATGTTAGGAAAGTTAAATTACGTTTGTTGTAATAAATAAATTAGCAAAAATATGTATGCATAAGTCTCTTTCCGACCCGTAACGCTTCGAGTTCGGATCTCCATTATGGGTTTGACCCTGGTCCGGAACTCGGGGTGTTACACTAATACTTGGGAATCAAGTTTGTGACTCCTATATAAGGAGGTCTAGGCTATGTGTTTAGACATGGAATTCTCAATGAAAATCAGTAGAGAATTAGAGAATACACAATGTAGTTCTCTAAGCTTTCTAGGGATTCCATCCCACCTCTTGGGATGGAGTTTTAGGGAAATAGAGGGACCATTCTCGGGTGTTGTAAGATACATCGTTGGTGTTGAAAGAGTACATCGTTATGGTTTTGGGGGATGTGGAAGACATCGTTTAGTGAAGAGAAGATCTCCTTGTTCGTTGATGGTGGAAGATCATCGTTGGTGTTGGAAGGGACATCGTTTAGAAGAATATCATCTCGGTTATATGAGATAAGTATTATCTTGTTTGGTTAGACATTATTCGGTAACATTGGAGCGTTTTGTTCAAGAGAATTATTTTATGGTTTATGATCAACATAATGTTGGATCGTAATTTGTTGATCGATTCATCAATCGTTAAGTGTGTAATTCTCTGTTTAGTAGTTCCATAATAATGAAGAAGTTGTAACTGTTTTGGTGGATGTAGGCATATTTCCGAACCACGTTAAGTGTTGTGTGCTTTACCTATTGCTTCTAATATGTGTTTGCATCATCTATCTTTCATTCTACGTCAATCCAAAGATTTAGTGTCTTGTGGGTTAATTCTATTTCGATTTCCCTAACAAGTGGTGCGGTTAGTTTTGCTATCTCCCACAACATATGCATCAACTTATTTTCCGTTGCAACTAATAAAACGATGTACTCCATCCGTTTCAAGAAAAATGATACTTTCACTTTAGGTACAATTTTCAAAAATTGAATGCATAACATTATGCAAACCACCACAAAGGATGAATAACACATTTTGCAATCATATTTTGGTTTATGCATCGGATAATTTTCCGTTTCAGGAAAAAGTAACACTTTCACCCCATGTCAGGAAAAATGATACTCTCGCGCCGTGTGAGGAAAAATGATATTTTTGTGTCGATTTTTTCGATCGGCGGTCCCACCGTGACAGCGGTCATCTAGCCGCTTTTTATTTTGAACCATTAAAAAGCAGTGCTTGTTCAAATTTTGATTGTGGATTTTGAGGATGAAAGTTGTTGTTATTTAGAACGAACACATACATTGACCTCTGTAACGGTCAAAGTTATTCTTATGGGTCAATGCAATAAATCCTTTATATACGGCCTGAACTCTGAACAGTAGTATTGAATGCTGCTGTTGTCTTAATGAAATTTCTTCTTGATTCTCTGTTAATTCTCAGCTGCTTCTTCGTCTTCCACAAAATGATTCATCCCCTTATCTTCTTCTTATCCTTGTACTTGCTTGTTTATCATTTCGTCAGTTTTAATCACTTACAGTCCCAAAACTCTGGTTAAATCAGGTGATTCAGTTAACATCGATAGAATCCCCATCAGAATCAGATTGGCTGGGTATATACTCACCACCAAATTCATCAAACAATAATTATATAGGTTACGTTTTCTTATCTTCGTGTAACGACCGGAGAACTGGGTCTTGTTCCATCGACTGGTCAATCTCCGATCAAAATACGAATCTTCAGATGGAAAGATGATGACGAGACTGGTAAAAAAAAAGGTGATCCTGATCACAACCCAGTACCAGGAACGAAGCATATGTTGGCGAAATCAGAAGGAGAACTAGGTTTTGAGATTGGGAGAGGACCAGAGCAAATTCATTTGAAGATGAAATGAGCTAGGGTTATGTTGATAACTGAAGATGGGAAAGAGAATTATGGAACAGATGAAGATGCCATAAATAAGGCTGTGAAGACATTAGTGGGACACATTCTTCACTCAAATTGAACCTGTTGCATCTAAGGTCCCGTACCATGAATATAATTGGCCTTGGAAGCCAGACTGGTGTCACATACAGCCTTAAGTTTACCATGCCTGGGGTCATGTGCATAGGTATGAGAGGTTCTGCCCGCTGAAGAATTTCACCTGTGGGGAGGAAGATGAAGCTTTACCGGCGCATGCACATTGTGATTGGGATGGGGGGACAGATTGGCAAAAGATGTTTGTTCCGTACAGGCGAATTTGGGTATACACGATTGTTTGCTACTAAGAATAAGTCAACGCTTATTCAGGAAATTTTGGCTTGAGGAAAGATTTTGAGGAGAGCTGAAGACGTCCCGAATAAGTTACAAGTGGAAAATGGTTATTTGTATCACATGGTAGAAGAGTAGCTACATCTGGAGGGGCACCAGTGAAGACTGATAATGTATGTGTAGGTGTAAATAATCCACGAGGACAAGTGGAACGATCCTAAGCCATGGCGTGCAGCAGCAAGCATGCATCTAGAATACGGATCGCCTCTCCGAATCTGGGGCGTGAGGAAAGAGGAGCCGAAAGTCGAAGAAAAAAGGGGAAAAGGCTGTGATGCGATGGACATCGGGCACCGGAGCCATAAATATTGACGAGTTGGTGAAGAGATAAGAAGGACTCGGTCGGGAAGGCTCGGCCAAGGATCCCAAGGGCGACATCGGTTATTCCCCGTCGAACAGGCGACATCGAGTGACGAGATGGCGAGCGAGGCATCATTCGGCTCGCGTAGCGACTCGAACATACAAGAACAATCGGGTGGGGCATCGACCGATCGCTCGAGAGGAACATCGAGGAAGCTACACCAAGCCTAACACCATAGTCTTGGATGTATCATCACTTGTAACTATAAATAGAGACCATGTAGAGAGAAAGAACTTAAGCAAGAAGTGAGGAAAGAGAGCATACTAAAGCATTGAGAGAGATAAATCCGCCTTGTAATCGGGAGTCGAGTAATAAGATCTTCTTTTACACCCCGTGGACGTAGGTAATCATCTTAGAACCACGTATATCTTGTGTTCTATTACTTCCTTCGTTTGTTTTGCTTCCTTGTGTATGTGTTTAGTTACCTTTGGATGTAGTGGTAGGATTTTCCACTCCTACATTCTCGGCGCCGACTAAGGGGAACGTATAACATCTCCTGGGATACCTTGAAATCGGACGCTAAAAGGGGAAACTCCGAGCTCCTAAGCCACCTGGGTGTCTTTGGTTGACGCTAAAGGAGAAAACCCTTTCATCTGCTATCTCTGTTTTCTTTTAGTAATGTCTTGTTGAATTGATAGAGGTTAACTTTGTGTTCTTGCTTTGGTATCTTCGCCTACGTAGCAACATCTTGTCGAGATTGATAAAGTTAGCCTTGCGTTTTTACTAAGTTATCTTCGTTTTGTCATCTTCGTGTCGAGCTGGTATAAGGTCGTTTTGTGTTTTAAACCGGAAGTCTCCATTTCTCAAGCAAAACAAGTTTTCCGCTTAAATAAAGTCGTTTTACGTGTCTGTTTGAAACACTTCAGAGAGTCATCAGATGACCCGTGAGCTCCCTAAATAGCATCTTTCGATGTGGGTAGAAGCTAGAAGGGGATCCCATCTCGATGATTATGATCTGTGGCTTCAAACCCCGTTGCAAGAGAGATTCAACAGCTCCTATCGACGCTTAGTAAGGATAGTTGATGCTAAGCGAAAAACTCTAACAAACGCAACGCGTAGAGTTCCGGGACTATCTCCTGGCGGAGATCTTCATTGCATCTATCTCCATTTCACACTGTCTTTATTTTAGCAAGGTAAACGAAGCGTGATAATGGTGGAAACGGGGCTAGCTCGGAATCGTTGAGTCTAGATCTTGGAAACCATGGCCGGCGGGATTATGGTGAACGGCCTGAGTCTCACCATAATCCTACGCTGAAAGCCTCACGGCATCGGTGAAGAATTATAGGAATCTTGCGGTCATCAACACGACGGTCGTTAAGGGTCGTCGTTGCCATCCATCACCGCCGTGAAAGAAATCTTCTGATTCAACGCACGAATGATTAGTGATTTACGGCGCCGGGAATGTTAGGACAAATAATGATTAATGCTTAGGAAGAGTACCGAAAGCGATGTGTCGAGACAGCTTTCCAAAATTTGTCCGTTTGCGGCAAAGACGATTTGACTGCTGAGATCGACACGCTAACATAAAGGGAATCGTACTATAAAAAACCTTTTCCACTCTGCACTGAGCTGCTTGTACTCCATCCTTAACCGAAAGCGATTGAAGTAAGTCTGTCTACTTTTTGACGTAGGAACGAACGGGTAGGCGAGCCGAGGAAAGAGGACGATAGCAAAGACAATGGCAAGTACCTCCAGGACGAGCAGGATCCTGAGGAATCGGGTCACGGCGGGATCTAGCGGACAGGAGGGGCTTACGGATTCCCAGCATGGAGATCGTCGACCTAACGACCGGGGCGAGACTCAGACATTGATTAAAGGCATGACTACGGTCGACGAGGAAGTCGATCTGGGCCGAGATGACGACTTCCCACCGGGGAGGTTGAGGATTAACCCAAGTCAGATGGGACCGAGGAACGAGGGCAGCATGGAAGACGGGAGAACTGCATCGGATACGGAGGAGGAGGAGGAAGTCCAAACTATACACGAGGAACAAAGAAGGGAGAGACAACCTACAGAGCACCAAAGAGATTTAGAACGAGAGGCCGAAAGGCTTAGGCGAGTACACTTGGCAGGGAGGGAACCCTAATCGAGACGTCCCCCAGAACGGTCAACCGCCTCACGGCTCCGGTTGTTCCCCGGTAGTGATCAATCACCCAACGCTCCGATCGTCCCTCCTATCGCTCTCACCGCGAGACCCCCAACCGCACCCCCTAACACAACGGGACACCAAATGAACGGTCATTCTAGTCACGAGCACCGGCCGATGTTACTCGCCATGCGGCAAGTCGGAGAAGACGGGAGGATCCATGAGAGAATTGCGGAGGAGAAACTTGGCACTAGAATACGAGAACCACCAACTCCGCAACAGGAGGACGGGGTCGAGGGGATCATCAAGCCGAGGCGCCTCAAAGAACCACACTCCACCAAGGGACGACCCACCCCCTCGCCAAGCCGAGGACGAGTACCCGACCCTAATCGGCCAAGAGAAGGGTATGGGCCTTCCGAGGATTCTTGACCGATGAGGAAGTAACCAACGAAAGTACGAACGCGTCCACCAAACAAAAGATCGAACGGCTTGAGCAGATGGTTAAGAAACTGACTGGAGATAGCGAGGATGATAAGTTAGCAGAAGTAATCAATGAAGCCCAGATGACACCGTTTTGCAGAACTGGACCGAACACCATTTCCACCAAAGTGCACACTGCCAATCTTCCCATCTAGGTTCGATGGCACGGGCGATGCGGGAGAACACATCAAGATGTACGGCATGTCCTTACTACAGTGGAAGAATCACGATGTGGTCATGTGCAAGTTCTCCCCGCTAGTCTTGAAGGAGAAGCGAAGAGTTGGTTCTACACCGCCCGATAAATCCGTTGGGAGCTATGCGGTTTTGGTGGAAACCTTTCTCGAGACGTACATGCGGTCAAAGATAGCTCGGCCCCAGTCGACAAGTTATTTACCCTGGCACGAAGACTGAGGGAACCGCTGCGTTCCTTAACGGATAGATGGAGGAAGTTATGCACGGATATAGGGAAGGCACCGGTCAACCAGCAAATATTCGGCTTCGAGAACTCGCTAAGAAAGTCGGACCCCATCCGGGTGGCGATGTATTACGAGAAAAGCCCCAAAACGCTAAGGGAGATCCGGAAGATGCGGGAGCACTATATAGCCTTGAGGAAATCCGGGGAAGGAGCGCAAGACAGGGGAATACAAGAGGCGAGCACCACGAAGAGGCTACCCCGAGAGAAGCCACGAAACGATCCGAGAAAGGCCCGGTGCCCGGCCCCGGGGTGAAAACAAGAAGGTGCGGGTCGAGAGGGAAAGAAGCCTCGCCACGAGCCAAGATCATACACCCCGCTCAATGCACCCTTGGAAGAAGTGTTCAAGGAAGTGGAAAAGAGGAATGATATCCGTTACCCCAAGACTCGGGAATCCAATTCGACGGGACGAGGAACCACCCGAGTTACGCCATTATCATCGATTCGCGGCCACTCAACCAACGATTGTAGAAGTGAAGGACATCGTCCGAAGACCACGATCCGCGATGGGTATCTACGGCATTTCGTCAAAACACCATCGACATTGCCCGAGGTCCCAAGTACATCAAATAAGAATCAATCGCGGCTTTCAGTTCACAGTAACACCATATCACACTCAAAGCAACACAAGGATACGATTTAGGAACCCGGTATCACCTCGAGAATACACAAGAGGGACGAGATCGGGCGAGAGAAATCTTGGCGTGGCCAAGACCCTCCCTATGGAGCCGTGGATGATGCAACCCGATTCACGTTTTCGGCGAAAGATGTCCCATTGAACGGACAAGCACATGGAGATCCCTTAGTAATAACCCCGATGATTGAAGAATGGGGCGTCCGCATAATATTAATGGACGGTGGTAGCTCAGTCGAAGTTTTGTTCTATGACACTTTCAAGAGGATGGAATTGTCGATGACATCCCGATCCCATCGACTTATCGAATTTACGGCTTCAACGGTGCAGTGACAGAGTGCCAAAAGGGAGAAGTCACTCTCGAGTCTCGGATGGGGAAGGGTTCCTTGACACATTGACCACCTTTTGCGTAGTCGATGTCGCTTCACCATATGAGGCGATCTGGGACGACCTTGGATCGCAGGGGATCAAGGGAGTCGCCTCGGCCTACCATCGAAACTGCGCTTCCCTTCTTATCGTGGAGTAGTAGAAGTACTAGGCGACCCCCAAGCGGCAAGACAATGTGTGAGATAGACATCCAACGTAACGAGGAAAGACGGTCGAGGAAACGCCAAGAAAAGAAGAAGTCTAAGGAAATGGAAGCGGGAGAGGAATTGGAAAGGTGATGTCACAAGCCATCGCCACCTACGAAGCAGGCGACACAGAAGTCTTATAGCAATCACAGGAGCCGACAACCGTCGGCGAGCCAAAGCAAAACTTTTCGGCCCTAGAACCAACTCGGCAAGTTAATCTGGGCACCGAGGAGGAGCCGAAATTAGTGAGAATAGGGTCACGCTTGACGAATGAGCAATCCCAGAAATTGATAGCCCTCCCCGAAGGAGCACATGGATGTATTTGCCTGCAGATGCACGACATGGAAGGCATCGACCCGAAGTTTGCTCGCACCATCGAGGATAGACCCCCAAGTTCGAGACCGATCAGACAGAAAATGAGAAGAATTGCACCCGAGCTACAACCCGGTAGAGCGGGAGTTGAAGAAGCGTACGCAAAGCGGGAATCATCCGAAAGGCCCAATATCCGCAATGGATATCTAATATGGTGATAGTCCCCAAGAGGAATGGGGCGTCCAATTTGCGTCGATTACGGCGGCCCGAATAAGGCATGCCCAAAGGACAGCTTCCCTCTCCCCGGATCGACCAGTGGTGGAATCCATTGTCGGGTACAAGGCGATAACACTCATGGACGGGTACTCGGGATATAACCAAATCCCCCGGCCCCCGAAGATCGGGAGCACACATCCTTTTTCACGCCAAGAGGACTCACCCGATTTACTCGAGATGGAGGAAGACCGAGAGGACTCACCCGATTTACTCGAGACCCGCAGCCCGACGCGATGGGAGGTCTTTGTAGACGGGTCATCCAACAAATACGGGTCGAGGTTTAGGACTCGGTCTTCACGACACCGAAGGGCAAGAAGATGGTCCACTCTTTTAGGCTCGAGTTCAAAGCAACCAACAATGTCACGGAATACGAAGCGGTAATACATGCCCTACGCTTGATTGTGGAGATGGGCATCCAGGAGGTACGACTGACAAGTGACTCCCGGCTAGTTGTGCGCGAGATCACCGGCAATATGCCATACATGACCCTTTGTTGCAAAAATATCGGGAGCTCGCCCAATCTTACATCGGGCAAATACCAAGCATCAAGTTCCGACACATCTCAGTAAAAGACAATCGGCATTCGGATGCCTGGCATATATCGCTTCCATGTTGGATCGACTCAAGCATTGAGGGTATTCGAATCATGAGGATCCTAATGCCTTGACCCGAGAACGTGGATATCGGCGACAAGTCGCGGCAACCACTACCGATCAATATCGGGCCGATGACCTGGAGAAGGCCGATTCATGAATACCTCGAGACGGGAAGGTTGCCCAAGGGGAGGCCGAGATCAACAAGATCAAGAGCAAAGCCGCCGCGTACGAACTTAGGGATGGCACCCTATACCGAAAATCGTACCTAGGACCATTGCTAAAGTGCCTAAGTAATGAAGAGGCGAGATGATCCTTAACGAATTACACTATGGGGCAATGGGGAAACCACGGCTCGGGCCGCAGCCTAAGCACGAGCTAAAACCATGGGATACTTCTCCGCCGTACATGAATGAGGACGCGAAGCATATGGCCACCGTTTGCGATGAGTGCGGAGAAATTGGAAGAAGATACATGCGCTGGCCGTAACATTAAACTCCGTCATCGGCCCCTGGCCCTTTGCTAAATGGGGAATCGACATCGTGGGACCACTACACGTCGGATCGGGACAAAGGAAGTATTTAATTGTGGCCACCGACTATTTCACCAAGTGGGTTGAGGCCGCTCCGCTAAGGCACATACGGGATAAGGATGTTTTTCGGTTCATCTGGGAACACATCATATGCCGCTTTGGGGTCCCGAGCAATCGTCTCGACAACGGAAACAATTGCTAGGCAAAAACATCGACCTACTATTCAACACGTACAACATCCGAAAGAGCAAGTCCACGCCCCTATACCCCCAAAGCAACGGATGAGCCGAGATCACAAACAAGACCATCGCCGATAACATGAAGAAGAAACTCGACGGAGAATATGGGGAATGGTGTGAAGAACTCTACAATGTCTTGTGGGCATACGGGACAACTCGCAGGGAGGCAACGGACTGTCACCCTTCATGCTAACATACGGGACCGAAGCCATCCTACCTACGGAGGCGATGATACCTACCACCAGGACCGAAGCGTGGAGGCGAAACATCTCGGCGGACCTTATCTTGGCTAAACTTGACGATTTGGAAGAAACGAGAGAAATGGCCCTACAAAAGATGGAAAATTACCAACGAAGAATCCAACGGGAATACAACAAACGGGTCCGACCAAGAGAATTCCAACCAGGGCAGCTGGTACTAAAGCTCCTACCCAGCTATGAGCGTGACAAGAAGGGCGGTAAACTTGCACCACGGTGGGGAGGACCCTACACGATAGTTGAGAAGGCGTGGAGAAGGGGCATACAAAATACTGAAGCCGGACGGAAAACCCGAGCCACGGCCGTGGAACGCGACACGACTAAAGATCTACCATCCGTGAGATCAGGTAAGATATCTTGTCATTTATTCCCGTGAAAAGCCGCGTGGGGTTGGAAATATGACAAGTGCGTCTGAATGGTCGTTTCGAACCCGGGCGATGGCATTGTGCAAGTGCCGGGCGACTTACACTAACACGGACTATTCGAACTCTCGGGGCGATGGCATTGTGCAAGTGCCGAGGTAGTTCAGGCCCCGGTGGTTGGAAAACTGGTGGCCGATTGTCGAGGCATGAGTACTCGGCGTCGAGCAGACAACATTGCTCTCCTCGCAAGTGGCCGAATCACTTGCCCAAGAAGATTAATCGATAACTTCTTGCGGTATCGATCCCATAGAAATTAGGCAAGACCAACTCCCCTTCCACCAGATCTCAAAGACGGTGATGAGATGCCTCAGTCCAGACATGGCATCGGGCCCGATGACCCTCCTTGTTGAGTGTGTTCGATGTAAACGGCATTTGTGACTAACCCGTCTATCTATGCGGGCATAAGAAAGGACAATAACGAGGCTACGACAAGAAAGCCACATACGGGCAACCCAACATAAATAAAAATAATAACGTCGAGAGTGTAACAACATCGTAGCAAGAACAAGAAATAAACCAAGCGACAAAGACCCCATAACAAGTTATGCAAGAAGTTACCAAAGTGTTCAAACGAATTACAACCCGAGAAAAAGGGCAAGACAAAGTGACGCAGCCGCTACAAAAGACAGGATCACTCTTTGGAGGAAGTAGAACCCAGGACAGCCTTCTTGGCGGCAAAGATCGGCTCGCTTCTTATCAAGCACCGCCTTCACACCGGCCTTTGACTCGCAAGACGAGTTCCTCACCGAACTTCGCTTTCTCGGCAACAAGATCCCGCGCTAGTTGCTCCGACGCCGCTTCAAAGTGGCCACTCGATCGAGCGATGATGAGCCTCCTTCCCCTTCGACGAATATTCTCCTCCTCCAACGAGGCCACTTTCTTCTCGCTCGGCTGCCAAGACAACAAGAACGGTCATCACACAACAACAAAGAACAAGATAACAACACGCAAGGCACGACACAAAGCACACCACCTTCTAACAAAGGGGCAATTATTCTAACCGACTCCTCGGACTCGGGACAGGCTACACTCGAGGGCCGACACCTTCGAAGAAAGTTCTAGGTACCATTGTTCATTAAACTCATTAGTGGGGCAATACTTCTTGTGATCACTCCATTCCTCCCTCCGTCGAGAGTGGGCAGCCCTGCAAGCCCGACAATTGAGCACGCACCCAATCCAACTCCTCGAAACCTTTCCAAACTCCTTAAGCTTCTCAAGGGCCTCTTGGCTACGCTTCTCGCAGCGTCCCTCTCCCCCAAGATCCGAAGGCGATCGCATGCGGATCTCGGACCGAAGTCTTAGCCGGCCACATTGAACTTCTAAGTTGTCGACTAATAATGTTTTCTCGGCCGCTATACCCTGGAAGTGAGATAAGTCCGCCCTCAAATTATCTATTTCCTCGGGAACATACTCAAACGTCTCGTACCGATAAAGTTTGGATTGAAGATCTTCAATATCGGTTTCCTGGACGGTCAATTTTAGCATCCTTATTGACTATTCTCTGTTGTAAGTTCGAGACATGATCTCGTTCTATGTTAGCTTCCCTCTTCAACAAACGACATCTTGTGGCAGCGTCGGCCTCCGCAATAGACGATTCGGCTAAGCAGGGAGTACTAAACTCAGGATATTGGCACTACAAGATCAATCACAACTAGCTGCGGAAAGAAAAATGCATACCTTGGGTTTTGGCCAACTCCTTCTCCAGCCCTCGAGACCGTTCACGCTCCCGTGCGGCAAGCAAGTGACGAAGATTCTCCCTCTCGAGGGCCTCCCGACGTTGAATGGCAGCACTCAATAGCGAGCGGTTGACATCCTAAAAACAATACCAACATAGTCAGCCCTAAACTAGTACAAAAACGCAACACCCGAGCAGCTCAACTCACCAGGAGGTCGAAGGTACTTTTCAGGCCGGCCTCATACAATGCGACGGCATTGACCTTCTCTTCATCGGACAAAGAGGCGAAATCGGGAGAAATGAGCGCCCCAAGCGAATTACACATAGGGCCCGAGATGGTGAAGGAGGTGTGCTCGGGATTAGGAACCACGGTAGGGAAAGTCTTGACGGTTGACCATCGACACTATCCACATCACGATCAATCAAATCGCCCCCACCACCACCCGATTTCCCCGCTTTGACCCAATTCCCCCTCCTTATCAACAAGATCGTCCTCATCGTCAAAAAGATCTTCTTCATCATCACCATCGACACAACATACACAAGTGCCATCGGCAAGCACAATCCCTTCACGGCCCACTTCCCGGGGCACATCCTTCTCCGGGGCAGGCACATCCCCCTTAGGTTCTTTACCCCTACCCTTAGGCTTCCCACCTACAAAGGCGGATTTAATCATCAGACGATTTAAGAGGCGACCTCCCCAGGAAATGTGACAAAGGTAGTCGATCATCGGGATCCTCACCATCCTTCGCCGAGGTACCAAGAAGCCTTGTCAACCTTCAACTTCGCGTATCGCCCGACGTCGATCCATGCAAGGCAACAAATAGGGGCACGTACATGTACGTTAAATAAAAAACAATAAGTATATTTGTTACCTTCCTCAGATCCTCCTCGGCTCCGCCAATCCTATCCCTCTTCCGATGAACGAAAACCTCAGAAGGAGTACCCTGGGACTTAGTCCGAAAAACACCACCAAAACAAAATACTACCCCGTAAGTCTCCTGATCCGATCAACCAAACTAGAGAAACAGAGAAATGCACCGACCCGATCAACGTTGACTACCCGTAAAGGATAAAATTCGGTAGGAGGAGGGAGCTTGCCACTCAAAAGAGGGTAGGAAATGGCCAGGCGGAACCCGGTCCCAAGCCGTATCATTGGTATTACGGGCGTGCTTGTTGGAACTCTTTCCCTGGGGTCCTCATCCAAAAGAAGTCTCCCGACTCCCTCGGGAAGGGTCTTATGACGGTGAGGGCTGGCAGCAAACCCGCGAGATCGCCATTAGTAGTGGTCCCGCTCCGATAATTGTCGGCGAAGCCGGCAGGAGTATACTCACCCGCTTGAGAAGGATCGAAGGTAGACCAAGCGGTAGGAGCGCACTCGCCTCGGCCACGCTTCTCCCACTCGGACAGATGCGGAAAGTGTTACCGTTCCACCGGGCCAAGGCGCGGCACGGACGAATCTTGGAGAGAGCCTCGTACAGAATGGGCGACTAGGATCATATAGGGGAAATGCAGCCCGAGCTCTAGCTGGCCCCCGGTGACTACGGTCGCCTCGGCCGAATGGGGAAATCTCAAAACATCCTCCTTCCTCGTAACGCCCTCCGGGCTCGACAAGAGCCCGACGTCATACCCGTGAAGACCGAACTCATCTTTCGGTTGTTGGACATATTGCTCATCCTGTTAAGTCCCTAGCAGTCCTCTTGTCAGCCCTACAAGAAAACGAAGACGGGTTATCAGGAAAGATAGAATCTAGAGCACGATAATCATACTTGGAGGGGCTCTCTACGACGACCAGAGAGAATCAAGCGATACGCCGTCGTCATCGGAAAACACATAACTCACACACCTTCTTTCCGTCATTTGAGGAGTTGAAGAGGCCATGCAAACTGATGAGAAATACGGCAGAAGAAGCGAAAACACGACCGGAACCGGAGATCGCAGCGGCGACGGAGACGGAGAAGACGACGGATAACGGAGAAGGAATGGAAGAAGTTTGTTGAGGAATTAGCCAAAGAAAAAAATAAAAGAGGGTGGGGGAAAGATGAAGATGCGAGAGGAGATGGAGGGAAAAGAATGAAGACGCGGAGAAGATGGAAAAAAGGGAATGAAGTTGCGAGAGAAAGAAATAAGAGGGAAACTAGGTTCGAGCGCTCGGATTTATAAACCCCTCCCGTGGTAACCGGCAGAGAAGGTGAACCGGTTGGAGTAATCAAGCGAGTGGGGAACAAAGATGCGTGAAAACCGGCATGACCGAGGACGTGGGAAGACGAGGCGGTTATTCTTCCCCACGTGTTGGCTACACGAGTGAAAGAAGGGGCATAAATGTAGGTGTAAATAATCCACGGGGACGGGTGGAACGATCCTAAGCCATGGCGTACTCAGAGCAAGCATGCATCTAGAATACCGGATCGCCTCTCCGAACCGGGCGTGAGGAAAGAGGAGCCGAAAGTCGAAGAAAAAGGGGAAAAGCTGTGATGCGATGGACATCGGGCACCTGGAGCCATAAATGCGTCGACGAGTTGGTGAAGAGATAAGAAGGACTCGGTCGGGGAAGGCTCGGCCAAGGATCCCAAGGGCGACATCGGTTATTCCCGTCGAACGGGCGACATCGAGTGACGAGATGGCGAAGGAGGCATCATTCGGCTCGGCGTAGCGACTCGAACATACAAGAACAATCCTACTGGGCATCGATCGATCGCTCGAGAGGAACATCGAGGAAGCTACACCAAGCCTAACACCATAGTACTGGATGTATCATCACTTGTAACTATAAATAGAGACCATGTAGAGAGAAAGAACTTAAGCAAGAAGTGAGGAAAGAGAGCATACTAAAGCATTGAGAGAGATAAATCCGCCTTGTAATCGGGAGTCGAGTAATAAGATCTTCTTTTACACCCCGTGGACGTAGGTAATCATGCCGAACCACGTATATCTTGTGTTCTATTACTTCCTTCGTTTGTTTTGCTTCCTTGTGTATGTGTTTAGTTACCTTTGGATGTAGTGGTAGGGTTTTCCACTCCTACAGTATGAGTTTCGAATTAAGTTGCTATTAGTAACACAGGGAAATCCTGATTGATATCTACATTGCTGATGCCGGACGGTTTGAATCAACATTGATTAAGAGAAAGATAATTGAGTTTACAGGACAGATGAGAATATAAAGCTTAGACTCGATTCTCTCATGCACTTCTCACGTATGTTGCACACACACTTACATTACATGTTATTACCCTCCCTCAAGCTCAAGGGGGCTTGAAGAGACTGCTTGAGCTTGCACACACATACTTGAATCAAGACATTGGAGAATAGAGACGGCAGCAAAGTGAGTTGGCAGCAATCAGATTGGAAAGAAGTAGACACACTCACACTAGTGGTTGCAGTATTAAGCATGAAGAAGCAGCAAGCTGGTTCTTGAGAGAAAGAGACGACATTATGAGTAGTTGGTGACAGTTGATGCAGTAGGTGATCAGTTGGTGTACCAAAATAATTTGGACCCCTGTAAGCATTAATGAAACCCTGCACTACTGTATTCCATAACCATGCTGACATACTCAACAACTGAACCTTAACCATTGAATGCAGATGCTTGAGAGATAACAGAAGTAGGTGATCATCATTACTAGAAGCTCTTGCACCAACAGAATAGGTACCCCAGTACACATGACAATAAGCAGCAGCAAAACAAACCCCAAAAAACTGCAATAAAGCTTGTATTTGTGCAATGCCAAGTAGATGAAGTAGGATAGAGTACCCATGAAGAAGCACAAGGAATCAACAACTACTAACAGTAAAAAGTATGACAGAAACCGTGGAATGGTCACAGTCCTGTGAAATAATACACCTGACTTAGCTTCAGAAGGAACAGCTCGGCTGTTTGCACAGTAGCTGTAGGTGACCACTTCTATAAAGAATTGCTCTGCAACTTAGTTTGTGATGAGGTCTTGTTGGGGCATACCATAAAATCTTAACAGAAGTAACAAGCACACATACTATTCAACAACTGCAATTGATGTTCTTTCATAAGGAACACATCAAGAGTATGATTAATGAATATCTAACTTTTATTACCATAAGAGAAGATTAATTTAAAATAAGCAGCATATTAATTAATTTCTTCCACACTTGAAAACAAAGTTAATTCGTTACGCAACCGGACTTAAATGGAGTGTCTAGAGAAGTGATAGCTGCTTATTACAAATAGGAGTTCAGAGGGCCTTAAGGATTTCATCTGCACCACTAACAGTGAATGCTCCACCTTCTTCAATGTTTGCAGCTTTGACTTTCAGATCATCAACTAACAAGGCAAATCTGCGAGAACGAATTCCAAGCCCCTTTTCACCAAGGTCGAGTTCGAGACCTAGAGCGTGAGTGTAGGCTGCTGATCCATCTGCTAGGAACTTAACGTGCTTGTTCTCAGTGTATGTCTTTGCCCATGCCTTCATCACGTATGGGTCGTTGACTGCAACAACAATACAAAATTATGACAATAAAGGCCAGACGAGTATACCCATTCAAATATATAATATCAGAAACTTAAAAATAAGGCGACAGATAAAAATATCACAAATAGTAAAACGGAAGAGAAATTGAGAAACATTACCACTAACAAGCAAAATTTCAGCAACACCCTTGGACTTTAATTGTTCAGCGTTGGTAATGAAACTGGGTACATGCTGCATGCTGCAACCATGTAAACAAGTATTAAACGAAAAAGGAAGAGAAAAAGATAAAATTTCCATACTACCTTAGACCCTTAGCACCTTACTCTTGTTCCAAATCAATAAATATAACAATAAAAACACTAAACAAGTAACAATAAATATAACGAGAAAAAGATAAAATTTCTGCCTTTCATTTAAAGATAAACTGAAACCGCATTCAAGGGCGCCCTTTACTAAAAGGGGATAAGCAACACATTCTAATATCCACTTTTCAAGCACAGAACCATATTGTTAATGCTTTATTTAATATTTGCTTTCTATGTTAATGCTTTCCATGTGATCCTTACCTAATATTTGCTGAGATTGCATTAATCTATGATCCGCAGGTAAATTCTTTGACATCATACCCTATCAACGTCAGAGACGTTAATCAAGCTGAGGGCATAGCTGTGTTTGAGGCACCATCATGGGCAAAGATGCTAGCATTCACAAGAATTCAAGTAAACGGGAAGACAAGCGGGTCATAAGGAACAAATGTGGATCTACAGTTTAGAACTTCAGATGATAGCCTATAACTACTCCAGGAACATACACTCCTGACACCTGTTCTAAGTAATCACTTAAGGACTCATCAGTTGGATGGTGCACATGTGGAATTTCTCCGTGGTGTGGCCAATCCCCTTGGCATAAAGGTCTGTGCTCTTGTGTTCAAAGCTAGTGTGTTTGAAATGAACCTTAATTTAGTCTCTGTTTCATTGTACCTTGATATTCCTAAGAGAAACTTTGCTGAGCTGACTTAGCTAATCTTGCAAGCTTACATTAGTAGTCTGTGTTGTTTCGTACTTGTGTAGGTAAGTGACAAGATGGATGCAGCAGAGCTTGTGAAATTGTGTGAAATTCTTAGCCCTCACAATAGACCTGGAAGGTTGACGATCATCGTCAGAATGGGAGCTGAAAAAATGAGAGTGAAGCTCCCACATTTGATTAGAGCTGTACATCAAGCAGGGCTAATTGTCACATGGGTATGTGTTTCAGCTAGACAAAAGACTGCTGATGGTCCATCCAGCACTGGTGCAGCTAAGGTACTTCATTCTCTTAACACGATAGTTTCTTGACACATAAAGTACCGGCGGATGTCCTGATTCTGCAAATCCAGTCATGAGCTATGCTGACTGCAAGAATCCTGATTATTTTTTTCTTGTCGAAATTGTGTGTCGGTAAAGTTCTGCCAGCACTTAATGGAAAATTGACCCAGAGAGCCTTGCACCAGGGCCCAGGCTCAATTCCTCCATTTTAAAGATTTTTATGGTGTGAGAGAAATCAAGAAAGTAAATCAAAGCTTTAAAGCGAATTCATACAAGGATGTTTAACAATTGTGTCGGGAAAATATACAAAAGAATAAGCCATAGCTTAATTGGAAAATATCACAAGATATTACATCTCATCTCCAAGCCCTAGATCAAGGCGTCAGTCTCCAATGGACTAATGCTAAGGGATTAATAATTGAAAACCAACAAATTAATTTGAAAATCAAATTGATTCTAACTTGTATCTAAATACATCAATCCTTTGATGACCATAAAATGCACATGAATCAAAATTGCTCTAAGATTTTACCCTAACCTAAAAATAAAATCCAAATCAAGCGATTTATACCTGCAAGTAGGGGTAAAAGCACCGGGGACACCAAAGATGATAACCTTTTTACCGGCAGCAAGTGAGTGAACTGAAAGTTGCTGGAGTTGATCCTCGGAGTCGAAGTGACCTAAAGTTCCGTCAGGGATAACATCACCAACTTTGATTGGGGCCATTGATTTGATTTCAAGAAAGAACAAAAACCCAGTATAAACAAAGAGACAGAAGAAGAAGAAGAAGGGTTTAGACAAAAAGCTCAAAATGTTTCTTGGTCCATATATAAAGAGACTGAACAGCTCAAGTGGGGGTAATTTAGGAAAGGCAGCTAACTGCGATCGAGTGTCAGTGTGTCATGGGTCTCATGACTTGTTCGGTGCCCAATTTTGGTAAAATTATTTTAACTGGACAGCTCTTTTTAACCTGGCGTTTTTAAGGGGACTCCAAAGGAATTAGGGCAACTGTATATTCGATAGTTATATGAACTATTTTGACTACCGATTATAGGCTCAACCAAATTAGAAAAATAGCGGATTTTTGCAAAATTTCATTTTGGGGCAACTCTATATTCGGTAGTTATATGAACTATCTTGACTACCGATTATGTTAGGCTTTCGGTAAAGAGGTCCACTGTATAATCGGAAGTCAGGATACCTTCATTTTCTACCGATTATAGGCTCAACCAAAATTCGGAAAAAAGAGAATTTTTGCAAAATCTCATTTTGGGGCTACTCTATATTCGGGAGTTAAATAACCTAAATTCACTACCGATTATAGAAAGCATTTTAGCCAAAGGTCTACTTTAATCGGAGTCAAGATAACTTTATTTACTACCGATTATAGGATAATCAAAATTCAAAAGATATAGGATTTTATTTTGGGGATCCTTTATATTCTAAGTTATAAACTAAATTGACTCCGATCAGAAAAGTTATCAACCGATTGTAAAGGGTAGTTCGGCCATTAAAAACGGGGAGATAAGGGATGGCTACATTTTACGTTTGGGTGACCCTTTTTTGTCTTTTTGTGTCGTCCCTAATTCTTTTGGAGTCGCCCCTAAAAATGCTGGGCTTTTTAACTTGGTGAATGCCCAATTTTTGTAAAATTATTTTAACTTGACAGCTCATTTTTAACTTGATGAGCATGTAGTAAGGTGTCGTTATACTCATCATTTGACAGCCCAATTTTACTGATCCTTGTGGTTACTAGCTTATAAACACTGGGATTTTTGTTATAATAGCATGCAGTAAGGTGTCGTTATCAATGACAAGTGCATTCTGGATCAGTTGGACGTTGTATGTATGGTACAGTATATATAAAAAATACTTTGGAAAGAGCTATATATATATATATGTCAGAGATTTTATAGCATTTATCTAGTGAATTAAGCTAGTGGTGAGACGTAGCTTCCACCGAATGAGTTTGGACATGTATGCCACTGTTGTTTAAAAGTTTTTATGAACATTAGACAGTTATACTTGTTAGTGTGATTGTTCTGTCATCAGTTGTGTTTCATTTTCAACTATTGCGATGGTTAAATATAATTGTTGCCAAATATTCAGTTGTTTAAAACACTTATGGGATCAAAAAAATCACTACTAGAGCTCAAGAGAGGTGGCTTGTTAAGTTGATGGGTTATGATTTTGGAATATATAGAATACAAAAGAAAATGTGGTGGAAGATGCTCTCTCATCACCAAGAGAAGATGAATGTGAATTTAATGCCATCTCAACAACACCGATACCAAATTGGGTAGAGCCTATTAAAGAGGAGACACAAACCAATCCAATCTTGCAAGAACTGGTAGAACAAGGTGAAGCAGTGGGACCATGAGAGGTCAAAAATGACTTGATTTACTTTAAAATTAGAATCTATTTTTTTGTCGGATTCACCTGTTGTTGTGAAGGAGAAGCACACATAAAGGCTATCAAAAGACCGTACAAAGAGTACGGTTCTATTGGAAGGGGATGCCAAAGATGGTTGGAGAATCAAGCTTGGTAAAGGGGCGGCACATAATGGTAGATGGGCGGCAAGTGTGATAGCAATGTCCCTCTTATTGATTAGGGGGTGTAGATTGACTAGATTACCCTTTTCACCTTAAATTAACCAAAATCAAATCAATTTTTTTAAACCTAATGAATCGAAAAAATCAAATTAGTGTTTTTTTCATCTTCTTCTTCATCTTCTCTTCTACTCCATCAACCCTAACCTCCATTAAAACCGAAAATTTCATCGTTTTCGATTAATCGGCGATTTGAAAAATGTTTGGAAAACCTTGGTTAGGGTTTAGTTTATCGTGTTGGATTTAAGGTAATTTTGTATCAAAAATTAGGATTTTGTATGAAAATTGAAATTGAAATTTCTGGGGTTTATGTGAGTTACGGTTGGTAATAACTCAATTACGAACCGTAATCGAGATTTGAAGAACATACGGTTGGTAATAGTTCAATTACCAACCGTATGTTCTTATATCTCGAGAATTTTCTTGATTACGGTTGGTAACTATTTTAGTTTACCAACCGAATCGAGTTACTGATTTGTTACTCAAACAACCATACCAACCGTAAATGTTCTTGTGTCTTAAGAATTTATCAAATGATTTACGGTTCAAAAGTTAAGTTGACACACCAACCGTAGGGTAGTTACTATTGGTATCGAAGCATTAGTTACCAACCGTAATCTGGTTTTACGATTGGATCTTCCCCAAATTTAACCGATTCACGGTTGGTATTCGATAACTTACGAATCAGTAACTAAGAGTTCTGGTTGGTAACAAGCAAAATTGCAACCGTAAGTTCTTCCGAAAATTCAAAAGTTTTGATTTTGTTATGTACTTTAGATAATTTTGAGCGAGAAAAAGCTAATGGGAACTAATTTAGAAGTATACCAGGTCACTGGAATCACTCATTTTGGTTGAGTGAATCAAAATCTAGGGGTTTCACAAATATCACATAAGTTTTCTTTTTCTTCTCCTCTAATTTTTTTTTTTTTATAACTCTAAAAATCCGATGTTAGAGTTATAATAAGTAAAAATTAATTATCAACACTAATCTTGATTATCAACATTAATTGATTATCATTACTAATCTTGATTATTAACAATAAGGGCTAATTAGTCATTTACAGATTTTTCATTGATAAGGGGCACTTGAATTTACTTGTAATGACCTTTTTTGTCTTATTAGGTTGCCCCCTCTACCAATTCTTGACGCCCCTTTACCTAGCTCGTAGAGAATTCATCAAACGGTGCGACATTTACCAGCGACGATAATACTTCACCGGCAGGCCTTCTTCAACCATTACCGATTCCAGAATAGGTATGGACCGACTATTTCATACATGGTTTTCCTAAATCCAACGGCAAAACAACAATATTTGTGGTAGTAAATCGATTCTCAAAATTTCATCCCAATTTCTCATCCTTACCCTGCTGCAACTTTATTTTTATGTGCCTGACACAATGTGTTTGCTGCGTAGTATGTGTTTATAGTTTGATTATTTGTTGTTTACCAAATGATTGGGGCAGATGGAGTCTCCCACACGTCGAACACATTCTCCTCACCGTGAAGAGCAAAAAGGCGATCACCACCTATCGAAAAGTCCCCGAATTGAACCACCTTGGACGTCCCTATCTGGGTTCCATCTAACTCCGCCTTTGCTACTTCTCAAATCTAAAACTCCCGAAGTTCCACCGTGACCAACCACACAAAATTTACTCTCGTCCATTGGACTTGCATCCCAAATATGAGACTCGGTAACACAAGCTTTAGTAGCACTAGATTACTGCTGCAGCAGTAGGGCCGACTGACGGAAAAAAAAAAAAAAAAAAAAAAAAAACTTATTTTCAAGTGACCTTATCTACTAAAATCAGTATTTCAGAGCATCTTTCTTTCAAATGGTTACTAAATGACGCTGAATATATTAAGTTTACTTAGCCATAAGAACACCAAGATATCACCTTACCGGTTGCAATCCACGTCTAACATTTTCAAGTGTACGTGTCAAATTTTAAGGGCTACACCGTAATTCCCACGTCAATCTTATTTTGTTTGTGTGGAAAGAGAACTCAAGTTCTCATGCTTCTCTAAATCTGCGGTTCAATTGATGAAATCGTAGTTCACAGCAACAAAAACCAAAGTTAAGAAAACCCATTTCTTCTAACCTAAACTTAAAAAATCCTCTTCATTTTCTCGGTAAATCTTCAACTGACAAAATCAGCTCTATTAAGAAACTTAATTTTCTTTTTCAACAGATATTTCCTCTTCTTCTATGTTCAGCCACAAACGCATGCATACACAAGGAAAATCCTTAATCTTTACTACTATAATTACAGAAGAAACTGTGTATGAGGGTTTAATCGTTAATACTGGTTGTGTGATGAATTCAAATTTAATGAAATTATTACAAGAATCAGATTAATTGGATACAAAGCTAACTGAGAATCAAATCAACGAGAATGACAAGCATCAATTAGTAAGCATGAACAAAAAATGGGTAGCAGAAGAATTTTATAGGATTAAGAGAATAGTGGATTTAGCAAACTGTCTTCTGAGTCGGTTCACTAAGTGACTCGGCGTTTGGGTTGGATTTGCGGTATGGGTCGGACTCTATAAACCAGATCCGGTACACCGTCTCCTACACCCGCGACTGACCGGGACGCAATCTGAAATCTCTGTAATTTTTCGGTATACCTCTGTTTTTTCCCAGGTTTGATTTTTCTTCAAATTATCTAAATTCTGAGACATAATCTGTGAAATTTTCAGTTATTCTTTGTTTTCTTATATTGAATATAGGTATAAATTGCTTTAATTGATCATTTGTCGATCGCTTTTATGAATTTGATCAAAATTGAAATCTAATTTTTTTTTGAATTGAGATTGTCATTTTCTAAATAGATGAATTCAGTCGAATTATAAGTTGTTAATATTCGATTTTAATAATTGGTACGAAATTTGTGATGATTGGAACAGTTCAGTGTTGGTTGTAATGAAAATTGAAGAAAAATCATTACAAAATCGATCGAATTGATGAAAAAATTGATGGTTTAAAAATAAGGACCATGAAAGTGTGACGGACAAAATCCAATTGAGTCACCCTATAGAAGGACTCCTTTCAGTCGTCCAATTAGGCCACGACCAAATCCAAAAGACTCATGTGGTATTTATTAACGATATAACCGCCGACAAATAAACAATTACTTCCGTTCAACCATTGTATCTTTCCAGCATCACCACCAAGGAAAAAATCAAAAAAAAAAAAAATCGGTTTGTTTTCCGGTTACTTGATCCCACACCCCGATTCCTTGATTACTTGTTTCAGTTAGTTTTCCGGTTACTTGATCCCACGCCCAGATTCCTTGATTACTTGTTTCAGTTAGTTTTCCGGTTACTTGATCCCACGCCCAGATTCCTTGATTACTTGTTTCAGTTAGTTTTCCGGTTACTTGATCCCACGCCCAGATTCCTTGATTACTTGTTTCAGTTAGTTTTCCGGTTACTTGATCCCACGCCCAGATTCCTTGATTACTTGTTTCTCTACAACTAGCAAGTACCTTGTTACTATCAGAGTTAAAACATAAAACCCCCGCAGCAAAGCGTTTGACCTCATCTTTTCCGTCGGTCAACTGAAACCTGTGCCTCAGTTCGCCTGTCAAAGCACTGAAAACGCCCATTCCTCCGGCACTGAAATCTTTTCCTTCATTACTTGTTTGGCGAACACTCATCACTATTTTATCCGAATCCATCCACCCAATATCATTAACACTTTGATACTCAAGATTTAGCGGTGGATGTTCTTCGAGCATCCAGTCATACACACGAACAATGCCACCATGAGCAACAGCACAACCTCCGTCAGGACTTGCTCTGATCGCACTGCAGTTACCAGGAGCCTGACCGCTAACGGTACTCGCTAATCTTAACCTGTTGCTATCAAAATCACCCCACTTTGCAGTTCTAACGTGATCAAGAAGGCCGTAATAATTAGCCTCCATATAGAGTAACTTTTCAGGTACGCTACAAGGGACATGAAGCTTACCCGTCCCTAAAAGATTGAGAAGAACAGAAAAACAATCAGGGTCTCGGTCAATGAAGTATTCAACCTTAAATTAACCTTAAATTATGGTATAATTTCTCAACATAAGATCAATTCAACCTTCCTGAACAAGCTCAATGAGAATTTCATTTCTTGGAGGTTGCAAAACTGCAATTGAAATTATGTTCTCACTCTTAGAATTCTCAAAGAAACACTAAACGGTAGAAGAAATGTTACCTAATCCAGGATTGTAATACCCCAACCAATGACGACGGAAAATTTGACTAAATTCTTCTATACAATCGACATTGCTTGTGTAACATGAGATGCAATGCCAGTACATTACCTCTTGACAGACAAAGTAACTAATTTAATCTAAATTGACAAGGCTGCAGGCTCTTACAGATATATTATTAATAGACTTCTGCAGTGCCATTTGCCTTCAGCTCTTCTTTCTCTTTGAATCGCCTTAACAACTCTGCTCGTATTAGTGCCCGATCTTCCTTTGGCAACGGCCGTGGTTCCTCGATTTCCTTCTCAATTTCCTTCTGCCAGTTAAATGTACAAATCTAGTCAGACACAACTTCATTATACCCCAAACCAAAAAAGTTAAACCAGAATATATGCAAAGTAATCAACTGCAA
This sequence comes from Papaver armeniacum, assembly GCA_023531295.1. Classification (NCBI taxonomy): domain Eukaryota; kingdom Viridiplantae; phylum Streptophyta; class Magnoliopsida; order Ranunculales; family Papaveraceae; genus Papaver; species Papaver armeniacum. Next base: position 251,118 of record JAJJWW010018992.1, read on the forward strand.
GGAAAGCGATGACAAGATACTAAACTTCAGATTTTACCAAAATTTTGGAGAAAGAAATCAAATAACAAACGGAATTTATGCAGGCATAAAGACCTTAAACTATTTAACAGAGCTCTGCTGGGCTTGGATGACATATGGGTTAAAGCTCTGAAATCCCGTTTATAAAAGAAAACAGTTCATCGACAGTGGGTAACGGCAAAAGAACTATGTTAGGATCCCAGGTATGTCTCAACCACCAGTACCCAAATTGAATGCTCCAAATCCCTATGCAGTTACTACAGTCCCTCTGTTTTTAAATGTATTTCCATATGAAGTTGTTACAAAAATTGTAAGCATGCAAATTCATCAAGATCAACAAGACAGTGTCATTTGGAACCTAGAGAAACGAGAAAGGTTTTCAGTCAAAGCAGCTTACAGGAAACTATATGAGCAACATTACAACATTCAGTCTACTAATTCTGAAAGGTTTTCGGTCAGATCAGCTTACAGAAAACTATATGAGCAACATTACAACATCCAGTCTACTAATTCTGAAGTGAAATATTGTTCAGACTGGAAATGCTTTGGAATCTTCAAGTGACCCCAAGAATACAACATTTTCTGTGGAAATGATTAACTGACGTTCTTCCTACAAAGCAAAGACTGTCAGTGATCATGAGTAACATTGATTTTAGCTGTTTTGTTGTTCTTCATCAGAAACTGGTTCAGATGTGCTGTGGATTGTGACTATGCTAGAGCTGCGTGGTTTGGCATTTCAGGAGAGCAATTTAATCCACAAAACTACAAATCTTGATGAATGATCACCTAAAGTTTAGAGTCAGAAACCCAAAACTGAAAACAGGTCCTACAGTTTAGAGTCAGAAACCTAAAACTGAGAAAAACCAAAATTTAGAGTCAGAAACCTAAATTTAATCAACAGCTGACATTTTGTCGAGAGTTAGTAGAGTTGAAAACTTATAACTGTATTAAAGGGCAACTTCCTTGAGGACGCTCAGTCTGTAAACTTTGAAGCATTTATTAAATTTTTCTTCTTCTTTCATACCAAAAAAAAAAAAGAAAAGGGGTTCAGTTTTTACCTCAAGGAACCGCACCGCACGCAACTGTTCAGGCGAATCCCGTCTCAGAGTTGATGTCAGCTCTTTCATCCTCTCAGCAGCTATAGTTTCCACCTCTTTAAACTTATCCTCGGCTAATTTTTTATTATCCTCGACTAATTTTTTATTACCCTTGGTAGATCTTAAACGGTTCGCCTCTACCAAAAGCTTAAGTAGTTCGTGTGGTCCTTTGGTTTTAAAGGGTTTATATAGGTCTTTAAAAAACACAAATACACTACATTAGCACTTTTCACATAAAGACGATTGACAATTTAAAGCCACAGAAAAGTATAAACCTTATGAAACGATTCATAGTCGGCAGGCACAGAGAGTTGACACCCAGAGGTTTTCACCCCGCTTTCCCATATACGGTCGGGCTGCACAATAAAGAATACAATAAAGAAAATAAAGCAATAAAATCGCTGCATAGAACATAAGACAACAGTAGCATTCAAAGTAAGTAAACACAATTTGGACATTGAAGGTCTCAAACTAAGTATACTGTAAGCACAATTTGCTACTGTAGACCACATTAAAGGACTCAAGTAACATTTTGCTGATTCATAAATTTTACAGCACAAAAGTAAATATAACTCAGATGCAAATTAGAGAACATAACTAAGAACACAAACCTCATCAATTTTCCCACAAATTCCAGTAGTAGTCTGAATTTTTTTACACATATCCTTTACAAGAGCAGTCCTCCTGCTTTTCTTAACTATCTTCACTGACCCCTGATTAGTACCAACTACATGAGCTTTTCCTAAAAACCGAAATGCTGCCTGGAAATTCAAAAACAAAACAATTCAGCAACCGAAATAACTGAATGATAATTATTATATAAGTATTATAAAAGTAACTTTAAACAAACATGAACATAAAACATCAAACCTTTTTGTCTGCCAGACTTTGCACCACAGCAAGCCCAGTACCAAGAGGTGCAAGGGGGCCCCAGAACATCGCAAGACAGGGCTTGTTTTTCGGAGTGTGATTAAGCGCCCGATAGCTGCCATGGCGGTCTTTGAAGGCATAAATAGGTCTTGTCTGGTACCTCCTCCAACCAACTGAAACAATTATAGGGTCCTTGGTCTTCAATAACTTTGTATGCCAACTATGTCGTTTAAGTCTCACCTGGAAGAGGAAACAGAATTCATTTCCATTTACAGTAAACAGACATACAGTGCCTTGAAACAATGAAATAAAAAAGAACAATCAAATATGGAAGTAAAACAACCTGAATATATTCAAGATTTTCTTCTTCAAGACTGATACCTCCAACAAGAAGAGGCCGACAAGGATCATAATGTTTGACCATCTCAAATGGGACGTCATGCAACTCAAAACTTACATACGTTCCTGCTCTGAAACCCTCAATCTCCATACAAGTTAACTCATTAAGATCCCCATCAGAAGGTAAAGGGAACGGATCAGCTAATTTAGTAACACGAGATAAAGGAAAATCACCAACTCCAGCAATATGCACCTGGCAACAGAAAGGATTTTTCTAATTTCAAAATTGAGTGGGAATTAAAAAAAAAAAAAAAAAAAAAAAAAAAAGTCTGTCACCAGAAATACCTTAGTTGTTTCCTCAATGTCACAACCTCGAAGGTAACCTTTTAGGATGATTTTTCTTGAGCAATTTTCATCATCCAATTGGACCGTCTCTTGAGTGACATCTTCAAAGTAATCCACCAACAGATAAGGTCGTGCAGCTCTCCATGACAAAGAATGGAATTCCATGGTATGGAATTCCATGGTGGATATATATGCTGCCAGCTTGGCAATCTCATGATTCAAATACCTGTTAACATCATATTGCAAGCTAAATAAGACGTTTTGATTGGAATTCCTTGGATATACTTTTTTTTTTCCTCTTCAAGTGATTCTGTCGGGTTACAAATTGGCTTAACCATAACGAAACTAACAATAACAAAGATAGGGATAAGAATTACGAGAAGCTACTTTCAGTATTCATCTGAGGAACTTACATTGCATTATCAAGACCAGATAAGCAAAATATTTGTGCTCCTTTGCATATCTCAGTCTGGAATTGGTCTACCAGGATTTGCTGAGTGTTTGCGAGCATGGTTTTGTTTCTAAAGGTATCAAGATATGTAAGCACCCCCATAACCTTGGGCATCCCATGAGCTTTTAAAAGTTCAAGGAACTCGAATGTTTCCTGAAATCAACAAACACATTTTAATTAGTCGTTTGAAGATTGAACATACTTTGTATTCAACTGCCCAGCTCTAATGATAGATTTTGTCAAAGGGGTATGTATATAATAATAATTACAAGAATGCTTACACTACATCATGTATCTTAGTAACCATGCTACACATAAACACATAGCAGGGCTGAACATCAATGTAAGCAATACAAACAAAAGCAAAACATAACAGAACACGGACTACTTCCTTCACAAATCAAGCTAACAGGTGTCGTTTAGACTTCACAATTAAGTTAACAGTTCTACACTACATCATGACAATGTTAAAACCCACTTTTTACAATTATTCTAGCTTAGGCATCACAATATGAACTCATATTATTACACCAAACACATATTATTCCACTACATCTTGCTGAACCATATGAATAAAGCAGATTACATATATCTTTACATGCTAAACATTCCACTACATCTTGCTTGAAGCTGTTGAATTTTGTCTAAAGTAGTGGCTTTTTCTGGACTAGCATTCTCACTTAAAGCTGCTGCCATACATTTTGTACTCTTTAGATGGTGTCAGGGAAGATGTCCAAACAAGCTCTGCTTTACCAATTCTAATTAAATTTCCTACAGACATTGTATATCTAGAAGGCATATATCAAATCAAGAAATTAAATGAACTCATTCTTCAGAATAAGCTCAATAGTAGAGTACTAACTCGTTTAATAAGATTAATTATTAAAAATGTTGTTTAAATCTCTGAATCAAGCCATAGAATCATGTTTCTTCACTCAAAAACGTGTATCGCTAAAATGAAGGGTAATAAAACAAAGCAAGGGATAAGAGTAGAATACCATTTCAAACCCATAACCGGCATCGATTAGGAATATGACAGCATCGACATACTTTGCAGCATCAATCATGCCATTGACATTATTTGGACACTCCACAAACTGTATCCGTCTTTTTCCGCCTAAGACAAGACATATTCAACCAAAAAGATATCATGAGACCCTTGTCTAAGAGACCACCATTTTCGAAAATCCCAATATTTATAAGACTACTAATGAAGCAAATCAAGATATGAAATAAGAAATATACCTGCTAAAATTCTGATGGGGCCTGCTGCCATGTCGCAATGATTTCCCCTGGTATAGAAACTGACCAAACTCTTAATCAAAAGAGATTTACCGACCCTAGGAGGTCCTTGAACAGCAATAATATATGGTGGTCGTTCTTCTTCAATAGTAGGATCCTGGTGACGATAATCATCAGCAGATACCTACAATTAAACACAAGAAGTAGTATCGGGATCATCATTTTGCGAGAAAATAAAATTTGAAAACCCTAAAATCAAAAGAGAGTGTACCTCGTCATCACAGCTCTTCATCTTCTTGTAGATCTTTATGTATGAAACTCCATTTTCTATATAGGAATCTCCCACTTTTCGTTTTCGATCACGAGGTGAAAAATAATGTCGATGACGAGACCGTATGGCGGTATTTCCTATAGAATAACTACTGCGGTAAGAGGAATAAAGACTACGATGGGTAGAAGATGCAGAAGCAGCAGCCATTGAGGCGGTGTTGCTGTGGGGAAGGAGAAATAGAAGATAGAATTTTGATTGGGCCGACCGAGAGAAGTGAGGGAGGACTTTATCTGACCACTTATTTGTAAATCTTAAGTCATCGATTGATACAAAAAAGATTGGATTTGGTGTCCATAGTTGATCTGTTTTACTTGACATAATTATCCCTCATTTTAGTCCAATTACTATAAGGCTAAGTCTTATGGGCTAGATATCTAGCTGCTAGATTGGTCATCCACATCAGCTTGGGCAACCTCCTAAGTCTTATGGGATGGCTAATCTAACATATAGTTGCTGAAGCAAATGGCGCCCAACGCTGAACCAAACAACGCTAAAAAAATCTACCTTTAAAAGAATTCAAACACCACCGTCATCCCCTAGAAAGTACAGAAATGTGTCAAAATATTAATGGACGGATGGTACAAAATGTGTAAGAAAAAGACATGACATGACATGTACGGATTGTCAAAATATTCAAATACCTCTTCACCCATCAACTTTTCTTACCTCTCATCATTTCCTCTTATCAGACATGACTTGCATTTTGATAACACAAAACAAAATTTGGTTTTTGGTAGCATTTTTTTAATAGGAGAGAAGATAAGTGACGATCTAAAATTTTATAAAGTGAAAATATTGGTATTTGTATGGTTGGCGTCAAGTTTGGATCCCTTGGAATATTCTCTCAAAGACCTTTGAACCATTCGGTGTAAATGTTACTTTTGAGAATTTGAACAATTCGACGTTTCAATCTCGATGCTAGTTGAACTGCGAGTAATTGATAGGAGAGAGAAATAGAATGCTAAGTCTTATGGGCTAGATTGAACTGCTAGATTGGCCAAAAAGTGTTGCAAATCAAGAAAAAAGTGTGGGAAAAAAGTTAACACTGCTTCTGTCTACTTCTCTCTCCTAGCTAGGGGTGTGCGAGAAAAAAGGAATCGGGGGATTTCACATAACCCGTCAGCAAAATGAAATTTTGAAAACTAATCCACAAGAGTCTATGGGCGGTCACGGTTGAGTTTTCAAATCCGCAAAATTTAGCGGTTTGGTTGCGGTTGGTTTTGTAAATCCGCGGATTAAACCGCACCGTAGGTTACTAAGGGTATTTAAAAGAGGAACGGCATGCTACCAAGTTAACTGACTTGATAGATACTAAAATAAAAGATGTAAAAAGAACTCAACATTTCTCCTACAGGAAAAGATGAAACCAAAAGGAAAATATGCAACCATCACTTAACATTTATCCTTTCCTTTACCAGAGGCACTCACGTTCTTCATGAACTCCCCAATTGGATCATCAACAACTAATAACTCATCAGCAGCTAACAGCTCATCAACATTAAGCAAAAGATCAATATTGTCCAAGGCACTACTAGTTCCAGCACCCAAGCTTTCCTCTACTTCTACAAGGCTTCGCTTTCTACCGGCCATACTTGTCGGGGACCAAGAAACTATCGACAAACCTGCATTAGACTCCATTGCGCTATACTCTTTCTCTGGAGCCTTCGCTTTCTCGAACTCCTCTTTCCGCCTAAAGACATAATTACTAGTACTATCTTTTGTGTTAAAATTTCTAGATTTCTAGTTTCTTAACTTAGTTTTTTTTTTTGTTTTTACTTTTTTTTTTTCATGAGTAAATCCGCGGTTAATCAAGAACCTACCGTATCATCCGCGGGTGATTGGACCAGGATTACGCTTTGATTTTCCAAAACCGCAACTTTTACGGATTGGTTGCGGGTGACCCTACTCCTAGCAAGTACATTTCGCAGATTCAACTAGCAGGGGAAGATTGAAACATTTGAATGATTCGGCGTCCAAAAATGGTCCAAACGCCGACAGTTAAGCGTTTTGAGAATATTCAGGGCATCAACGCCGAACGAGTTCAGTAGCTACTGCTGGACGTTGTTCCATTCAGCGTAGTTTTTATTCTTTATCACTTTTGGATTGTCCAAATCATACGTACCATTTTAATTTGGATTTCCACCCACGTCCAAAAGTAAAAGATTGATTGTTCGTCCAGGTCCATTTTAATTTGTATTTCCACCCAAATCATAGGTAGTGTACACGATTGATTGATTAGGTGGAACATAAAAGGACGAAATGTGGTATACAAGATTGATGGATTAGGTGGTGTACACGATTGATCGATTGTTCATATTTCTTTCTAAATGTGTGAAACATAAAAGGACGAAATCCACCAGTGCATAGAAAGATTAAATCATTTTTCCAAAGGACAAAATCAATTTTCCAAACGTCATTCGGTTCAACGTTCACCTGGACGTCATGACATTATTGTTTGACGTATCTTGTTCGGCGATTACTGCTGCTAGATTCGCCATCTCATAAGACTTAGGAGGTTTATTTTAGTGACGGCGTTGATGGCCCTGCTAATGGTTAGATATCAACCCATAAGACTTACCCTAACTCCTTATGTATCTTATTTTTAGGGGTATAATTGGAAAACAAACTTTAATATAGCATATCTAAAAATCCGTGCCTTAGAATTTTACAAATTTTATCTCGTTAGAAACGTAATAAAAAAATCTATGCAATGAGTACAAACAACAATATCAAATTTTGAGTTTTTACGAAAAATACGGAGGTATTTATCATTTTAGGCACAATTTTAGAAAATTAAATGTCTATTCATTATGCAAACCACCGTAAAGGATACATCAATGTTCTAAGGAGAGGTGGTGTCTATGATGGACAAAGAGCTACTGAGATCATCCGAATTTTGAATGACAGAGATTATGCCTTGGCCCCCTATCAGCCATAACTGTGTATTTATCAATGTCGGCATAGCTAACCTTGGCTCTGCCGTACAAAGGACGACCAAGTAATGCTAATCCTAATTTTAACCGAAACACATTTAATTTCTCTGCACTACAATAGGCAACAATAGAAGATTGAACTCCGGATAATGCTTGACACTATAGCAGGGAAGGTTATTTTTTTTGCGAAGCTCCATTCTCAAGAAGTTTTTATCACAGGATCTAAACTAAATTTAATAACTAGAAAAACCAAAGCCACATCTAAACTTCTTTGCAGGTGCATTAGGAGAGTTTCGCAAATCAAGGAACAAATCTAAACTTCTTTGCAGATGCACTGCGAGAGTTTCGTAAATCAGGGGACAAATGTAGTAAGACGATGGAAAATATAGAGTTCTAAGGTGAAAGAAAACAAAATCGGGACCTCAACCCTGACATGCACAATTACGGAAGAAAATAACAATTCCTTTTGAGTGGGGATGAACATAGACATGGCCACCAAAATACATTGTGCCTTCACCAACTGTATTTGGGGCTTTTGGTGTTAATGCACGATTGATTTATTGAGTTGTGAATGGTGGATTTAAATATTTCAGTAGGAGCAGCAAGAAGCTTTCTTTGTAACTAATTTTTGGTGAGACAATATGTCGTATGTCTCCCATGCATTTGAGTACATATTTTGTTTTTTAACATATACCCTATTTTGCCTCTGAATACGAACCACGAAACATACCCAGGCTAATGTGGAGGCTATTTTCGTGGTTTGCGCAAAGACGTTCTTATCCTAGACCCGGACAACGGGGATGGAAACAATGATGCAGATGCTCACGCACATTGGCCTATTTATACCCGACGTTCTGAAGTTTTAACTTAAAAGAGTCGTATATTTTTTAAACCAAAATTAAAAATGGTGTATATGTACTGCTTTAAACAGATGACATTGGCCTATTGATACCGGGTGCTTCTGGAGTTTTAAACCAAACTTTAAAATTGAGATATGCACTGTTTTAAACAGACAATGGAGTAACCCACGTAGAAAGTACTAAGCAAAAAGATGCAAATGTATTCACCATCTATTCCACATGTATGGCATCATGGGGAATGTTTCTCCCATCTTTTACGGTTTTCGTGGAAGAAAATTTTTACTCGATAACTTTTTCGGTCTTTATGAGTTTTGAACTCGGTTTATCAACATTATTATCCACAATTCAAAAAATTTACCATTGTACAAAGGAGAGATAAAAAATAGCATATAGTTCCCAATACAACGAGCACTAATTAATTACCCATATTTCCTCGCAATAATTTTTCCAAAATGTATTGTCCTTCTCAATTCTTTTTAAATATGTCAGATGTATGGATATATTTCATGCAACTCCCTATTTGAATTAGGAAAAATTTCAAAACCCATATCCCATGCTCTAAAGTTTTTTAGAAATATCTCACATGATTAAGGATATAGGTAAATAAGACCTCTCAATAGTAATCAGAAGTCAATGATTTATTTTTATATCCAGAATAATTCCTTTAGACATTGTTTAGCTGTTCGGTTTCATCTACACGGCATGAAAAGGTTTGTGTCTTTTCATTTTTGTATCTAAAGAGCAACCATATAACTGTAAAATAAAATAGAAAAGGTTGAACCGGGCCGTAGGCCCGGTGATACCTAGTAATACTTTATGTAACCATTTTTTGGTTTATGCATCAACTAATTTTCCGTTGCAACTAGTAAAACGATGTATTCCTTCAGTTTCAAGAAAAGTGATACTTTCATTTTAGGCACAATTCTCCAAAATTGAATGCATAAGCATTATGCAAAACACCACAAAGGATGCATAACACATCATGCAACCATAATTTGGTTTATGGATCGACTAATTTTCCGTTTCAGAAAAAAATAATACTTTCACATTACGTTTCAGGAAAAGTGATAATTTTTCCCCATTTCGGAAAAAGTGATACTTTAGTCTGTTTAGGAAAAGTGATACTAAACGTTTTGGGAAAAGTGATGCTTTCGCTCATCACTTTTTATGAAAGGGGGCAAAAGTATCACTTTTTCTGAAACGAGGCGAAAGTATCACTTTTTCCGAAACGAGGTGAAAGTATCACTTTTTTCCTAAACGTGGAGAAAATATCATTTTTCCTGAAACGGAATGTGAAAATAGTTGCGGACAAACCCCATCCTCAAATTCTTCTTCGGTCGGCCCTCCCACCGTGGCAACGGTTGTACTAGTGTTTAGGTTTACCATTTTCTGTGTGCTCATTACGAACTCAGTGCGTGACAGATTTTTACCTGAATCGCTGAAACAACTGTTACGGTTATATCTCGTATAAATAACATTGCCCCGAATTCAATTAACGGACACCTCAGTTCATGTTCTCTCTCCTTTCAACGGGCAGAAGAACGCTTTCCCAACTTTTCTCTTCATTTCCCGCCATTAGATTCTTCAGGTAATTACTTTGCTCACTTTCCTTATTCAATTATGATTTCCTCTTTTTCTTTTTTTTTTTTTTTTTTACCAAAATTGGGGATTTTCCTTTTTGTAATTTTTTGATTGATTTTTCATTTTTTTTTCTAGGGTTTTATTTTTTAATTGATCAGTGGTAACTTATTAGGGTAATTGAAAGATGAATAATAGAATTTAGTCGATGATGCTGAGATGATGGTGAATATCGAATTGTGTTGTTTAGAGAACAAACAAGAAACTCTGAATTCAAATTATTCTGTTTCTGACGACGAAGAAGAAGATCTTAGTTTATCCGTCAGGTCGGCTTCGTCTAATAGGTATGATCTTCTTCGCTTTCGCTTATATTATTAGAAAAACTTTGATTGTGATTTTCTCAAATTTATCGAACATCTGAAATCATTTGGTGCCGCATTAAGCTGACCGTGAAAGGATTTTTGTGCTATGATACTGTATCAATACAATTGTGATGATGATTTGTGTGTATTGCTCAAGTGCAACTGGTTTAATTTTGAAGCTAAAAAGGCATATAGAGATTAATGATTAGGTTAGTGGGAATACGATGCTATTGTTTTTGTTCTGCGCCATTTTTGGATGAATTTTTTTATTATTGAGAATTTGGTGGTTTTGTGTAGCCGAATCACTGGTCCTATAAGACGAGCAAAGGGGGTTTGGACTCCTTAAGAGGTGAGGCTTGTTCTGAACAAACATCTTGTAGTTCATCACTGGCCAAACTTTGAAACTCGTAGCTGATCTAATCAGTTTTCTTTAGAAACTTAATGTTGATATCTAGTATTCGATTTCTTGCAATGTTAATACTGTTTGGGATTCTAATGATGCCTTTTGGGATAAGCTTTTTGTCTTGTAATCCACTGGCCAATTTTGAAATTGTTAGCTCGCATTTTATTCTGTACCAGATGTTAATATTACGAAGATTATGTTATTTCATTTATATGCAGTATGTATGTGCTTGTGCTCATTTCCTAATTGTCGGTTTTATTTATCTGCCTATCTACTCATATTGCACAGTTGTCATCGTTACACTAAGTGCTGTGCTAACATTTAGAGTTACGGCTACAGGATGAGAAATTGAGGAAAGCGGTTGAATCATTAAAAAACTGGATTGTTTTTTGTTTGTAATTTTTTTATCTGTTTTTGTAGTATATCTGAAGCTATGTTAGTTGGCAAGACATAGAAAATAGACCAACAAAGCATTTTAGTTGGAGATGTTTATACATGTAGACACATCTGTATGCTGAACTCTTACAATGCCATTTTCCTCTCAGTCCTGCTTTCTAGTTATGAAGCTTTTAGTCGTGCACGTTTACAGAAGTTAATTTTTTTTTTAATTCTTATTTTTTTTACTATCTATTCAATTACTTTAGTGGATTGCTTTGGATTAGGCTGTTTTAGACACTGAATTGCTAACATATGGGTAAGTAATATTGATCCACTGTCTATGCAGTTGCAAATTTACCTCATAGAACAAGTGCAAGGCTTGATTGATGAAAAAAGGTTCTTCATCCAGACCTGGTTAAGGGACCATGGACCCTAGAGGTTTGAAACCAGGTCCCTTCTTTGGTTCTAATAATTGTGACAGAGTTTCCAATTAACCTTACGTCTTGCCATGTTGCATTCAGGAAGATGACAAAGTCACAAAATCATGGAGTTGGTCTCGAAGTATGGACCTACAAAGTGGTCAAAAGACTTGGCAGATTGCTTAGGAAAGAAATGTCCAGAAAGGTAACCATAATGAGCTGTTAATATATCGCCATTAGGGTGTATCAAAGTAAGTGTTCATTCATCGCATACTTTCATATGGTCATGGAAGATAATATGTGCAACTTTTTCAGGTGGCACAACCATTTAAACCCAGAAATTAAGAGAAATGCTTGGACTGTGGAGGATAAGCCTACGCTCATGAATGCCCGTCGTGTATATCGGAATAAATGGGCATAAATAGCAAAGACCTGGAAGGTACCACTTTAGAACTGTCTGCACAAAATTACTTAACTATATCCAACTCTCTCCCTCCCTCCCTCTCTCCATCTAGGAGAAAATTTATTGAAGATACTTTTCATGTTGATTTAGTTTCCAATCCTGATTCCTGAACGATAAACCTATAATTGAATTGATATAATCAACGAGCTGGACTGTTGTGTTATTAACATTATAACATGAATGTTTTGTTAAACATGTGGTTTTTCTATTCAGGACTGATAACTCAATAATCATCCTCTTGTAATCATCTAGATTCTTTTTCCTTCTTTCCGCTCATCATCCTGGAACATAGTACACTTGCTTTATCTTAATTTTCAAATTCAACTTGTTGACATCTTTCTGCTGCTTCATTTTTTGAGAACGAAGGTTTAGCCGTATTATGACTGATCCATAATATTGAGGTTAGTTTTGAAACCCCCTTGGCACCTCTGTGAACTTGCCTTACTGAAAAATATGGGGTAGGAACCATCTGTCTGAAGCCGTGTCTGCAACATACACCATGCTCTGACATATGCTGTCTTTCTTTATGGCATCACAAGGATCTCCCATTGTCATTATTGAGTTTGTTAAAATTTTGAACTATTATAGGTTTGGCATTATCGTGTTCCTTTTCCCTTTATTACTCAGTTTTCTTGCCAAGAACATAGTATTCCTTAGGTATTTTGATCACGGCCCTTTTAGTTTAAATGCTCGTTGCAACTGATATTTTTAGGTATGCCACCAGATTTACATCATTGGTGTTCATTCTATTCAATTTTATCATTTGTTGTGTAACGCAGACTTGCTCTATTTTCTTTTTGGGCCCTGTCAGTATGGTGAGGCACGACATAGTTATCAAATAATATACTACCTCTGTTTTAGGACTAGTGATACTTTCACTTTTTCATTTTTGCCTAAAAGCAGGCCAAGTTGAAAAAGTGAAAGTGCCACTTTTCTTGAAACCGATGGAGTGTTATACTAATATTCGTTTTAACATATCTGTCTTTGAAGTCATATAGCAGTAGCATCCTCGGCATCATAACAATAATTCTCCTGCTAAACTTGGGATTTTTTTACAGGATGGGAAATTGAGAAATGCTTTTGAAGATTTCAGGGGAAGAAATTAGAAGAAATCGACTCAAATAGTCTTGTCTGTTTTTCGCTTTTATTTGTTTCATCTTTCCTAGTGTTCTTTGCATCTTATTAGTTGTCAAGACATAGAGAAACATACCACTACAGTTGAATTGGTGTGTTTTGTAACGTTTTGATGATTCATACAAATTTTTGGGTTGATATAACAAAACTTTTTTTATTCTTTTTCATTTTTGACACCAACTTTCTTTGTCGGCTTACTTTCATTGGATGGAAAAAAAGATATGAGAATTAAAAAGAGCCGATAGTACTGAATAGAAGAAAAGAAATAAGAAAAAAAGAAAGAATACTTGCGTTTCTCTCACTAGGCCATACCATAACATCTTCTTCCTCCTCTAAGGTGATCCTCTGAAGCTCGGAATCATCTCAAGCTAGCTATTATGGCAGGAGACGGTTCTGTTTCAATGGTATGTGCTATACACTTTGATTTCTTTAAAAAATAAAAAAAATTGATTGTTTTTGGTTTCTGTAAGGGCAAAAATCGCTCAAGTCTTGATTAATTAGATTATCTCTTTACACTTTACTCTAGCTGTTGGTCAAACCTGAAAGTCTTCATAAATTATTTTTGGTATTCTTAAAAATTTTCACCAAAGGTCTATAGATGTAGAACATTTAAGGATGCGCAAAACATATTTACGGTATTTTCCCTTACTGAATCAATTAATTGCAAATTTTTTTGTCTTCTTATAGGTAGGACTAGGAGAAGGAGAACATGTTCTTCCTGCTTTTCTCATGAAGGCTGAAGTCTCATGGATGCCCACAATGAGGGGTAATCTGTCATACGAAGAACGTATTCTTAAAAGAGTCCAAGGTATACTAAACAAGCTGACAGTGAACAACTACAAATTTCTGAGAGACCAGCTTATTGATTCAGGAATCACAACCCGTACATCTTAATGAGCATTACAGAGCTGATATTTTACAGGGCCTTAAATGAACCAAAGTTTTGTCCTCTGTATGCCTTTCTATGTTCAGAACTGCTTGTCAACAAATCACTTCTATCCTTTCCTTCAGATGTGCCTGGAGACACAGAAATCACATTCAATTGTATTCTCTTGAATAACTGCCAGTTAGTGTTTGAACTTGAACATATGAATGCAGCAGAGATCACGCAGCAGGTCATAACCGGGGCCGGTAGAAGGCGAAGTCTTAGAGATATACAGTTCATTTGTGAGCTTCTCAAAGAAAGACATCACCTTCCAGGGTTTTTGTCTGGCATCTTTAAGGAGCTATTGGATCAAAATGATGTCGAGGCGCATGTCGAGGCAGTATGTTTATTGCTCAATACATTTGGTAAGAAGTTGGATGGGATCTCTGACAAATCCAGTGCGCTTAATGATCGTTGTTTCCATCGGCTGAAAGATATGCTGACAACCCGTCCCCAACTGGAAACGCGACTGAAATTCATGATCCTGGATCTTCTGGATGTTCAGGCAAACAATTGGGTCGAATCTGAATGTAAGGTCAAACGTAAGACCATTCCTGAATTAATTCGTTATGCAGAGGCTAACACAAATACGAGGTACCATAGGGCAGGACGACTCTACTCCATGAATTGGCCATATCCACGACGTTGATGACATTAAATTTTGTTTTGGAAATGAATAACTGCAGCTGGGATTACTGAAAGATGGTGTTTCCCGTCTCAAGAGTATCATATAGGACTGAAAATAGGTCTGGCAGTGTATTACGAGACAGACCGAGTGGCCTTGCTCGCTTGTATTATTTTTTTTATTTTTCTTTCATAGATTCTTGATTTTCGTTTTGGCTTAATAGTCAACAGGATAGTCCGCAACTCACTATTATGCAGCTCATCAAGATGTAATTGTACCATTTAACTAACAGTGACCATGACCATCTCTACAATTTGTTTAAAGTAGTTAGATCGAAGAAAGAGAGTAAAGTGTAGCTTCAAGTCAGAAGTCAGAAACAAAACTATTTTGCTTCACAAAAAGTCGACTTTTTCCGTTTCAAGTCGTTACAAAATTATTTAAACTGACTTCGATTTTTCGACTTTCAAAAGTCAAAACAACTTTCAGTGTACATCCAAACACCCTATAAATAACCGGAGCTCAGTTTGAAGTTGGTTTTAGTTCCAACACCAACTTTCTGTGATTTTTTCAGTTTCAAGTTAAATTTATTTTAGGCTTGCAGTTGTAAAATGAGCTGTCAAGTTAAAATAATTTTACCAAAATTGGGCACCGACATGAGTCTTAGCTGCCTTCCCTAAATTACCCCCACTTGAGCTGTTCAGTCTCTTTATACTATATGGGACCAAGAAACATTTAGAGCTTTTTGTCTAAACTCTAAACCCTTTTATTAAGAATCTCCATCTTCTTCTTCGTCTCTTTGTTTATACTCGGTCTTTGTTCTTTCTTGAAATCAAATCAATGGCCCCAATCAAAGTTAGTGATGTTATCCCTGACGGAACTTTTAGGTCACTTCGACTCGAGTATCAACTCCAGCAACTTTCGATTCACTCACTTGCTACCGGTAAAAAGGTTATCATCTTTGGTGTCCCCGGTACTTTTACCCCTACTTGCAGGTATAAACCCCATGTTTCTTTTATCGCTCGATTTGAATTTTATTTTTAGATTAGGGTTAGGGCTGCACAAACCCGACCTTACCCGCCGAACCGACCCACATCCGCACCCGACCCTACCCGCAGATGGCACAGGTCGACTATGACTTGCAGTTCCTAATACCCGCCCTTGAGCGAGTCGACTATGGCTTTGGCATTACCCAACTAGACTTACCCGCTCACCCGCATAAATATTTCGTCACCCTTATATTATTTCCTAGATTGAATCACACCCGTAGAAATGTGAAGAAAGTATCTATCCTAAATACCTAGACGGCTAAACCTTTGTCAATTCTCAGTCACTCCTCTCTGTTCGCTCTCTCTCAGAGGCGCAGTTTCACTCTTCATCACTCTTCAAATCACCGTCTAATCACCACCATCACCAGCAGCAACAGGCTAATTAGGCAAGGTCGGATTCGATTTTGTTTTTTTAATTAGGTCTGGAATTGATACCATGAATTTGATTTTGTTTTTGTTTATTTTCTTCTCAAGATTAAGCCATGAATACGATTTTGTTTATTATGCAAGGGTTTCGTTTTTGACTTCATAATCTCCTTGTTGTTCACAGGAATCACAGCAAAAGAAAAGAAAGGGGATTTGTAACAAAAACCCTAGCTACGCATCCTAAGCTGCAATCTATCAAGCACAAAAAGTAATTTACATACCACTTTTACTACTCTTTTATCTTTCTTTTTTGTTTATCTTTTCTTATTTTGTTAATTGTTTTTGTAAAATGCAGTAAACTTGTATGAACATATTTTCGCTTTTCTTTTGTGTATTGCTTTCTTTGTTAGGGTGGTGTTGATTAACTTGATTTGATCTGTTCTTGTTGTGTCAACAGCAACATTAATTACTCTCTATGTGTCTCTATGTGTGATGGTTACATGATTTCTCTTTGGGTGTGTAATTGAATCATTATAGTCACTTACATGGAGTAACTTACTTCTCAGTTCTTTATCTGTTAATTATGCTGGATGACTGGTAAACCCGCCTGACCTAACCCGCTGAAATGTGGGTTGGGTGAAAACCTACCTGTTTTAATGTTGAGTCGACTGCGGGTGATATCTTCAAATACCCGCCATCAGCAGGTAGGGTGTGTGCAGCCCTAGTTAGGGTAAAATCTTAGAGTAATTTTGATTCATGTGCATTTTATGGTCATCAAAGGATTGATGTGAGTGATTTATTTAGATAGAAGTTAGATTGTACAGTTCAATTTGATTTTCAAATTAATTAGTTGGTTTTCAATTATTAACCCCTTAGCATTAGTCCATTGGAGACTGACGCCTTGATCTAGGGCTTGAAGATGAGATGTAATATCTTGTGATATTTTGCTATGGCTTATTCTCTTGCATATTTCCCCGACACAATTGTTAAACATCCTTGTATGAATTCGCTTTAATGTCAAGCTTTGATTTACTTTCTTGATTTCTCTCACACCATTAAAATCTTAGAAATGGAAGAATACCCTTTGCATCACCCTGAGGAATTGAGCCTGGTGCAAGGCGCTCTAGCTGTGAATGGCCACCTACGCTTGCCTTTGACAGCATAAAGTATTAGTGGTGTATGCATTAGCATGAGTACTTAAGTGTACTTAGAACAGGTGTCAGGAGTGTATGTTCCTGGAGTAGTTATAGGCTATCATCTTAAGTTCTAAACTGTAGATCCACATTTGTTCCTTATGACCCACTTGTCTTCCCGTTTACTTGAATTATTGTGAATGCTAGCTTCTTTGCCCATGATGGTGCCTCAAACACAGCTATGCCCTCAGCTGATAGGGTATGATGTCAAAGAATTTACCTGTGGATCATAGATTAATGCAATCTCAGCAAATATTAGGTAAGGATCACATAGAAAGCATTAACATAGAAAGCAAATATTAAATAAAGCATTAACAGTATGGTTCTGTGCTTGAAAAGTGGATATTAGAATGTGTTGCTTATCCCCTTTTAGTAAAGGGCGCCCTTGAAATGTGGTTTCAGTTTATCTTTAAATGAAAGGCAGAAACACCCATTTATTGTTACTTGTTTAGTGTTTTTATCGTTATATTTATTGATTTGGAACAAGAGTAAGGTGCTAAGGGTCTAAGGTAGTATGGAAATTTTATCTTTTTCTCTTCCTTTTTCGTTTAATACTTGTTTACTTGGTTGCAGCATACCCAGTTTCATTACCAACGCTGAACAATTAAAGTCCAAGGGTGTTGCTGAAATTTTGCTTGTTAGTGGTAATGTTTCTCAATTTCTCTTCCGTTTTACTATTTTTGATATTTTTATCCGTCGCCTTATTTTTAAGTTTCTGATATTATATATTTGAATGGGTATACTCTCGTCTAGTTGATGCAGTCAACGGCCCATTCGTGATGAATTAAACTTATCTTTTTCCTAATTAGGTCTCACAGTCCATCTTCTCTCGTTCTTCTTTTTTTTATCAGGCAGGAAGATGGGTGGGTCTGTCAAAGACATTCAGTCAAAAGAAGAGCTAAGTACAGTAGTTAGTCATGGGAGACCTGTTATCCTTCACTTCTGGGCATCATGGTGTGAAGCTTCAAAACAGATGGATCTAGTCTTTTCTCATCTTTCCACTGATTTCCCTCATGCCCAATTCTTTAGGGTTTGTGTTTCATCTATGTCTTAATTTTGTTCAGTTCATATGTTCGTTGAATTCATAGAAATCATAGATCGCTTCTTAATTATTCTTAGAGGCAAGTTCTCCCCTCTAAAACCCCCATAGTTGATTCAGGGTTTAATTTATTTTATTTATGGTGGTAGAACGGTACAAGTATGAACATACTGTGAATTTGGTACCCTCTTTTGTTAGTTATTACCCCCTTTGATATTTTATTGGAAACTGATTCCTGTTTTTCGTCTTTTTTGTTTTGTTTTGTTTTGTTTCTTTTTGATAGAAGAATAATATGAGTTGTAATTTTCCAAAATATACTTATGATACAATAAGTTTTAAGTTCTTATATGTTTTTGGTTTGGTATTTAAGAAACACTTTTGTGACGTCTTTGTATTTTGAATCAATGAGTTATGTCCTCTTTGATTTTAGGTTTGAACCAAATAGCATTTCAACGCCTTAGTGCTGTTCAAATTCTGACAATCAAAAGAAACAGTGTCTTTGGCACCAAAAATAAATTAGCAACCCTGTCGCTGTACCTTTCGAATTGTTAATAACTAATTTTGCAATGTGGTTGTTCTTTGGAGCTTTGTTGCGGTATAGTATTGACATTTATTTTGCAGGTTGAAGCTGAAGAACAACCGGAGATATCTGAGGCTTATGCAGTTTCTGCGGTGCCTTTCTTTGTATTCTTTAAGGTTAAAATCTTGTTATTCTAATCATTTTTAATTCTTATGATTTATAATTCAGTGAAGCGTGGTAGGATTGAACAAAAATTAAAAAGGGTAGTTATACTATGCAATTGCCTTTTCCTATTGTTATTGTTTAGTTGGTTTTATTTTAAGGCAATTGCCATTTTCCTTTCTACTGCAGGTATAGTGTTTATTTTTTCTTGTTCTTTTGCAACTTTCTTAGCTGGGTTATCTAATGTTAGCGGTAAACACAAATCCTTTCTTGGCAATTCAAATTCCCCATAACACTCTGCCTGTTAGCTGTGTACTTCTTCAAATTACCTTACATGTTAAT
Organism: Papaver armeniacum; assembly: GCA_023531295.1. Classification (NCBI taxonomy): domain Eukaryota; kingdom Viridiplantae; phylum Streptophyta; class Magnoliopsida; order Ranunculales; family Papaveraceae; genus Papaver; species Papaver armeniacum. Next base: position 270,559 of record JAJJWW010018992.1, read on the forward strand.
TGAATGGTTGTATGTTATATAGAAGTCAAGCTGAAGTTCACACAGAGATGGTAGTTGATAATCAGAACTTGAAGTTTTCATCTTGAATATCATTTTAACTAGACACCTGAATAAGAGGAAGTATTTATAGTTCTATGTGTGTGGTATCACTTGCTAGACATCATCGTCGACCTAACTCTGTCAATAGGTTGTATCATGCAGGAGCTAATCGTAAAATCATGACCTTAAAATTTATGCAACAGTGACTTGGATGTAGTCCTTGTAGCTTTCATACCTTATATGGCTGAACGTAAACTTAAACAAAAGGAAAATGCATGACCTTAAAAGTTGTGCACTGAATGTACACTATATTTATTTATGCTCCAAGATTGGTCACAACTGTTTTCTGGTATAACTCATGTTCTTTCTTTATCAGGATGGTCAAAAAGTTGATGCCGTGGAAGGTGCGAACCCATCTAGCTTGGCCAACAAAGTTGCCAAGGTTGCCGGATCTTTCAACCCCGATAATTCTGTTGTTCCTGCGAGTTTAGGAATGGCTGCTGGAGCCAACATGTTAGAAACTGTCAAAGAATTTGCCAAACAAAATGGGGCTTCACAAAAGGAAACCATCTCTACATCTGGCAGCCATGTTCCAGTCGAAAAGAGGTTGAAACAACTTGTAGATTCACACCCTATCATGCTTTTCATGAAAAGGAAACCCTGAAGAACCCAAATGTGGCTTCAGCCAGAAAGTTGTTAACATCCTGAAGGAGGAAGGTGTCAACTTTGGGAGCTTTGATATCCTTGCAGATAATGATGTTAGGGGAAGGTCTGAAGAAGTTGTATAATTGGCCAACATTCCCTCAATTATTTTGCAAAGGAGAGTTTTTAGGTGGTTGCGACATCGCTGTTTCTATGCATGAGAGTGGCGAATTAAAGGAAGTTTTCAGAGATCATGGAGTTCTTACTACCGAGACCAAGGTGAGTGAACCAGTTGCCTCTTCAGTTTCTGATTCCTCTACCGGATTGAGTGTTTCTCTTAACTCGCGAATTAAAAACCTTATTGATTCAAGCCCGGTAATGCTATTTATGAAAGGAAAACCGGAGGAACCAAAGTGTGGTTTCAGTCGCAAAGTTGTTGAGATTCTTCAGCAGGAGAAAGTGAAATTTCATAGCTTTGACATCCTTGACGATGATGAAGTACGCCAAGGGCTAAAAGTTTACTCAAATTGGTCCAGCTATCCTCAACTATATATTAAAGGGGAATTGATTGGAGGATCTGATATTGTGCTGGAGATGCAGAAAAGTGGGGAACTCAAGAAAGTTTTAACCGAGAAAGATATCATCCCAAAAGAGACATTAGAGGATAGGCTCAAGAACATCATCTCATCTTCTGATACTATGCTATTCATGAAAGGTACTCCAGATGAACCTCGTTGCGGATTCAGTTCCAAAGTCGTGAATGCCCTAAAGGAAGATGGAGTGAACTTTGGGTCCTTCGATATCCTAACCAACGAGGAAGTGAGACAAGGACTGAAGACCTACTCAAACTGGCCCACTTTCCCGCAGCTTTATTACAAAGGTGAGTTGATAGGAGGTTGCGATATTGTGCTGGAGCTCCATGGTAGTGGCGAACTTAAGTCCACTCTCTCTGATTAAGCCATCTAGAGTTGCTACAATATCTTACATAAGCACATTTGATATTTCACCTGGTCCAAAGTTAGCATCATAAATGGTGTGCTTATCAGTGACATTAAACATGTTTAGTCAGTTTGCTTATTATACTTTGCATTAGCGATGTTAAACGTATTAAAAGGCTTGCTTCGTATAATTTACATCTTTAATGAATCATTACCATAAGAGTTTTTCTGATGCATGTACACAATGTTTTTATTTTCTTGTTGCTAATACTACTTTTCTTTTAATAAAATTGACAGTACTTTGCCAATTTGTTTTTACTGATTTATCCCTTGCTTTTCATTTTAATTTCCTTAGCTGGGCAAGGAAATGCTGAAGAATCACTCTGTCCTAGGTTTGTTTGGTTTCTCAGTCCTAGGTTTGACATACTTTAACTTTGTTGATGCTGCCATACCGTGTACTGAGAAAGGCAGTCTAAGAGCTTCATCTCCAAGGTTTTAAACTGAGCTATCTGCATTTGCAACTCCAGATTATTTCTCCTTAGAATCTCGTTATCCTTGATTAGTAAATTGCTGTTCTCACCAAGTAGGTTGAAGGGCTGTCTCTCTGATGCCTTGAGAAAAGCTGGATAGGCGCTTGGTTCCGCCTTCTTCCTTGTTATCTCAGCAAGTAAATGTCTCCCTCCCTTGAAGAACTTCTCATGCTGGAACTCCCATCTGTTGGCTGCAATTTTCTTGAATCCCTGTTATTAGCATATTGAGGCAATTCAGTACTGTCATCATCATTTAAACCCTAAGCAACACACAACCTGCTAGTAATTTTATTACTTACATAAGTATTAAGCTGCCGAATGAAGCTAGAGAAGTTTTTGTGCTTGAAATACTTGGGCAACAGAAGTTCGGAAAACTCCTGGGGAGACCACACAACAAAGCCAGTTCCTGTCGAATTCCATGACACTATCTTGTGTTGATCATCTCCTAAATGTTCTTTGAGAAGCTCATATGTTTTGGACAAAAATGGAGTGGGACTCCTCGTCCTTGAAGACTGGCTTGAAGTTCTTTTCAAAACTCGTCCTAATGGTGATACATCTGTACTCATTTTCATAGAACCTATTCCTTCCACTTGATTCTAATTCATTTATATAGGTTTTCAAGAGAGTTTATTGCCGCCTACTGAGAAAGTAAAGAGTGTCTTTCATGTAATGTTAGCCGAAAAAACTGAAACTGCAACTGTTTTTTGAGAGGAAGCCGAAAAAACTGACTGATCAAAGAAAAGTCACAAGCTTAAAACGTAATATTGAACATTATTTGTGTGGAATTTTCTCGTTGGACGACTTTAGTTGGTAATAAAGTAACCAGACTTCAAATCAAAATTCCTTTAACTAGTTTACACTATAGGCGTAATTTAAATTCACAAAATTGGTTAAAAAGACCAAAATCAAAATTTCCAGGGTGAAAAGGACAAATGATTTAGATCTTTGTTTAAATGGACAAAAATTTAAAAATAAAAGTAGGATATGCTTAGGTTTCATCCCGTCCATTTTCAAATATTTTTTCTTATTTTTATTTTACACAGGATGCATCCAGTTTCATCCTTGCTATTTTTTTAAGTTTAAGCCAGGATGAATCCAGTTTCATCCTTGCTATTTTTTTTTCTGTCCATTTCACCCATAAAATTTTTTACTCGTCCATTTGAACCGTGTTTTAAATTTTTTTGGACAAATGACCCATTTTCCGCTCGTTTTGATTTAAAATACATCACGTGCAATAAGCTGCTCAAGTGGATATAAACTATTGCTGCGATTCAAAACTCATGAAGCATCTTTAAAGCATGCGTGTAAATATAGTCTCTATTTGACTATGCCTCAGCATCGAAGCACTCCACGGCATCCAGGGTATGAAATGGAAAAGGAAGTAAAACTGCTCTCGTGCTTCAAGAAGGAAAAAAAAAAAAAAAAACTGCCCTTCCCTCCTTTGCATACCAAGAGATGTATTAATGAAAGCCACTGCGTTGGAAGTTGTCGCGCCTTACAAAACAAGCCTTAACCTTCCCGTTTAGCGCACACATAAATGAGAGAGGGTTTAGGCATTTTTTCTAATGCTCCTCACGGCATAGACGAGTAAGAATATTGACGATCCTCACGGCATATAGGACAAAATAGCAAAATTGATAATAGGGGGTGGGGACTGGGGAATTGCTTGGTGATATACCGAAACACATATAGGACAAAATAGCATTGCCTTTGGTTGGCACACCCCCAAGCAAACTGGCACCTCCCATTAGCAGCCTTGTAGAGAAGGGGTTACACACACAAAAAACATTTCAAACTGCGAAACCGCACCAAAATAGAATTCTGAATCGTATTGTGAAAACCGTTAGATCTTTATTTGTAACTACAGTAAAACTTCAATAAATTAATAATGTTGGGACTGGCAAATTCTATCAATTTAGCGAAGTATTAATTTATCGATAAATTAATAAGTTATTAAATTATCAAAACATTCTAAATTCAAATTTCAAAAATAAACTAAGATAAAATATTTGAGTTAAACTTAAAGATTTCCCATAATTAACAAATATATTATGTGTAGTAATTTTTTAGCATAATATAATATTGTATAATATAGTATATTATGTACATAAATTTATATATCTTTTGATGTTAAAAGAAAAAAAAAACACAAAAGAAGAGTGTAACAACGGCTCCTACTTTTCATCTCAAAGGTGTCAAAAAATCCACGATGACATACGAGATTCGAAAAGCATTGTGTGAGCATAGTCATTCCAATCCAAATTTGACTCAAAGAGAAATACAAAAATGGCTTCTTGAAAAAGTTAACATACAAGTGTGTCAAGGAACGATATCAAAAAAATCAAGCGTGCATCGGAATACATCTCAAGTGATCAAGGAAAAATCGGTTGAGCGCAGAATGACTAAATATCTAGACTTAGAGAAGGTTATCTATGAATAGTAATAATATAATAGTAAATCTAAAGAAGCAATATTATCAATAGTAAATCTAAATGATTTCCTCTTACAGTTTGAAAAAGGCACTCATGCACTCCTCAAGGGACTACAAAAAACAGAAATGAAATCCAATGTTACATAAATGCGAACAAGAAACAAACAACTTTGGAAACTTATTTTAGTAAGGCACCACAAATGTAATGTTGTTATAATGATTATTAATTTATATTTCAGTTGGGCCCTATTGGATACTTAAAATTTTTATTATCTTATAAATTTAGCGAGGTTATTAATTTAATACACCCCAAATCTGGGCTGGCCAAAAATATTATTTTAGCGAAGTTATTAATTTATAAGATTAATTTATCGAAGTTTTACTTGTAGTGGATTCTCAAACCGAACCGAAAGCCAACAGTTTAAACCGGTCAATATAAGCTTAAGATTCTTTCATCTAGAGTCGTCAGATCTTGGCACAACGTAATTAAACCCTTAAAAGAATCTTAGGTTTATACATGTTTTGTGAACAAATTATTTTTATGACAGGTTTACTATTGATTATTGCTTGATAAGTTTACTGTTGTCGGTTATAGATAACCAACTACTTTTCTTTAAATATTGAACCGCCGGATACTTGAAATTGATAAAAATAAAATAAAATGATTTTTAATTGTTGTTGGTTTTTGCAGCAAACCGCTTTTAAAATAGTTTGGCAGTTGGTACAGTTTAGATTCCTATAAACTATTGTTCAAAGTTTCGGGGTATGGTAAGGTCAAAAATGTACCATGTGCAGTGCTAGCCAAAATGGACACGGTTTAGCAATTTTGAAAAGAAGTCCTAAACGAGAGCGCTAGCATGAAAGGGCACCAAACACATCCAACAAATTGAGAACATCCTAAAAAAACTTATTAATGTAGGATTCAAATTCTTTGATACTGCAAGAACTTTAGTGTAATAATCTTCATGAAAAAACAAGGGTACCAAATACACCATAAATTTTTTGTTTATAACTTATACAGATACTCATTGAACGATCTTATAGAAAAGAAATGATTAAAGAATAGATAATGAAGTTAACAACTTATTGCTTCTATTTTTTCATGATAAAAGATAACCAGTTATAATGCAGAGATATAGTAAAGAAATGACACAGTGGTTCACTAACGAAGATATGTGGGTCTGTCAAAGACATTCAGTCAAAAGAAGAGCTAAATACAGTAGTTAGTCATGGGAGACTTGTTATGCTTCACTTCTGGGCATCATGGCGTGAAGCTTCAAAACAGATGGATCTAGTCTTTTCTCATCTTTCTACTGATTTCCCTCATGCCCAATTCTTTAGGGTTTGTGTTTCATCTATGTCTTAATTTTGTTCAGTTTATATGTTCGTTGAATTCATAGAAATCATAGATTGCTTCTTAATTATTCATAGAGGCAAGTTCTCCCCTCTAAAACCCCCTGATTGATTTGTGGTTTAATTTATTTTATTTATGGTGGTAGAACTGTACAAGTATGAACATACCGTGAATTCGGTACCTCTTTTTGTTAGTTATTACCCTCTTGATATTTTATTGAAATCGATTCTCGTTTTTCGTCTTTTTTTTTGTTTTGTTTTGTTTTCCTTTTATTTTTGATAGAAGAATAATATGAGTTGTAATTTTCCAAAATATACTTATGATACAATAAGTTTAAAGTTCTTTTATGTTTTTGGTTTGGTATTTAAGAAACACTTTTGTGGCATCTTTGTATTTTGAATCAATGAGTTATGTCCTCTTTGATTTTAGGTTTGAACCAAATAGCATTTCAACGCCTTAGCGTTGTTCAAATTCTGACAATCAAAAGAAATGGTGTCTTTGGCACCAAAAATAAATTAGCAACCCTGTCGCTGTACCTTTGGAATTGCTAATAACTAATTTTGCAATGTGGTTGTTCTTAGGAGTGCGGTATAGTATTGACATTTATTTTGCAGGTTGAAGCTGAAGAACAACCTAGGAGATATCCGAGGCTTATGCAGTTTTACGTGGTGCCTTTCTTTGTATTCTTTAAGGTTAAAATCTTGTTATTCTAATCATTTTTAATTCTTATGATTGATAATTCAGTGAAGTGTGGTAGGATTGAAATTTTTTTTAAAAAGGGTAGTTATACTATGCAATTACCATTTTCCTTATTGTTATTGTTTAGTTGGTTTTATTTTAAGGCAATTGCCATTTTCCTTTCTACCGCAGGTATAGTGTTTATACCATGATGCCCAGAAGTGAGAAAAGATTAGATCTATCTGTTTTGAAGCTTCACACCATGATGCCCAGAAGTGAAGGATAACATGTCTCCCATGACTAACTACTGTACTTAGCTCTTCTTTTGATCGAATGTTTGTGAGACCCACCCATCTTCCCCCGCCCGATAAAAAAAAAGAACGAGAGAAGATGGACTGTGAGACCTAATTAGGGAAAAGATAAGTTTAATTTATCGAGAAACAAATGGACTATTGCCCAAGTATTTCAAAGCACAAAAACTTCATATTTACTTGCTGAGAAGTTCCAGCATGGGAGACAACCCAACTATTTCAAGCGAATGATGGGAGTTCCAAAGATGAGAAGTTCTTCAAGGGAGGGAGACATTTACTTGCCACCGAGATAACAAGGATGTTCAATAAATTTGGGAAATCACAATCAAAGTTTTTCTAATAATATAAGCGAAAGCGAAGATGATCATACCGATTAGACGGAAGCCGACTGACGGATAAACTAAGATCTTCTTCTTCGTCGTGGAAAATGAAGAATTCGAATTGAGTTTCTTGTTTGTTCTCTAAACAACGCAATTCGATATTCACCATCATCTCAAAGATCATCGACTAAATTCTATTATTCATCTTTCAATTACCCTAACAATAAAATATAAAACCTTAGAAAAAAATGAAAATCAATCAAAAATTACAAAAAGGAAAATCCCCAATTAAAAAAAAAAAGAAAGAAAGAAGAGGAAATGATAATTGAATAAGGAAAGAGAAGCAAGGTAATTACCTGAAGAATTTAATGGCGGGAAATGAAGAGAAAAGTTGGGGAAAGCGTTCTTCTGCCCGTTGAAAGGAGAGAGAACATGAACAGAGGTGTCTGTTAATTGAATCCGGAGCACCGTTTTTTATACAAGTGTTTATGGGTAAAAATCGTTTCTGCCGATTTCGGTAAATTCGGTAGGTGAGTGAGAAACTGGTTCAAACCCTAAACAAATGTGCTGCACGTGAGCACTTTATAGATTCGAGAGATCAACTGCAAGTCCTAGCCCTAAACCAAGAAATGGCCGTTCCGGACTTGCTTCTGGTCCAAAGTGGAGGAGAATGGTTGATTTGGGGAGGGAAGCAAAGAAAGGTGTTGAGACCGAGAATAGTCCCGAGAGAGTAGTGTCTCGACTTGTATCAGAAAGTGAAAGATTCGGAAGCTTGCAAGAGATGGAAAGCTTTATTGGAGAGCTTGCAAAGTTGCCTTTTCTGAGAGTGTAGTATTTTTCTCCTGACCGAGACTTGTCGTCTGGTGGAAATAGGTAAGACTTATTTATACAAGTCGAGATGAAACGTACCTCGGCCTCATGAAGGAAGAGAGTAAAGGGTGAAATAATGGGAGGAGGTGGTAACCGCAAGGTGTTTATGGGTGAAAACATTTTCACCATTATTTCCTCATTTATTTGACCGCTTTATTCCTTTTCACGCTTTCTTAATGTGAGCGAGTGTACGCTGCAGTTTATGGACCGCCAAACCAAAACCCCGAAAGCATCCCCGGTTTGTGTTGATATCTCGAGTGTTGGTTGCACCTTGAGTGCAAGTGGCAATGCCGCAGATGCTAGTGGCGTCGTGGCATGTGCCAATGGCATGTGCGGAATGCCTTGGTGGTAGGTTGCATGGTCTGCGAGTTAGGCTACCAGCGTGCATTAAGGGGCACGGCTAGGTGATGAAGACTACCAGCGAGCGTGTTGGCATGTGCCAATAGCATGTGTGGCCGTTAGGGCCGTGGCCTTGGTAGGAAATGCTACCAGCGAGCATGTTGGCATGTGCCAATGGCATGCGTGGCCGTTAGGGGGCCGTGGCTTTGGTAGGAAAAGCTACCAATGAGCATGTTGGCATGTGCCAATGGCATGCGTGGCCATTAGGCCGTGGATTTGGTAGGAAAAGCTACCAGCGAGCATGTTGGCATGTGCCAATGGCATGCGTGGCCGTGGGGGCCGTGGCCTTGGTAGGAAAAGCTACCAGCGAGCATGTTGGCATGTGCCAATGGCATGCGTGGCCGTTGCCCGTGGTCTTGGTAGGAAAAGCTACCAAGCGAGCATGTTGGCATGTGCCAATGGCATGCGCGACCATTAGGCCGTGGCTTTGGTAGGAAAAGCTACCGGCCGAGCATGTTGGCATGTGCCAATGGCATGCGTGGTCGTTGGGGCCGTGGCCTTGGTAGGAAAAGCTACCGCCGAGCATGTTGGCATGTGCCTATGGCATGCGTGGCCATTGGGGCCGTGGCCTTGGTAGGAAAAGCTACCGAGCATGTTGGCATGTGCCATCGGCATGCGCCATTAGGGCCGTGGCTTTGGTAGGAAAAGCTACCAATGAGCATGTTGGCATGTGCCAATGGCATGCGTGGTCGTTGGGGCCGTGGCCTTGGTAGGAAAAGCTACCGACGAGCATGTTGGCATGCGCCTATGGCATGCATGGTCATTGGGGCCGTGGCCTTGGTAGGAAAAGTTACTAAATGAAGCATGTTGGCATGTGCCAATGGCATACGTGGCCGTTGGGGTCGTGGGCTTTGGTAGGAAAAGCTACCAATGAGCATGTTGGCATGTGCCAATGGCATGCGTGGTCGACAGCCTAGGTTGCATGGTTTGCAAGCCTAGGGCGCTATATTTGGCATGTGCCAATGGCATTCGCGGCTTGAAATATGGCTTGTGGTGCGTGTTGGCATGTGCCAATGGCACGTACGGCTATGTTGACCCTGCACGTTTTGCAAGCCTAGGGCGCTATATTTGGCATGTGCCAATGGCATAGCGGCTTGAAATATGGCTTGTGGTGCGTTTTGGCATGTGCCAATGGCACGTACGGCCATGTTGACCTAGTTGCACGTTTTGCAAGCCTAAGGCGATATATTTGGCATGTGCCAATGACATAGCGCTTAGTTTGGCATGGTTGCCAATGAGTGCGATATGTAGTTTGGTTTTGGCGTTGTTGCCATGGTGCGGAGGTGCGGCTTGGTTTGGCATTGTTACCATGGTGCCAGCAGTGTGCGGCTTGGTTTGGCATTGTTGCCATGGTGCGAAGCAAAGTGTGCGGCTTGGTTTGTCATTGTTGCCATGGTGCGCAATGTGCGGCTTGGTTTGGCATTATTGCCATGGTGCAGATGTGCGGCTTGGTTTGGCATTGTTGCCATGGTGCGCAAGTGTGCGGCTTGGTTTTGGAATTAGGGTTTTGTGTCGAAAAACCCTAATCTAGTATTTTGAAAAAATACCCTTATTAATTATTTACACTGAAAGTTAAATGCTCTTAGTTAATGTGTTGCGGGTAACACTAGGTCATGGGGTTTTACGATTTTACCCCTTGTTTAAAAACCACCATCAACATTAAGTCCCCCTAGCTGGAACAAAGGGGCTTTGTTGCGAGGTAAGCATAAGATGGTGAAAAACTATCAGCTGACAAATCGTAAAGAGAATTGAGGAGGTTTGTCCGACCTTTTTATCAATAGGATTTGGAATCCTTGCCTCAGCAATTTTGCACAAAATGGAGGTCAGCGCAATTGGGAAGTTATCATTGTGAGAGACACTGACTGGGCGGCATTGAGAAGTTGACGCGAGTTTAGGGAAACTAAGCGTGCTAGCTGGTGGACCGGCGCAAGGTGGGGAAGTTTGTGCGTGCTTGTCAAGCGGGACTTGAGCGGTCATTGGGAAGTTGGCGTGATTGGTGGGGCCGGTGCAACTTGGGCGGCATTGGGAAGTGGTTGCGAGTTAGGAACCGGCGTCTCGGCTGGTGGGACCGGCGCAACTTGGGGAAGCTGAGCGTGCTAGCTGGCGTGACTTGATATGATCGGTGTGAACAAGGAGGGAGTAGGTGTTTCTACGAGATAGCAAAGTTTCCTTATTTTGCCTTCCTTCACGCGCAGCTTCAATCGTGGCATCGTCCATGCCAAAAACTGGAAGCGTTATGTCCTCATTGCTTCCTTTCCTTTTTAAGGTTCTCAGTCATTCAAACCCAACGCAACCGCATCATCTCCCTCGTTTGAGAAAAGGTTCTTTGTTGAATTTCTCTCGGTATGTTTTCTTCTTCTTTGGCGGAC
>JAJJWW010018993.1:0-159538 GCA_023531295.1 Papaver armeniacum
GAGCATTTGAATTATATATACCTTAAGAGCATCTGCAGTGGTGCGACTAAAACTAAAGAGTAAAGAGTAAAAAAAAAGACTAAATTTGGATTTAGTCCGTTGAGTGACGCAGTGGGAGGAAGACTAAATTTTGGTGGAGCGTAAACTATACCAACGCCTGGTGTGGGGCGTGAAGTATACGTTCGACTGATGTGGGGCGGAGGGTATACGTTCGTCTGGTGCCGAAAATGTAAAAAAATAAATAAAAAACAAACAAACAAAACAATGGGGCGTTGGTATAATCCACGCCCCATCTAAAGTATGCAAATTTTTGAGTGGGGCGGAGGTATAAACCACGCCCCACAATAAATTAAAAAAAAAGAAAAAAAAATGGGGCGGGGTATAAACCACGCCTGCTGTGGGGCGCAGACTTTACGTCCGCCTGGTATGGGGCGAATACTATATCAACGCTTTGGTGTGGGGCGAACACTATATCAACGTTCGACTAAAATTTGGGTTTGGTCTTGGTCGCCGACCAAATTTAGTCTGGAAATTTGGTATAGTCGGTATTTGATCTTTAGTCCGTCCCACTACGTCTCTATCTCTTCCCAAATATTTGGTCTTGGTCGCCATTGCGGTTGCTCTAAGCCTTTAGTCTCTCGAGGTTGAATCTCTCTCTAGGTTTGTTTTGTCAAAATTTTAATTCTGCAAAATGAAATGGGCTTTGGTATTAAGGTGTCCACTAGTAGGAAAATGACCCTAACTTGAGAGTTGGGCCCTGTGCGGTCGCACACCCGGCTCTGCCAACTCTTATTAGTTTATATTGATAAAATCACTAGTGAGATCCTAAAATATCAAATATATTTATTTTGTCTTGATATTTCATAATGCCAAAACGTGTTTGTTCATCTATATGGCTCCACAAAAAAAAAGGAAAAAAAAAAATGTTGGTTGCCATACGATCACCATAAAACTTCAACCTTTGCCCAAGAAAAAAAGTTCAAATCACCGGGAATCCGAGAAACAGCGAGCAAGCTCGACTTCGTGTGAAAAATGAAAACGAAACGACAACACCACTTTGAGATCTCCTTTTTCAAGCAAGCGAGTAATGCTACGTTGACGTGGGCTAGCCACATCGGGTCGTCCCGATAAGACAATGGCGGGACCCACAAACCCCATTTGAACCGAGTGTTAGCGGGGCGGGTTTTGGTGGTGTGGTCCCTCCAGGTTATCTCACAAGGGATAACCCGTTGCGGCTAGCCCACGGTCAACAAAGTACTACTGCAAGCATAAAAATCAGAGAGATCCAAACCAATTTAGATAGGATAGGAAAAGGTATGGGGACTCGTGCGCTTCTGCTATCCTTATTAGTAATAGTATATATAATTATTATGTTTCCCTTTCCACTATAAAACAAAATAAAATACGTCGGGGGCAGCATCGCTTTTATGAGAAACAAAGCTCTCGCATGGCGTTTCCGGGGACCATTGCTTTAACTTTCTCGAAGTTAGCAAATTATCATCACGCTGAAGAACCGTATTTTGTTTTGTGGGCCGGTGACATGTGAATGTGATGTTCTTTCGTATACAGAGGAAACATGTTACTTCAGTAACAATTTTTTATTTTTTCATTTTCTTTTTTACCGATTAAGTTTGAGTGATGCTACGGCTACCGCCGCACCCCACCTCAAAAGGACCGCGTCTCACAATCCCTAGAACCAGCTGGAGCTTGCAAAGATAGGTTATGAGTCCCCTTTGTAGGTCTCCTATTTTTTTGTGAGGTGCGGTTGGTTTAACGAGATTTAAAAGGCGGTAGATGTAGAATTATCGATTAAGTTTGGGTTTTAGAAAAACCCCAAAACTTCTGATCAAACAAACAGAAAAAAAAAAACAAAATCAAAACCAAAACCATTACAGAAGGCTAAAACATACGAAAATTAATACAAAAATCATTTACTCCCATCGAACCACCCATTTATTTGTTTAGGATCAAGTTTTCCTATACAACGTACATGCTTTCAAATGCTTTATCATTTCTTTTTATCCCATCTTCTCATTTCGAACACTTGCATCCATTCATTTCTTTCAAATTATCATCGACTGCACTTCGCAAGACAGTAGGAGGTTACTGGAATCGCCCGATTTATTATTGGATGCGAAATTGCACATTATTGTAAGTCATATCGACCAGCACTAGTTTTCACTTTTCCTATCTTATCTACAATATAAAGCACAGTTTGTTTCTGAGTGGTGGCCAGGATTTATTCTGGGCAAAGATAAATCTACGGTCGTGGTTGTGCAGACCACACCCATAACCCGCACGTGCGCCAAGGCTAACTTTTCCTATATGAGTGGTGGTCAGGATTTATCCTTGGCAAAGATAAATCAAAGGCTGTGATCCTCCGTGCCACACCCTACAAGTCGCACACGTGGTGTTCATTCCAATATTATGAATTAAAAATGAATACTCAGGTCAAGATATTGAATTTTAAAAATTATAACGGGGAGGTTCGAACTCATGACCTATTGTGTCATAAGAGTGGCCTCTAACCATTGTTCCACCTTGGTTGGAATTGATAAAAAGATAAATCAACGGTGGTTGTTTGTTCAACTTAAATATTAATTAGTATAAGTATTTTATTAATTAGTATAAGTGATTTGTCTAGAGAAGATAAATCTATGGTTATGGTTTGTTCAACTTAAATATTAATTAGTATAAGTGTTTTATTAATTTAGGAAACATTAATTTCTCATGATAAATGATTTATTAATTTTACATCATAAATATCCCTTAATTAATATTAATACATATCTCCATCAATAAGTAATAATTTTGACAAAAATTATTTCAATAGATATTAGTGGTGGTGGTGGTAGTAGAGGAAGAAGTAAGTGGTGGAAGCGGTGGAATGTGTTACAAAGTGGTGGAGGCGGTAACATTAGTTTTGGTGGAAGAAATAGTGGTATTTGGATGGTTTTAATGGCGGTGGTATTAGTTTTTTCTTTTTGAATCAAAAATAATAAAATTTTTACATGATGGGTAACATTGTATTGTGAAAAGTATAGTTGGTTGTTTTTGACACGATCAAAAAAGGCGGATAAAAAATACTTTTGGGATGATACCAAATCATATAAGACAAAATGGTTGTTTTTGGTGCCACTTGCTATCTTTGGTAACCGTTCGTACGCATGATTTTCAGTATTAACAAAAAACATATAGTTGAATAAATTAATTGACGACCTAAGTTTGTTAAATCTAAACTTTATACATGACGTGTGGGATTAAAAGTTATAAGTGCGCCCAATATTCTACGAGGGATGGAAAATGGTGGTGGTGGAGAAAGAAGTAATATACGGTGGTTTGTGTAAGTCTTGGCGGTTTTGATGAGTAGTAATTGACTATGTTAATTATGTGCTGCTACAAAAGGATAACACTATAAATTAGAAATGTGGTTGATCGTCTTAATGCTAATATAAACTCGGTTAAAATACATGAAAATTAAAAAGAAGAAAAAAACATTTGGATGTCACGTTATATAATAAATAACACTAAAAACTACATATTTAGTATCAAGGTTTCTCCGTCCAATAGATAAATCTAAGGTTGTATTGAGATCCCGTAAGCATAGGGCGAGTTGGTCTTGGATTTCTGAATGATAATGAATATAATGAAACGCTCCCTCTCGGTTTGTCCAATGAAAACCGAAACCTTCTAAAAAAATAATCAATCGAACAACACTTAGATGGAACGCATCACCACCAGTGTAAACTTCTACGAATTGCTACATATCCGGTGAAATTTCTACAAATTAATCTGGGTGATTTCCTCCTACCGTTGCGGGGCATGCAATTAAATCTCTAATAGTGATTTTAAAGGTATTTAATAATTATAAAATTCTCTTATAAGTTTTGTTTATGCAAGTATTGATTTAACTTGGGTTCTTTTATATTTTTGTGTTAAGTTGATGACTTTTTAATTTGAATACATGTTTGGTTAACAAACTTTGATACATATAGGGTATTTTCTTTGTAGAACCGATGTTAGTCTCTCATTTTTCCCGTTATCACATTGTTTCGATCCGTATTTGTAGACATTATTTGACTAATATTGGGGTATTTGTTTAATCTCAAGGCCGATTAAACCCAATGTGTGTTGTATACATTGAAGGCGAGGTGTCGGCTCTACCTTGAAACTAATAATTTTTCTTCGGAAGGTTAGTTGAATTTATGTAGATACAAATATCAATATGACTATGCTCTTTAAAACTCCAAATTACTTGAGTAACACTAGATGTGAGAACGTCATTCATGCACTACTTAGCATAGTTGGTGTGAAATCTTTTTATCCACGAATTTCTTCAATATTATGTTATCAATATGATTGAGAAAGAATCTTACACATGTTTTGATTTACTATTATAAGTTTATTTTTTCAACTCACATGTGTATATCTCAGCCTTCCAATAGCCAAGGGTTCTTCATTTTTATAACTCTCACATTTTGCAAAAAATAAATAAATAGTGTTTATCTATAGTAGGGAAAATATTATGGGTTTTTGCTTCACTCCTTAGAGCCTTAGTTATCAATAATTTCGGAACAAAAGTATTCATAAACATCATGGAGTTGGATTGGCGGTTTAGGTATATGTCTTTGTTAGATGAAATATTCTTTTTGAAGTTTGAAATTATGGTATGATGGAACAATAAATATGGAAAAATTTTATTTACTGTATTTTTTATTTTATTTTCATGTTGGCACAACATCATTACTAAAATCCAGATAATAAATTGGAATAACATGCTTAAGTAAAAAAATAAAAAGATCGGTAACCCATTTTGTAACCCATTTTGTTTCCCAAAACCTATTTGAATATCAAAATAATTACTCACGAATAAAATGAAGCAAGAAAAATGTGAACAATATCGTATTAGAGACAAAACATCCCGTGCCGTTACGGCATGGGTTAAGATCTAGTCTCCCTTATAAAGCATAGCATGGACAACTTAGCCTAGATAAAGAGCATGGTCTAGGGATGCATTAAGGGAAAGCTAAATCTACGGCTGTAAAATGGTGAGTTTAATTAAATATCAATAATAAATATTCCATTAGTATTTCATAATAAATGTTTGTTTAATTAATCAAATATAAATATGCTTTCATTAATACAGTACATGATCAATTTATCTTATATTAAATCAATAGACATAAATGGTGGTTTTGATGGTGGGTGGGGGTGGTGGATCAACGGTGGGGATAATGGTGGTGGGTGTTGGTGAGAATCAATTTATCTTATATTAAATGCATTCTGGGGAAAGCTAAATCTACGGCTGTAAAATGGTGAGTTTAATTAAATATCAATAATAAATGTTCCATTAGTATTTCATAATAAATGTTTGTTTAATTAATCAAATATAAATATGCTTTCATTAATACAGTACATGATCAATTTATCTTATATTAAATCAATAGACATAAATGGTGGTTTTGATGGTGGGTGGGGGTGGTGGATCAACGGTGGGGATAATGGTGGTGGGTGTTGGTGAGAATCAATTTATCTTATATTAAATCAATAGACATAAATGGTGATTTTGATGGTGGGTGGGGGTGGTGGATCAACGGTGGGGATAATGGTGGTGGGTGTTGGTGAGAATGGTGGAGTAATGACGTTATTGGTGGCGGTGGTGGTGGAAGAAGTAGTGATAGTGGTGAGAAAGATGTACTAACGTAGATAAATTACTTAGTTACTCTTGGTTAATTTTTTTATTTGATATTACTTTTTTTTTAAAAAATTTAAAATAATACTTAATTGGACTGGTCACAAGGATGCATTCTGGGGAAAGCTAAATCTACGGCTGTAAAATGATGAGATTAATTAAATATAAATAATACTTTCGCGGTCAGGATGCATTCTGGGGAAAGCTAAATCTACTGCTGTAAAATGATGAGATTAATTAAATATAAATAATAAATGTTCCATTAGTATTTCATAATAAATGTTTGTTTAATTAATCAAATATAAATATGCTTTCATTAATACAGTACATAATCAATTTATCAGACAACTTAGCCTAGATAAAGAGCGGTCAGGATGCATTCTGGGGAAAGCTAAATCTACGGCTGTAAAATGATGAGTTTAATTAAATATCAATAATAAATGTTTCATTAGTATTTCATAATAAATATTTGTTTAATTAATCAAATATAAATATGCTTTCATTAATACAATACATAATCAATTTATCTTATATTAAATCAATAGACATAAATGGTGATTTTGATGGTGGGTGGGGGTGGTGGATCAACGGTGGGGATAATGGTGGTGGGTGTTGGTGAGAATGGTGGAGTAATGACGTTAATGGTGGCGGTGGAAGAAGTAGTGATAGTGGTGAGAAAGATGTACTAACGTAGATAAATTACTTAGTTACTCTTGGTTAATTTTTTTATTTGATATTACTTTTTTTTTAAAAAAATTTAAAATAATACTTTCGCGGTCAGGATGCATTCTGGGAAAAGCTAAATCTACGGCTGTAAAATGATGAGTTTAATTAAATGTCAATAATAAATGTTCCATTAGTATTTCATAATAAATGTTTGTTTAATTAATCAAATATAAATATGCTTTCATTAATACAGTACATAATCAATTTATCTTATATTAAATCAATAGACATTAATGGTGATTTTGATGGTGGGTGGGGGTGGTGGATCAACGGTGGGGATAATGGTGGTGGGTGTTGGTGAGAATGGTGGAGTAATGACGTTAATGGTGGTGGTGGTGGTGGAAGAAGTGGGATGAGAAAGATGTACTAACGTAGATAAATTACTTAGTTACTTTTGGTTAATTTTTTTAATTGATATTACTTTTTTTTAAAATTTAAAATAATACTTTCGTTAATACAATACATAATAAATTTATTTTATATTGAATCAGTGGACATTAATATTGGTTGTGATGGCGGCTATAAAATGATGAGTTTAATTAAATATCAATAATAAATGTTCTATTAGTATTTCATAATAAATGTTTGTTTAATTAATCAAATAAATATGCTTTCATTAATACAATACATAATCAATTTATCTTATATTAAATCAGTAAACATTAATGGTGGTTTTGATGGTGGGTGGGGTGGTGGATCAACGGTGGGGATAATGGTGGTGGGTGTTGGTGAGAATGGTGGAGTAATGACGTTAATGGTGGCGGTGGTGGTGGTGGAAGAAGTAGTGATAGTAGGATGAGAAAGATGTACTAACGTAGATAAATTACTTAGTTACTCTTGGTTAATTTTTCTATTTGATATTACTTTTTTTTTAAATTTAAAATAATACTTTCGTTAATACAATACATAATAAATTTATTTTATATTGAATCGGTGGACATTAATATTGGTTGTGATGGTGGGCGGGGGTGGTGGATCACCGATGGGGATAATGGCGGTAGGTGTCGGATGTGAGAATGGTGGAGTGATGACGTTAATGGTGGTGGTGATGGAAAAAGTAGTGGTAAGAAGAGCTAAATTTACGGTTGTAAAATGATCAGTTTAATTAAATTTCAATAATAAATATTCTATTAGTATTTCACAATAAATGTTTGTTTAATTCATAATCAAATAAATATGCTTTCATTAATATAGTACATAATAAATTTATGTTATATTAAATCAATAGATATTAATGGTGGTTGTGATGGTGGGTAGGGGTGGTGGATCAATTGTGGGGATAATGGTGGTGGTTGTTGGTGAGAATGGTAGAGCGATGACGTTGATGGTGGTGGAAGAAGTAGTGGTACTTGGGATGAGAAAGGTGTCCTAAGGTAGATAAATTACTTTGTTACACTTGGTTTTTTTTTTATTTGATATTACTTTTTCTTATAAAAATAAAATAAAATAATACTTTCGTTAATACAGTATATAATAAATTTATATTATATTGAATCAATGGACATTAATATTGGTTGTGATGGTGGGCGAGGGTGGTGGATCAGCGGTAGGGATAATGGCAGTGGGTGTTGGATGTGAGAATGGTGGAGTGATGACGTTAATGGTGGTGGTGCTAAAGAAGTAGTGGTAGTGGGATTAGAAAGCAAAAGAACAAACGTTTACACTGAGTTGATTGGTAGTCGAGCGACAAGATGGGCCCCAACCCTTTTCGACATCTAAAAAATTATTTACATGTAAACTCTAAATAATGTTTTATTCTGCATCCATACCAACAAAACTGTAAAATTATATTTTTTGCGTATTAATCTAAATTTTGCATTTGGACAAGTTAGGCAAGATAAAGAGCGGCTGAGATTTGTTTAGGGAAAAGATATATCAATGGTTGTGGTTGTTTACATCATTATTGTATCACTAATTTCACATAATAGATATTTTACTAATCTCTCATTATAAATGAAATATATTTTCATTAAATAAATAATAAATTTGTTAATAATCATTACGGATGATCGGGGTGGTCTTTGTGAGTGGTGGTGCATGGAGCCGGTGACGATATTGTTGGTGGTGGAAAAGGTAGTGGTGATGAGCGGTTCCGGTGATGGTAGTGCAGGTGCTCAGTGGGTTAATGGCAATAATGTTTATTCTATGTCGTTAAGACATAAGTAACATTTATTATGGAAGTTGTGGTTGATTTTCTTAATGTGAAAATAAGATGGTTATTAATACAAAAGAAACTATTATGCAGGTGACCACAATTTATTAGAAAAACAACCCCTGAAAAACCCGGCGATGATAGGGATAGTAAAGGTTTTCCGTTGGTCTCACCACATGTTTCGCCCAGTGATTTTTTCGAGAAAAATATTTAGGTCAACCCAGCAATTCTCAAAAAGAAAACATAACAATTAAAAAACATGGAAAATAATTGTCATTTTATATAGAGCCAACAAAAAAATGTCAAAAATTAAAATTGGCATAACTTTTTTACTTACTACGGAGAAGCATTTGTGGAGTATGGGAGAATGTCAAGGCGAAAAATGCTAGAAAGGATTTGTGGAGTGAAGAATAAAAATATCTAACGGGTATTCCTCTACTTTTGTAATGATAAGAAGGGTAAACTTAATATTAATGAATATTATATTTAATATTCATATGTCGGAAAATGCATAACTAAATAAAACGGGTTAAGCCCTAGTTCTTATCTTAAAGAAAAGAGGTTTCTTCTACTTGCTAGGAATCGAAATCCGAATCATTATTGTGAAGGAGGTTACTAGAATCGCCAGAATCAATATTTGATTTGAGTATTTTAAATTATTATTTTTTTAAATAAGGCATTTCATTAAAGAGCCTATCTAATCTGGGATGACGAGAGTTCCCAATATTAGATTTACTTACTAAAAAGTTGTTTTAAGCTATAAAGGGGAGGAGATGTATTCCATTCTAATGTTGAATTTAAAGGTCTAATATACTTGGCTAAGACATCCGTAACTAGATTTCTTAATTTAGGAACAAAATGAAACCCCAAAAAGTTATTACAAAGTTGAGCTATTGGATTGGCATTATGGGTTATAATTGCATATTAATTATTGTGAGTCGCCTAACCAACTCACCGATTCAAAATTCAGACCAGCACCGATTTTCATTTTTCCTACTCCCTTCACCCCAAATTAGTTGAGCTAGTCATTTTCAAAAAAAGGCTATTATTGGGGCGTCACACTCCAATAGAGGGGCTTCTCTTGGATTCTTAGTGTCCAAAAAGTGGTTATGAGATATCCTAACACATATATAAAATGTCTAGATTACCCTTTAACTAAAATAAAAACTTAAAAACCGTAGGAGAAATCACGGACAAGTTTGGATTAATTCCAACCATAAAAGTGGTTATGAAGAAATCACGGCCAGGTAGGGAATTCCAACCGTAGAATTTTATTTTCATGTAGTTTTACGTCTAGGTTTGGATAGTTCCAACCGTAGAAGCTCATTTTACGTCTAGGTTGGAATGAACTACGTCCAGGTTTGGGTAGTTCCAATCGTAGAAGCTCATTTTACGTCCAAGTTCCTTTTCATTCCAACCGTAAAATCTGATTTTACGTCCAATTTCCTTTTAGTTCCAACCGTAGAGTGATTTTACGTCCAGGTTTGGATTATTTCCAACCGTAAAAATTTACGACCAGTGTGATTGATTTTTTTTTCTCTCTAGTTTTTCTTCCCACAAAAACTTTGTCCCAGAATTCACCAAGTATACAACAAAAGTCATCAATTTAATTATAATCTAATTAGATTAAATTATAATTAACTAAATAAGGGTTGTTTAGTCATCACAAAATTATTTGAGATAAGGGGTTTTTTATATTACCTATGGGTAACCCGTTTTTGTCCTATTAGGTGACGCCCCTCTATTGGAATGTGACGCCCCAATAATAGTCATGTTTATATTTGTTATGTAGGTGTTTAAAATGTTTTTCAATAATATAAATTTTTTGAATATCTGTGGTATAGTTTGAGAAATAAAATCATTTCTAAATTGTACTACTAGTTCAATTAATTTGGGCAGAGGTAAGTATGTTTTATCTTAAAAAAAAAAAAAAAAAAAAAGGTTGTCAAGGACTCAAAACCGAACAATTATACCTAAAAAATGGTTATAAGCCCGTTAGATATGAATTTGATTTTGGTTTATAATTAACAATTGTAATAAAATACCAGGGATACGCGATTATAGGATTCATGTTTTTTTCTCCTTGGAGTTAAATATATATTCAAGGAATTAGTTGTTCAAATTAAGGTTGTAAGTAGCATTGTTTGTTGTAAACATATTACAATTGAGCATATAAATAGTTTTGCCTCCATTTCCAGAGCAATAACAACTATTTTTGACATCTAATCCTGCCTTAGAAAATTACAAATAAATTGTCTAAAGTAACAAAATAAATCCACATTTTTTCAATAGGCACAAAGCTTGTTGTTCTTTATGGGTATCTCTATTTGAAATTTGTTTGAGCAATGCTCAATTGAACCCACAAGTTTTGCTATCTCAAACTTGTTGTTAATGTTAGATGATAAAAATTATATCTTGCTTTCTAGTCTACTAAGTCAAGTCTCTCATACTAGGTTAAAATTTGGTAGTTGAGTATCAGACATCACTATTGAAGACTGAAGATCTGCGAAAACATTTGGAGAACTTCTTTTTATCAGGTGTGTGAAGACTAAATCATTCCATTTTACTCACTATCTTACCGTTATATCTATTGAGATTATGTTGTATGACTTTTAGTAAATTCACAAAGAAGTAGTTTCGAGTCAAGCTTGACTTGTTAAAAATCTCGAAATATGATTCAAGCATAAATGTTCAAAGGCCTTTGACAATATTCATCTGAAACAATTTATCAATTGAGAATTAATTTGTGGATCACTTGAAATCGCCCATATAAGTGATTTTATAAATGCAGGAATATTACAAGCATCATAAGAGAGAAATTCATGAACTTGTGATATTTCTGCTCCGGGTAGGTTTGCAAATCAGTTTCCAAACCATATATATTTGATTTCAGAATTACATCGAAGGTTGGCGAACCAGTTCGCAAGCCACAAGTTCACGAATCGTGATGAACTGAACTTTTTGTGTTAATATAAAAAGCTTAAGGTTGGCGAACCCAGTGCGCGAACAATGTACATCTGAGTTTCCGAGTCAAGTAGGGTTGACGAACCTGGTTCACAAACCGTAGCTTCCTGTAAGTGCACCTGTTACGTTTTGTTTACATCCATCTTATATATTTTTTAACATTACATGCGATTACAATCTGACTTACGCGGATATTATCAAATACTTTTGAGGACCTAACTTTCCATAAGAGCTAGCATAATGGTTGGCCTCATCCCTTCCCTATCCCTCATATGTAGGGAAATAACCTAAAAACCATCTACTGTGGTCTCCCATATCCCTATGTAGGGATATACCTCACTTTCCCTACATGGAGGATCACATCTGATCCGCCTTGTAGGGAAAGGAAATCATACGACTACTGAGTAGCCGTATTTTTTTACGCTTTACGGATACTGAATAGTCGTAACATTTTACACGGCTATTGAGTAGTCGTTTCTGGTTTTTAAAATTTTACCTTAACACTTTCCTTTTTCGCTCTTTTTTACCTATTATATCTCTTTTTTACCTATTATATATCTTTTTTGTTACTTTAAAATATCTCCTTTTACCTGGACAAATATATTCCTATAGAAAAAAAAAATGGAAAAAAATATACGGTTACTGGCACTATTCATACGGCTACTCAGTTTCCATATCATGTAAGGAAGGGATGAAAGGGCACCATAGTGGAGATGCCTTCCTTGTGTTATCCCTTCCCTACATATGAAGGATAGGGAAGGGATACCAAGCACCATAGTGCTTGGCCTAAGTGTCAGGCCATGAAACTAATAGTCCAAGACACAACCAAGTTATGTATTGTATTTGTTTACACTAAAGAAAGCAGTCAACCAATCGTAGAAATGCCGGTGTCACTGTAGTACAGAGGTAAAGTCACTGGGTGATGATACCAGTGACCTGAGTTCGAAAACTCGCCAGCAACAACTTCTTTACCGATCAAAAAAAAATCGTAGAAATTAAATTTAATGTGCATAAAATGAAAATTAGGGAATGCCAAATAGCTTTAGAGACATCACACTCTACCATAATGTGTTGACAAATTTACTGCAATTACCACATAAAGCACAACTTTGGTGATTAGTAAACTTCACAATTCTATCAATAGTTGGTAAGCACCTATGCATGCATTTTCATATGAAAATGTTGAATCTAGGTGGAAGTCTACACTTCCAGAAAAAATTTCATTTTACATTTGTGTTATTGGTGGAAGGATAAAGAGGAACGCGAAATTGGGGGATTTAAAAAGGAATCGGGGATATTGATTACTTCTCCCAACCCATGGTGTATGCTAAGGGGTGGTTTTGGGGTGTAAAAATACTAAAATACCCTTCCCTCAAAATAAAAAACAAAAAACTTAAAATCAAAAATCAAAAAACAAAATCATATCCCCATTTCCATCTCCATTTCTTATTAATCTCTTTCAGTGTTAGAGCTTTGAAACCCAAATATTCCCCATTCCGTTTCAAATTCTAAACTCTCCCCACTCTCTTTCAAATTCTCTTCTCCTTCTCTGCCGGCTCCTCACTTTGGAAACAAATTTTTTTTTTTAATTCGGAAGTGATGAAGACCATGCCGGAATTGATGAAGACCATGCCGGAATTGATGAAGACCATGCCGGAAACTGGTGCCGGCATGCTTGGTAACTAACATTCAATGTCGTAACTAAGTACCGGCATGCTCAATAGAAATCTATCAATGCCGGTAGTCAAGTGAAAAAAAAAAATCAACTTTCTGGATACTTTACATCATGTGCTGGCATAAAAATTAAAGCAACATACTATGCCGGAAACCGGTGCCGGCTTGCTCGAGAATTAACTAATTGTGCCGGAAGTAGACTGATTAAAACCAGAAAAAAATCAAAATGGAATAATTTTTTACATGGCCGGAAGTGATGAAGACCATGCCGGAACTAGTGAAGAACCATGCCGGAAAATGGTGTCGGTATGCTCGATAGAAATCTATCAATGCCGGTAGTCAAGTGAAAAAAATTGAAGTTTCCTGGATACTTTTCATCATGTGCCGACATAGAAATTTAAGCAACATACTATGCCGGCATAGGTACCGGCATGCTCGAGAATTAACCGACTGTGCCGGCAGTGGACTGATTAAAACCAAAATAAATAGGTTTTGAAGATCAAAACCAGAAAATTTTGTCCCGGACCCCCCAGGATAGTGGCAAACATTTATGAAAATTTCCAACAAATGCCGACATGGTTTTTTAGGTTGAATACAATGCCGGCACCGAGCTATTTCAGCTGCAACAATGGTGGATTTAAAGAAAAAAAATCAAATTTTCAACCTCTTAGCAGCAATTCTCTCTTCACAATCATCCTCCACTTTCACCAAAAAAAGTTCCCTCTCAATTTTTTTTTCCATCTTTCTACTCTCATCTCATTCACCCAAATAAAAACACACACTAATCAATCCTCCAAATACTTAAGATTTTTACTAATTATTATTAACCACTAAACCTGATTAGTGAGGGGTAGATTGGGATTTAAAAAAATACTTAGATAAGAGGTGACCCCAAATTGATATATGGATCCAGTTTTTGTCCTTTTCTTATATCCCCCAATTCCTTTTTATTTCCCCCAATTTCGCGTTCATAAAGAGCAAGCTTTTTTTTTTTTTTTTTTTTTTTTGATCGAAAAGGAGAATATATTGATAGAGAAAGAAAACGGTTTACAAAAATCTACCAGAGGTAGAAGAAAACAAAAGAAAACAGTTTTAAAAGCAAGCAAAGAACTACAAAAAAAAAAAGTGTCTGCCAATTAGCTGACTGATTGAGAGAAATTCAGGTGAACTTGATGGCTTGTGATGAGTGCCAAATATTGCATATTTCTACATCTTTTTATTGGCATTTAACTCATCTTTTGTGCTCAGAAATTAGATATTATCCCAAATTCTGTATTTTCTCTGTTTTCAAGAATAAATACTTATACTAATTAATTTTGTGTTTTTAGGTAGTAAATAAAGCTCGGAGAAATTAAGGAGCCAAAAGAGCAGAGAATTGGAGACGAGCGCCTATGGAGCAGAAAGCCACAGCCTGCGTGCGCATCAGTTGCAACCCAACAAGAAGCAACCCATTTACAAGGTATGGGCTTGAGCAATCCAAGATCCGACCCATGACCCGAGTCCAAGCCCGCTCCAGCCTGAGCCGTTAAGATTTGATCCTTCAGATGCATCTAACGTCCTAGCCGTGCGACGCATCGGTGTTCGCTGCTCCCGCTTTACACCAAAACCACCTACCCCTTCTTCCCATCGACCCAGCCAAACCAAACACTCCCTTCACCTTCACTTCTCTCTTCTCCCCCGACATTTGCAGAACCCTTATTTTCTCTCCCGACCAAATTCTCAGAGCCACCTTCTTCTTCCCCGACCAGCACCACAGCCACCAATACAACCACCAGTACAACCGCCTTCACCACCTCCTAGTTTCTCTCTATCTCCTTCATAACTTCTTACCCTAGAAGCTAAGTTTGAGATAGATAGAGTTAGGGTTAGGGTTTCTTCAACAGTGGGGGAAACATCAAATTAAAGGAGTTTCAGAGCCGAATTAATAGAGGGGACAACGATTCAGCGGCTTTGGGTGAGAGGGTATTCATTTAATTTCCAAATTGAAATGAATTGAGAGTTTGCATGTATAAATAAGGTTGAGCAGTGTATGTAAATGCTTATGCCTGGATTAGACAGTGCACCAAGCTTTAGTTTAAACTGTGTTTTAATTGTTTTGGTTATGTTCTAATTTTCCTTGCTAGGGTGTTGATGAAACCCCTAACTTCATGTCAAGTTAATCAATCTTTGGTCTTATTCTTGCTGTGTTATAATGTGTTAGGATTAGTAATTAACTAATGAGCATATGAGCCTGTGATGAGTTGTACTGTAAGAAGGCAACTCATACTAGGGGTGAGTTAGTGAAAAGTAGTTAATGAACATCTACTTGAGACCTTCAAGGGAAGGCACAAGAACATAACCTAAGCTACATTGCCTTAGCATGAGATTAGAAGGTGGATTCACTGCCCTAGTGTTCTCCAATCTGTTCACAATCTACTTGCTGCCTTAGAATTGCTATCACAACTCCATTTAGTCGTATCGACACCCAAACAAGCCAATATTTGTGTTAACTCTTTTAGAAATCAGTTAGTGAAGCTTTAGAGTCACTTTACACACTCCAAATCCCTGTGGATCGACCTGTACTTGCCCTGTGTTGCTAGCCGACACTGTGCACTTGCAATTATACCTGTAGGCAACCCCTTTTATCAGCCTACCAAGTTTTTGGCGCCGCTGTCGGGGATTTGGTAGTGTTGTTGTGTTGATCATTAGCTTACTCTACTGATTTTCAGTTCACCCTTGTATATATGTGCTTTGAATTGTTGTTTTTAGTCATTATTAGTGTAACTTAGCTGTAATTTTTACATTTTTGCATCCTTTATTGCATTCTGTTGCATTCTTTTATTGCATTGTTACATTGTTACATTTGCTAGTGTTTCTTTTGTTATTGTTTTAGCTCATTGTCTCTTACAATCTGTAGCCTTATTTGTTAATTTGTTTCTCTCAGTTCATTGGTCTGCACATGATGTAACTTAGGTTGTAAGCCTGTTAGTTTGTCCCTGTCAATGCCTGTTGCTTACTCAGTACTAGAGTGTATCACAATTGTCAGCTCAGTTACATTGAGACACTCATCCTGAGACTGTTGAAATTCTCCATTGTATCAGATGTTGTATGAGTAGTATTGGGTGTTGCAAATCTGTTGTTTTTGCATAAAAGTTATTTCTTTTTACTGTATTAGCATAACTTGGATTTTGTAGCTTTTCATAAAACAGTGCATCTGTAGGTTAAGCATTTGCATTATCTAGCTTGTTAGTTACCTTTTAGTTAAATTCTTCATCACCTGTGATATACCAATCCTAGCATCATGCATCTCACTCCAGTTTGAACATTCTTGCATTTGAAACTTGTTTATAACTGCACTCAGTATCAACTTCATCTTACTCTATTGTGAATGTCCTGTCACTGGTAACTTGGTCTGTCCTGGGCAGATAACCAAGTGGAGTAATCCATTGTCGTGTTATAGAGTCTTCTCAGTTATTGATAGCCAATATCGATATTCATCATCTTTGCTTTAAGTTGCACATTTCTGGGAACTGATATTGCTTTGTTGAGCTAGCAGGTACCTGAAATCTCTGCTGAGAAAGCCCAAGGAGGAGAAGAAAAAGGCGCAGGATAATTGAGGAAGTGCCTAAACCCGATTTTTATCGGCGATATCATCTTCTAACCCTGCTGAGTTTAATGTGTGTGTGTGTGATACTCCATGTCTGCATGCTAAACAAGTGCTACTGATTTGCCTCACTGATTTGAGTGATTCCATGATATTTGAATTACATACATGCTAGCTGAGAGTGATATATCTTTGTGCTGACCTGTATGCATATGTGTGAATTTGTTACCACTTCCATGAGCCTCGCCTCACTGATCTGTGCATTCCTACTTTGCGAACCAGCACATCACCTTGAATCTGTGTGCACAATTTCTGTTGCTAGTTTTTGAATTCCCATAGGCATAATCCTGCGGAAATTGAGCTACGGCCTCACTGTGACTGAACAAGCTATCCCTGTATGTGCATCTGTGAGCCATGACTGCATGATAAATTAGCTACCCGGCTGAGCAATCATCCCTGAATCAATTATAGCTCTCACAAGCATTACTCTAATTGTCTGTTGAACTAGTTGCCTAAGTATCTCTGTGACACTTGAGTGAATGTGGTAAATCTGGAACCTGTGCTTTTGTGTAACCTGTGCACTGACAATTGGCTGCATTAGCTACATTTTCACTGTGACCCCTTGGCTTCAGCAAAGCCCGTGCTTAGCTCCAGCCCCTGTAGCTGTTTGAGTTGAGCTGTAACTTGGTTAACCAAGTTAGCTGATATCCCAGTTTGACATCAACTGAGCTGGTTGACATCAACTGAGATGGTTGACATCAACTGAGTGAGTTGAACCATCTGCCATGTACCTTAGCATGCCTTATTCTGTCAACCAAACCTGTTGACAGACTTGTATGACTACCTGTGTTGAATGCTAAGTCATATTCACCTGTGCAAACCTGTGTGATTACTCATTGTGAAAACCTGCAAACCTGTTGAACTTGTTGAGCTATCATCCCTGTCACCTCTATGCATAACCTGTGAAAATTGAGGTCAACCAACCCTGTTGACACTGTGTGTCATGTCGAATGTGCTGTAAGATGCTGAAATTTTGTATCTAAATTGTTGCTGACCTGTTGAATCTATGACCTTTGATGTTTTGCCATGCTCACCTGAGAAACTAGTTGCTTGCTATAGTATTTATGCTTATAACATCACCCAACCCCTGCAACATCTTGAATTCGTGCACGTGATTCTGTGATTAGTTTGAGTAGCATGCTTACTTGTTGAGTCCTTCATCCTTCAAGTTGCCTGACTAAACATTGCTCAAACCCTGCAACTTTTGGCTCCCATACACATTCCCCTGTTATATTCAGAGTTACATCTGTGCTAACTGGAATTGTTGTTTTACTGAGATTGACTCTGTGTGCATAATCTCTGGCCTTGGAATCTCACATGCATTGCTTCCCTATTTTGTGAACTGCCTGGCTGTCTGATAGCCATAACATATGGTATTTGCGTGCATGCCCCTGTACTAATTGAGTAACATATCTGCTAGCTAAATTGTTACATCACTGTGAGTCTCCCAAACTCTGCAAAACCCTGTGTCTGCATACATAGCCACAACCAGTTGCTACCTTTTGAGATGTGCAATTGCACCTTGACTGATCAGTGCAACATTTTGAATTTATATGCACAACTCTGAAAACTAGCTTTTGATTCATACGAGCTTAGCCTCCATGTTTTAAGAAATCATTGGTTGTTTGAGTGCTATACATGCTTGATATGTGCTAGGCTATGGGTGTTTCTTTTTGAGTTCAAATTGATTGCCTGGCATGATAGGATTTTGGACTGGCATTAGGGATGAAAAATCATCACATAAGTCAATTAGAGAACTTGCTTACGGGCATGCTTCACAATATGAACCCCCCACAGACCATGATGTCAATGATTTTAGGGAGTATTATGAACCTTCTCAGGATCATGAGCTTGACTACACATACCCTAGTCATTATTCGCACATGTGTCATCAACCGCCATGGGAGGTTGAACAAGTCTGTCCTCCAATGAACTCTTATATGCAATCTGTGATGGAGAATATCAAACTCATTGAGCAAAACAATGCTAGGTTTGAATTACAAGTATTGCATGATCATCCATAAAGCAACACATCTGTATTTCCCTTCGATAGCAAACCTCATAATGACTACCCTGAAATGAGGATACCCACTATTGAAGACTCCCCTTCAATTGAACAACTTAACATGATATTAAGGATGAATCTGATTCATTTACAAAATGTATAAAGGGAGAAATTTCAAAATGAAATGCTTGTCAGTCCTGATGAAGTAAATTTTGAGACTAGTGTTTGTGCTCATAGTCAAGCTACTAATGTTGAAAATGAACCTAATCTAGAGGTAAATGAGTGCACTAGAAATGCTACAATTTTGAATAAGGAAGTGCATTTTTGTTATGATGAGGATGATGAATATGATATGTTAGAAGAGCATGTGTATTATGAAAATATGGTGGAACCTTTGGGTTCAGAGACATTAGGCTTCTCTACTGCGAACCTTATGAATGATGCTTCTTCTAATATTCAATCCATAAATACATGTGATGCTGAATTGGGGCTTGAACAATTGTTCTGTGAAAGTGAGCATGCTACACAACTTGTTTGTGACTTAGGGAATGCTGAATTTTTTGTCGACACCAATGATACTATGCATGAAAATAACTTTGATGTGTCTGATTCCATGCCTAGGTTACAACATGATGTTTCTCCTGGTTTTCTTATGCATGAGATTGAAAATTTTGATGATGATTCTCAATTGGGACTTGCTAATTTGTTCAATGATTGTGAGCATGATACTGCAATTCTTTTCTCCGACTTAGGGAGAGTGTGTAATGATGTTAAGAGTCAAATGAATAAGAGCAAATTGGATGTATGTAGCCCCCTGTCCATGTCACAAGTTGATGGATTTCCACCCAACCTAGGTTTGGCTTGTCACAAAAATTTTAAACCAAATATTCTGATAGTACCTAGTCTAGGGCTGGAGTTGTGTGCTTCTCAAGTCCTCTTGGACTATTTTGCAGCTAAATACAATACCTTTGAAGAACCATAGTTGGAATGTGTATCTCTACCCGTTCCTAAAAGTGTCCATTTTGAACTAGACCTTGTGCATGATGTACCTTTAAAATTGCAAGATTTTGTGCTCAAAAACACATCTGTTGACAAGTTTAGGTTTAGGGGAAAATCGTTCACATATGCAGTCTTACTTGCACTCTCATGTTATATATGTGTAAGGCTGTTCATGTTTCTGCATATCTTCTTTTGGGTTGATCCTCAACTCTTTAGATTGTTGGTGTACCGTGAATTTTTCTTGTATATAATCCAGTAGGTCTTGTTAAATCTTCTATCTTGAATCGGTTGAGTCTTCTTTTTCTTTCGCCGACATACCGGTAATCTCTTCCCTTTTCTCTACTCAACATAGTTCTCTTGGTATGTGACTATTTAAACTCTTATTATCTGTTGACACATTGAGGACAATGTTTGATTTAGGTTTGGGGGTGCATTTGCATATAAAGTTTTTAGTTTTTAGTCTTTTTATTTTGTCAAAAAAAAAAATCAAAAAAAAATCAAAACTCTTTGTAAATACTTGCATAAAAACCTCAAACTTTTAGAGATCTTAGAGTCACTAGCATGCTTCTAGATATGTTTACATAGAGAGTCTGACTGAAATAACTGAATTTGGAAGTACTGGAGAACACAATCGGGTTTCTTAGTTGATTAGAGCGTTAAAGTTGGATTTAACCATGCCGGAGGGCGAATTAGGTTTTGTATAGATATTCGGTAGTAAAATTGTGATCACCCATAGTGGAGACTACCCATTTTACATCAAGGAGGCACCGACCTTCAATTTTTGTGACTTTCTAAAAAATCTGTTAGAGTGTGTGTCACCGTACGTCAATTCCGGGTAGGAATGGTAAGCTACCCAACTTCGCACCACTTTCAATACTATTTTTGATCTCTTGAGTACTAATTTTGTCAATCATGAGGGTGACGTTCAGAGATGAAAACTCCTTCTTGTAGTTCGATTTGCAATTAACATCACTCTCTCCCTCTCAACAACATCAACAGATCCATAAAAACACATCATCGTCAGCAAGCAGAGCAACATCAGAATATTTGAAGAAAAGTTGAAATAGTCCAAGGTTTACATGCAACAATTCAAGGAAAAGAAAATAAGATGAGAATTAGTGAAGTTTATGAAATCAAGACAATACAAGTTATGGAAAATTGAGTGATAAAGTACTTCATCCATGGAGTTAGTAGTTTCATTGTTTTTATTGTTATTTCATGTAAATAAGTTAATTCATATTCAAATTCTAAAAAAAAAAAAAAAAAAAAAAAAAATTGTAGTTTATTCTCTTAGTTTTGATACCACCATGGTAAAGAAGAAGAATTCAAAAAAAAAATTTCCAAACAACAAGGAAATTGAATAGAAAAGTTACAAATTGTCAAGTTTTTGTGAAGTTCAGAAGTTCATCATCAACAATTGAAGACCGAAGACCGAAGATTGAAGATGTTTCTATGAATGCTGAGAGAGTGATGTTAATTGTCGATCGGGTGAGAAGGTAAGTGAGTACTCCCATCCTTGCTAATGGTTGATTTCCTTTCTTAGAGATCATCAGATAAAGATTCTTTTTGTCCACAACTCTGTGGAGTCTCCGGAAATTATTTCGGAAGGTTATCCTTCTCATCTTCAACGTGTGCAGGATTTCTCTCTTTATTCTTGCCTGCACACATGAGAGACTAAAAAAGCGGTCTTTTTGAGTGCAATTATCATAAAACCCTACTGGTGAGGCAGAAGTCGAGGCTTGTGATCACTCTCGAACCCGAATTCTTTCATATGGTATGGTTATTTTTCGCTCAACTCTTAAGGATGAGAATGCATTCTTTGGTAGTTCTAACTTCGTGTTACTAGCATGCAGAAACTCTATGTCTTCATAACTCCTTGGATGCTTGAGACTCTTTTACGCTCTGAAGTTGGAGAAGGTTTTGTGGGTACACCTCTGGTAAACCCTCACGAGACTACAACTCGTCCACTAGGGACACCTAGGGGTTTAAAGGCTTAGTGCATACGCTAAATGCATTCGAGAGACCAGCGACAGTGGTATAGTTAGGATTTATTAATTTCTGTTTCACTTGAGGACAAGTAAATTTCATGTTTGGGGGTATTTGATGAGTGCCAAATATTGCATATTTCTACATCTTTTTATTGGCATTTAACTCATCTTTTGTGCTCAGAAATCAGATATTATCCCAAATTCTGTATTTTCTCTGTTTTCAAGAATAAATACTTATACTAATTAATTTTGTGTTTTTAGGTAGTAAATAAAGCTCGGAGAAATTAAGGAGCCAAAAGAGCAGAGAATTGAAGACGAGCGTCTATGGAGCAGAAAGCCACAGCCTGCGTGCGCATCAGTTGCAACCCAAAAAGAAGCAACCCATTTACAAGGTATGGGCTTGAGCAATCCAAGATCCGACCCATGACCCGAGTCCAAGCCCACTCTAGCCTGAGCCGTTAAGATTTGATCCTTCAGATGCATCTAACGTCCTAGCCGTGCGACGCATCGGTGTTCGCTGCTCCCGCTTTACACCAAAACCACCTACCCCTTCTTCCCATCGACCCAGCCAAACCAAACACTCCCTTCACCTTCACTTCTCTCTTCTCCCCCGACATTTGCAGAACCCTTATTTTCTCTCCCGACCAAATTCTCAGAGCCACCTTCTTCTTCCCCGACCAGCACCACAACCACCAACACAACCACCAGTACAACCGCCTTCACCACCTCCTAGTTTCTCTCTATCTCCTTCATAGCTTCTTACCCTAGAAGCTAAGTTTGAGATAGATAGAGTTAGGGTTAGGGTTTCTTCAACAGTGGGGGAAACATCAAATTAAAGGAGTTTCAGAGCCGAACTAACAGATGGGACAACGATTCAACGACTTTGGGTGAGAGGGTATTCATTTACTTTCCAAATTGAAGTGAATTGAGAGTTTGCATGTATAAATATGATTGAGCAGTGTATGTAAATGCTTATGCCTGGATTAGCCAGTGCACCAAGCTTTAGTTTAAACTGTGTTTTAATTGTTTTGATTATGTTCTAATTTTCCTTGCTAGGGTGTTGATGAAACCCCTAACTTCATGTCAAGTTAATCAATCTTTGGTCTTATTCTTGCTGTGTTATAATGTGTTAGGATTAGTAATTAACTAATGAGCATATGAGCCTGTGATGAGTTGTACTGTAAGAAGACAACTCATACTAGGGGTGAGTTAGTGAAAAGTAGTTAATGAACATCTACTTGAGACCTTCAAGGGAAGGCACAAGAACATAACCTAAGCTACATTGCCTTAGCATGAGATTAGAAGGTGGATTCACTGCCCTAGTGTTCTCCAATCTGTTCACAATCTACTTGCTGCCTTATAATTGCTATCACAACTCCATTTAGTCGTATCGACACCCAAACAAGCCAATATTTGTGTTAACTCTTTTAGAAATCAGTTAGTGAATCTTTAGAGTCACTTTACACACTCCAAATCCCTGTGGATCGACATGTACTTTCCCTGTGTTGCTAGCCGACACTGTGCACTTGCAATTATACCTGTAGGCAACCCCTTTTATCAGCCTACCAGCTTGCGGCCGTTGCCCAAGAGAGGATCGAAGACTTTGCTTCAAAGATGAGATCATCGTCAGTTTTGAAGAGATGATTAACATCAAAGCGTATACAATTCCTTTATTTCCAGATTGAATTAACAATAGATGCCGGAATCAAATCCCAGATGAAGTTGCTTGTAGTAGAATAGTGTAGTGTATTCCATGTATCTGCCAAAGCCCTCATAGTACACTACCCGACAAAACCCAAGACCGACCTGTAGATGATGTTAAGTTACACCATGGCTTGTATGAAATCTTACAGTGTAGGAAAATGTGATCCCGTGACTCCATTTCTCCAGCATACAAAGCACAATCATTTTGAAGATTCATGCCTATGGATGAAGAGCAAGCTCACTATCTAAAATAACTCTATAAGCTGACTTAACAGTGAAACAATCATCCTATTAGGTTTTTATCTTAATTTTTCTACTCCATACATCAGAAATCTGGTTAAAAATTACATCGTACATTTGAGAGTTGTCTATTTTCCAAGATTTAGACTGATCATCAATGAGTATTTGGATACTCACATAGTAGAATTTAAATTTAAATGATGAAGGAGAATCTCTTTTTTGGAATCTCATTGTCTTTCCGAGTTGAAATAGATTTTCCATCACGTACTTCCACACATAATATTTTTGACTAGTTTTCATACCTTTGCCGAATGCCACTCCAGGTCCATGAACCATCGTTATTGCTATAAACGTCCGTCGTTCTTCAAGCCAGTCTAGCAAGGAGTTAGAATTTCTAACTCTCCTTCCTAGTAATGAGACTCTTGTCGGCTAGTTTCCTAGGCATGACAGCCTCACCATGTCCATATATGTTTGCCCACCGAGGCCCGTAAAACCGGTGCTCTCTGAAGCCCCGCCACCAAAATGTGGCCTTCGTTGGTGGTAGAGCCCCCATCCTAATTACATCTTCTGTGAACGAACAACACCACTCATTACTCGTCTTCTATTCTTCATCCACAACTGCTCTAATTTGTTAAACCCCAGATTTTGTGATTCGGTACCCAAAAAGATGGTTTAGGGATTTCAATCTCATCGAAGAAGATCGCCACTCAATATATCCAAAGTCCCTCTAGGTAATTTTCTATCTCTCCTTTTCTACGAAGCAAGCAAACTGATAAAAAACAATATTTGATTTTGTGATTAAATTTCGTTGCTGAAATCGTGCTTTCTGACTTGGGTTTTTTATTTTTAAGTTTTTAGTTGAGTCAAGGGAAGGGAGTCGGTTTTAATTTCTTCCAATTTAGTTTTAATTAAGATTTTTCAATTCTATTGGACTAATATTTCTGTGGGTTTCCCTGAAATTTTCAATACAATCGATGATTGGATGCATTGTTCTTCTTAACATTTAGGTACATGTATCTAAAACTGTATTGTTCACAAAGGAAAGGAGATACAAAATGTGTATTGTCTAGATATCAATACCAAAACCATTATTGGTTATTCTTGATATTTCTCCGTCCTACATTACCATTTACCCAATACTTCCATGAGTGATGCTTAAACTTGATTTCAGGTCTACATCGTAGGAGATGGTACGCTGGTTTTTGAGGTAAACTCTGAAACATGAACCATATGCATATAGATTATATCAACATTGCACCATCTCGGAAAAAAAAAGCTTTAGAGAGCAGTTATTTATTAGTTAGAGTGACAACATATTCCAGTAAAAACCATCAACTTGATTTAAGCTCAATAATGTTTAAGTGCTCTAGACTAAAACAACTGTAATGTGTCTTTAATTTTCATCTCGAAAGTTTGGCACGATGAGTTACATTTGTTTTTATCGCTTAGTTTTAGTTCAAATTCAAATTTTTATCTTTTGTTCAATTAGTTGCTTTTATGTGGTAAATATGGATAACATGCATAATGCGCCTGCTAAAATTGTAATCCTTGACCCTAAACATTTATACATTGAAAAGATAGATTTTCGCGAGCAGGTGAATATCATGAATCTATTCTTTTAAGAAATAGCGTAAAAAGAACTACCAAATCAATTAAAATTTTCTTTGGTCGATTCTGAGTCTATGTTGTAAAATGAGGCGAGGCGCGCCAAGGCGCCTAAAGCGCCTAGAGCGCCCGAGATTTAGAGAAAACAGAAGCTAGCTTTATCTTGGCGCCTGGGAGCCTTTTTTCCCCAGGCGCCTGTGCTGCGCTTAGTGCGCCTTTAGCGCTTAAGCGCCAAAGGCGAGCGCCTTTTACAACATAGGTTACAGTGGTATGGAATCCTGAGACAAAAAGGCGGAATGCTATGGATGATTTTGGGGATGATGAATACAAACATATGTTACCAGACAGGAACTGTCTGTAGCTCCTTCCAGTTACAGTGGGCTGCTGTGCCCGTGAAGGGTTCTCCAGACCAGTTGCAGAAATATTTAATCCTTTGTGATGGCGTATCAAGTACAAGTAACTGATGCACTATCAGTAACATTTCCAAAACCTTGCCTGATCAATAATTTATATGTTGACAACATGTAACCACATGAGGTCCTACACCTCATGTGGTTACAACTGAAGGAAAGATTGCTGATGCTAAACTCGCAAAGTACTGTGTTGAGATTGAAAATTTGTTACAACTGAAGGAATAACACGAAACTGAAACAATAGTCTTAAGTTCTGCAGCAGTTCACATCTACTTTAAAGTAAATGTGGATAGGTTAATGTTTAGTTTATCCATCTGTAGATTTTTGTTGCAATATAATTTTGTAGACATTTTCGATAATTGATGGAATTAGGTCTTTGTTTCTTTTCGATAGTTGATGGTTGATTTTCTTTTATTTTCAGGTTATGAGTCGAACTGGGAAATGCTAATTGATAGTCCAGCTGAATGAAAGCCTTTGGGGTACGAGAACTGTCTCTCCGAAATCTAAGTATTGTTTGTTGATACTGGTTAAACTTAGTGTGGATGCCAGATTGTTAAGTATTACGTTTAGCAACATTAGATTGTTTTTTGAATATTTTATACTTCAATGACCAATGTTTTGAATGTTTCTAATGCAGGGCAATAGACGTTTATGGTAAAGAATCATCGGTTAATTAAAGATGTAAATGTGACAACAGATACTTTTAAGATTGAATTTGACTGATTAAACATCATCAAAATTTGGTGGAATCACGAGAAAACCTACATTTTAAGACGCTTCGCTAAATTCCGTTTTTACGGGTTAGTTTGTGATCTCTTGCTTTCAACCCAAGTGTCACCAGAACCTTGCATGGGTTAGCATTTCTCTTTGTTGCCACTTCCAGTGGTAACATTATTTTCGATCAAAAAACCCCAAAAACATTGATGGGAACTTGCTGAAAAGTGAAAAATTGGTTTATTCTTTTAAACTATGAATTAGATTAACATAGTAGTAGTCTTTGACGGGAACTTACTTGACACACATATATTTATAAGTTATAGATAAGCATAACAATTGAGTAGTATATTGGATGGACAAATAGGATGACAATGGCATGGCTGCTATAAGACTACTAAAATCTTAACAGTGGATTAGTATTAATTCCTAATAATGTATACAGCTACCAAAACCTGTATGCATCAACTCATACTGCTTAGTTAAAGGTGGATTATGGCAATCAGAAGTTTGGCCTGGAAAGGATTCTGAGCCTCAATGGTTCATTTCGGCCTTTCTCAAGTAACAATGCGATTGTATTGTCGCCTTACCCGGCAAAAACTTGAAATATTAGAGCTGATTCAAGACAAATGTTGAACCATTATATTTTTTTCTCTTGACACTTTCTAAAACGATGTACATGGATATAGGTGCTGTAAAAAATTAGTGTCTGATGAAACTATGTTATGTACTATAATTGCTTCATGATTAAACTGTCGAGCAAATCATATATGTTTTGTGAAGAACAGCTGTGACGGTGTTGATCTTGCTTGGAACAGGAATGGCGCAAGCACTAATGATCTATCTTTAAAGATGCAAAAATTGATGAGAGCAACACTGAGCCGTGGGTGCAAGATTTGATGGAAGGTAAAATATGCTGACCTTACTGTTGAGGAGCGTTTTTATGCTTTGTCTGCGTTATTTGGCGTGGCAACCGATGATTATAGGTTCCTTCCCTTCCACCCCCGTTCTATCCCCACCTATATGTTCTGGTTTGATGATGAATGTTGTACAGGAGCGAAAACGCTCTCAAGAAGCAAATGTGTGCGGAAGGCAACTGGGTAAGAGGCAGCTAAAAGAAGAGTACTGTACACAATGAAGTCTCAAAGTTTGTTTTTTAAAGGAACCAAGACAGGTCTAAATACCAAAGATAAATGAGGCATCCGTGAAGTGGAAAGTAACCCCATGAAATTATCAGCAACAACATTCATCTGCTGCTGCGAAACAATTTCTGTGGCAATTCAAGTTTTAGATTACTCAGTGAGCAGATGAGATGTATGTATGTCCCTGCTACAAATTTTTTTGTTTTTTTGTTTTTTGTTTTGATACAATCTGCTACAAAATATTCTAATGGTGTTCAACAGATTAATAAAACCTCCTTCGGAGAAGTTTATAAGTTGTAAAAATAGATTCGAAACAGTGGATTTTGGGGTTCATGGTTTTTACGAATTTACAGAAACTATTTTAGGGTTTATAACGAGCAAAGCAAAGAGCTAAAGCCTGGGTAAGGATGCAGTAGAGGTAGTGAATCAGACTATGGATCTGGGAGTGGAATTGTTAATCCAAACTTTAGATGAATTTTATGGGGCAGCCAATTTGCGGTGGTGCCGGACTACCAATCAATAGACTCCACGTATGTAATACAGGATAGGATAGGATCCGGACTCAATTAGGAACCAAGATATTCCCCTTTATATGTTTGTAGCTTGGAAACGAACGCCTCCATCTTCCATATTTCTCCTTTGCGAAAACCCATCTACCCACCGGGTGATCTCTCTCTTGTCTTGGTAAACCAGGTATGCAGACGATTACCTTATTTTGTATCTCGTCCGATTTATAATCGGTAACTGATTTCTTTCTTTTCTTAATCGATTATTAGTTTTTTTTTTTTTTAGAGATTAGGGTTTGTTTCGATTTTTTTTTTTTTTTAAATTTAGGATTTTTTTTTGTGTGTGGGGGGTTGATTGTTCTTACGGATCCCTTAATCGATTATTAGTTTTTTTTTTCCTTTTTAGAGATTAGGGTTTGTTTTGAAACCTTTTATTATTATTTAGGAATTTTTGTTGGGGGGTTTTGTTCTTACGGATCCATAGATGTAAAATCTCAACTATAAATTTTCTTTTTTGTTTAATTTCTTCTTGTTTTACAGACGATCGATCGGGAAGAGGAATAGTGGAAAAGATGAGCCGTTTAGTAAGGCACGCATATAAGTCGGTGGCCTACAGCTTGAGATACCATACAATCAACCAGCGTGTCCTGGAGTCCGCTCAGAAATTTGATGGCCACTATGTAATTTTATGAAACCTTAGCTAAATCTCATTTTTTTTTCCCTCAGAATAATAGGGTTGTACTATAAGCTCACCATATTACTTGTTGTTGATTGTGTTCACCAAGGATGAATTGTCCAAAGTCACAGCTGAAGTCAACAAGTTGACATGTCCAAAGAAGGTAGAGGAGGCCATGCGAGTCCTTCAAATGGGAAATGAGTCTGGAGCATTGCTTGCCAAACTCGTTGATGATTATAAACATTTCAAGGTCTTCTTCTCCTTCTCTCTCTCCCTCTCCTTTCATCACATCGTTTTTTCTGTAATTGTAATTCACCAACTTGCTATTCTGTTGTCTTCTTCAGCTACATGAAGAACCAAATCTCACTGCAAGCAATATGTTCAGAGATATTGTTCTACCATGTTCAGCAGGCGTGGGGCTTGCTTTAGTAATTGGGGAGATTCAATATAAGAAAAAGTTGAAGGAGCACCGCGAAGGCAAGTTATCATCCTTTTCCATTCCTGTGGTGTTGAATTCATTTCCGCTTAAAGTAATTGTTATGATGTTCAACATAGCAATCTAAGAAGCTGAAATTCCAACATAGCAATCTAAAAATATTAATTATTCACTAAAGATCTTGTTTTTATTTGCATATATAATATTCATGCTCATATATCCTGGAACGTACTGTTGGACTCATAATTATTGAAATTGATCACGATTTAACAACCTTAATTGACAGTAAAGCTTTTCTTTTTAATTACAAATTTCATTCTTTTCTTTTAATGATGCACCTCTTTCTTTATTGCAGTAATTGAAATGCAACTGTCAGATGTAGCAGCACTTGAACATTACCTGTCAATTATGGAAGAACTTCAAGATCAACTTCCCGTAAGTTAAACAGAGCGGACAAACCACTTGAGAGTACTGTGATGATCCTCTTAGATAAATTGCTTGTTATGTGTGGGCATGTATCTATTAACTTTATGGCCTATTCTGTGTGGTTTAGGATTATAAACCTATAGTTAGATTTATGAATAGCTAATGTTGAGCTTTTCTACAGAGCTTATAACTTTATGTCGCGTCTCAAGTGGTTTAGATTAGTTTTATATCCCGTTTATTGTGGTTTAGGGTTACAAAACTGTATTTATATCTACTAATTGCTAGTGCATTACTTACAGAAATTGGGTGTGTTTGTTTCAGAAGTGATCGAGTCTTTGTCTGCTAATTAGAACATAGTAAATACATACACTTCTTTTTGCGTATTTTGCATCTACACCCTTGGGAATATTCAGATGCAAAAAGTACATGCACTTTGGAAGACTCTGGTTAGCTAGCTGAAAACCAGTGTTGTGTTATGGATTGGATTGAAATGATCCTCGGATAGTCGGATGGTCGAGAGTCTAGCTGGAGCCTTGTGGGCTGTTTTGCTCTTATGTTCAGGATGATGGCTCCG
The DNA here is from genome assembly GCA_023531295.1 of Papaver armeniacum. NCBI lineage: Eukaryota > Viridiplantae > Streptophyta > Magnoliopsida > Ranunculales > Papaveraceae > Papaver > Papaver armeniacum. Next base: position 30,280 of record JAJJWW010018993.1, read on the forward strand.
TTTTTCAGCTTCGACTAAAAGAAATATTATATTGTAAAACGCCCTAGAGGTACAGCTGAATCTGCTTCCATCTATAATTAAGGGTAACCATGTTGATGCATTCACTTCTTTAATGCCGCATTGGATAGGATGAGATACGTACAGATGTCTTTCTAGTAAAATATATGGAAAAGTTATTATCACTATGACTTGAACCCACTAACGAACTATCTGTTACTGTATTTGAGCATTTCACTAAACTTTGCTGTCTTATCTGGGTGAAAAATTAGTTTGCGATGCAATAAGTTAAACCAGTTCTCAGTGTAATAATGTTTTATTTATTTTTTTAATCAAAACTTGACATCTGTGGTTGTATACAAGTTAACAAAAGTCTTGTCCAGGTAGCAAAATCCATGTTCTGGCCAAGTTATCTCCTTTACTCTGGGTTTGTAGATAGGAATGCTTAAGATTAATTTTTGCTGCAAGTGCTTGTTTATCTGGTACTGCAGCTTCAGTTTTATTTTTTGTAAAACTTTTGGTCCCTTAAATGATAGGTACGGCTGTAACTGCAAGGATAGCATCATTACACTCCTGCAGGTCATTGCCGAGTGGAAAGCAAGTGAGTTAGTTGACTACAATTTTTGCCTATTTGGTTGTACTTAGCTGAAGTGAAGATAAAGATGTTGTACTTAGAATGAGAACGTGCTCAGCTTGCATTCGGGAATGCTGACTGTTACCAATTGCTCATTTTATGTTTAATTTGCATTTTATGTCTGATTCGCTATTGAACGTGAAGTGCATTTACAACCAAATCTAAACATGTAGCTCCACCAAAATCACAAAAAAAAAAAACAAACAGATAGTCGATACTTCTTTTTCAAAATGAATGATTTTCGGTATTTATGGAGAAAGAAAGAAGGGAATGTAGAGAGGAAGAGAGGACCAAAGGTAAGCTGGGAGGGCAGAAGAACTAGATAAATTTCACAAATGGAGCCACTCGTTACCCATGTGTGTGTGTGATTCTTTGATGAAATGTTTCCCATTGATTTTCTAAAAGTACACTTGGGGCACGGCCTTAGTAGATAAGTTCAATGAGCACCTTATCATAGGCCTGTCACATGTATACCTAATTTGCAACACATGGAATCACGAAATGTAATTCTATAGGAAAAAAAAGAGAAGGTAAAAACGTTATTTTGTGAGTTCTAATAACATGCCGAATTTTGGCCGATAAAAATGTTAAACAAAAACAGGATGTCACTTGCATTAAAAATATGTTAGCGTGTCGGCCTCCATTGCTGCAGCTGTTATCTAGTAGATTAGCTTAAACATGACAGCTAACTGGAATCAAGCGCGTTTGATATTGTCCATGAAAGAAAATTCACGTCTAATTGAGTTTGCTTTTGTAATTGAAAACTCTAACTTAGGGTTTAGTGGTGCCCAAAAGCCCAATGATGCATGCGGAAAAACATGTTCAAAAACATCGAACGGAGTCAATTAACCATGCCCAAAAGCCCAATGCATGCGGAAAAACAAATACGGAGTTGACTTGTGCCCAAATGCCCAATGACGCAGGCGGAAAAACAAAACAAATCCAGGTGGCAGCAAAACTTCGAGGTGCCTGGTAACCCCTGCAGCACACCTGTCCCGGCACAATATTAGTCATGGCTCACAGAACCAGTATTTAAATAGCCACCTTATAATATAGAAAAAAATATGTAAAGCTTTCTTCACACCAAGAAAATAAGTTATCTGTATGTATTTCATAACAAGAGTAGTGTACCTATGGACTTGATTTCCTTACCGTGCACATCGACAACCAAAACTTTCACCGACAACAAGCACCTAATTGATTCCATGAGTAATGCAACAATCAGGCAAGTCGGGATACATAAGCGGTTCTACTCGAATATCAAGAACATCCCTGGGGAATTGCTAACTAATCCATTTTCCACCACGAGGAGGAAAACCCCTAAAGCATGGGCAATTGCTACAAGCAAGAGCAGGACACTACTAGCAGGAACTCTAGGTAGCTGATGTGTTTCTTTATTGCATACCTTCCTTGAACAAAACTGAAAAATCATTGCTGCTGTTATCACCGCTTAAAAGGAAGTTGGTAACTTCATACTGCTCTACACATGCCTCGAACAGCAGTACAAGTGATCTAAGCATACAAGAAAGAAACAAATAAAAGCCAGAAAGAGGTCGAAAATTCACCTACCTCTTTCTTGATCAGAGTAGATCAGTCCTTCTTCATTGCTCATCTCATCAACAGGATTTCATCACAACTCTTAGAAAAACACTTGGAATAATTAAGGATTCTAATATATATGGATATAGATAATGAGAGCATAAATAGTTTAAAATGAGCACACCATGCCTACATAGATACAGAAGCTAAAGTTGGGAGATGTATAACCCTACATTACATGCAACTTATATCGTCAGAAGTTCCGGTGAATACTTCACCTAGCTAATAATAGTAAACTCACATAACTCAAAGTATGCTCATGCCCGAGAAATTATATAGTCTCCAGGTACAAAAGTACGAAGAGATAACTTAGCGCTCATATCTTATGCTGATAAAGCTGGCAATCGTAACTTTTGCATTTCGGTACGACGAGCTGACAACTGGGATTGTCTATCTCCGATGGCGTTCAAACGAGCTCTCAACTGGGATCTTTTATCTTCGATGATATTTTCAGTTTTCGAGTTTTCTCGGGCCAGCCGAACTGAGTTATAACCAACACTGGAAATGAAGAATAACCATACGACTCGATCCTGGGGAAATGCCCTTTTTAGGGCCTGCAAAAGAAACGTGCAGTGCAATTTAATGTGATATCTATAATACTAGTAGCATTGCACATGGGTCAATTAGCTGCTCAAACCTCTAACAGGCAGACAGAGTCAGAGTAGAAAGAGCAAAAGGAAATAAAGGTGGGGATCGAAGGAAGGGGCTTACAAAGTAAGTATTGCATTCATCCCTGAGTTGGTTTGTTTCCGCAATAGCTTGCTTAATGCTTACATAAAGACTTCGCAATTTTTCATCTGTAATCTGATAGATCATTAAACACATACAAGTAAGAAGGCCTGTTTCGATTAGTTGTTAAAAGATGAATAAATGCAAATCCAATAATGAAATAACATTGTTACATGTTTGCTGGTCTCAGTTCCTCCTCCAGTAATGCCTCTGGTGCTGGTGGAGAACCACCTCTGGGATAGCATTCTTGTGACATTTCTTAGTGCCATCTGATGTTTCTTCTTCCCTAACAACAAGTAATGAAAGCATTCAACATCAACAGAAGATCACCAGCCATACATTACAAGCAACTATTATCATGTTACGGAAAAGCCCTAATTTTTAAAAAACAAATAGGAAAAATCGAAAAAACCCTAACTTTTAAAATCACACAGGAAAATTGAAATATCCCTAATTTTTCAAACAAAAACCTAATTCACCAAACAAATAAGAAAACTTGAAACCAACCCACCCCTGAGAAATTAGAATGAACCTCGACTATGATGAAATCAAATTGCTACAGAAAAACAAATGATGAAATCAAATGGTAAAGTTCGAACAAAACAAAAAACCCTAATCAAATCAATATTATTCATAAGTCAAAAAGAGAAGGATCGATCTTCTTACTGGTCTGGCTGCCTGCCTGCAAATGGGGATGAGATGTGCGCCGATGGGGGTGGGGGTTCTGCTCACTAATAGGTTGTTCCGACAAAAACCTAGTCTTTGGTCTCTATGTTCTTTTGGTCTTTATTTATACCCTTGATTTAATTTAGGGAGTTATGTAACGAGGGTCGTGATTCTAAACATGGAGGGTAATGGGGCCATCCGTTAAATAATCAACCAATCAGAAAACTATGTGAAATATACACTCGTTAAAGGAGTGTGAACAGATTTGCACTCGGCGACCGATGGTTTTTTATAAAATGGCCAACTTTTTTATTCATAATTAAGAAAACGATCGTTTTTTCGCATCATCATCTAAAGTGGCCGAAATTGACTCTTTTCGTCCCGTTTTTTCAAAAAAACGGATAGTGTTGGTTATGTGGACACGTGTCAATAATCTTAGTTGATAAAATTCATTTAAACCCCTCGATGAGTCACCCGAGCAAGTGTTATGAACTGTTTTCGAGTCAACTCGGTAACTCAGTGTCATCTTCTTCGCTCTTCCTTGTATTTTTGACAGGGGCGACCGATGGTTTCTTCATCCTCTCCAACCCAAAGAGCGGAAAACAAATCTTCTTCCTCTCTAACAAGCAAAACAAATCATATCGTCTCCGTGAAGATTAGAGATCCGAAGAACAAGGATAAGAAGAGAGATGAAATCTTGGTTAGTAAAACACGAATTCTAGGGTTTGCTCTTCAATTTTTGGCTTTTCTCCTGTTCTTAATTCTTCTATTGAATCTCACTATGTTTTACTTTGGCATGCTGATAGGTGTTGTAAAACACCTAATTTTATATCTAGTATTTATGCTTTCTTTGCTATTTTTCTTGGGAATTGTGTATCTTATGTGTGCTTTTGAGTGATCAGGTACAACGGAGTCATTATGAGCAAAGGAAGAAGAAATTAATTATTTGGAGCGTAAAAGAGCACAAAGATCAATTCACTAGCGAGTGATACTTGGAACCAGACTAAGGCACGCAAAAAGGAGGTGAAGAATGATTGTCGGGCTTTCGGAACTGACAATTGAACCAAGAATTAGGTTATGGCCTGTCGGTTTTCTGAAACCAACAAGCCATGTATGGGCCTGGTAGGCTGTATCCAGCAGAGGGTGCCTTAAGTAATTCCCATTACTACATCACTCTAAAATTCAGCAAAATAATCACTCAATTATTGTTTCTTCTGAAATTGAGAAAGAGAAGAAAGAGAGGTAGTAGTTCGGCTGTTGAAGCTTCATTTTAGGTAATGAAATCGAAATGGAACAGTAAATCAATTGGACAATCAGGTGATGAAATATTAAGAGTTGCTGCTGGTTCATGAACCGAAGAGAAGATTTTCATGGGGATTTGTTAGGTTCTGAAATCAAGGGTTAATGGCTGATTCGATTGAAGAATAATGGTGGAATTATGAAACAAAGATGAGAAGAAATCGAAGATGAGTTGCTATGGCTGCTGGTGATAATGAAATCAGTTAAGCGGAAATGGAGCTGTAGATGATGACAGTGAGGTATTATTGGCAACCTAGGGTTCAATTTGAGATGGGAGTTTGTAATTGTGGAGGAGACCAAAATATGGAGATTCAATGTAATCATGATGAAATGGAGATGGGTTTTGGTCAAATTTGTAGTCGTAGGTTTTATAATGAAGCTAGGGTTTGTGGTGGTCTCTGTTGCAGATGAAGAATGAGCTCAGGTTAGGGTTTCTGGTGGATTCAGAGAAGAAACAGAAATGTTGTTACTGTTGGTCTCATAAGGAGAGGAGATGGTGATGTGCTTGTTGGTACTGCAATTGGAGATGGAGCTATTGTTGACTGATATGGCAAATGCTTAGATGGAGCTGTGGGCACTGGTGATATTGAGATGCTGGCTTAAGACTATGGTGCTCTTACTGTTGGTGATTGTGGAATTGTAGTGGTGAGATGGAACATGCAATGGAGCTGGTGTTGGCTGTGTTAAGCTGCAGGAGATATGATGCTATGGGTCACATTAGCTAGTACAGGGAAGAAGCCAGTGTTGCTGGGACTTGGTATGGCTTTGCAGACTTGAGCTGAGGAGGTGTTGGCAGCTGTGCTGGGAACAGGAATTCTGTGGTTGTTTACATATAGGGGAAGAGTCAGTATGGCTGTGATAATGTCAGAGATGATGGCTTGAGTATAGTAGTGCAGGTCGAGAGCTGTTGCAGGTGGTGCAGTGAATACAAGAGCTACAAGGAAATGGGAATGATGCTGGCTGGTTTGAGATGGCAGCTGAGCTGCAAATGGAGTCGCAACTACAGATGCTTGTGTTGTTGTGCAGGGTCAATCGCAACTGAATTGCAGAGAAGAACAAGGTGATGATGAGTTAAAGCCGAGACCAGATGAAGATGGGTTACCGGCTCTGATGGTACCATTGATGTTATTGCAGGTGAGAGAAATGAGAAGCAAATGGTGTTTGAATGAACTGTGATGGTGCTTCCATGGTTGATTTGCACTGATTAGAAAGAAAATAGGGAATGAGCTATATGAAGTGTTGGTGGTATTTGCACTACACTTGAACTGATGCTTTGCTCGAAGTGAAAAATGATGCTAATGCTTAGATGTATGCCTAGGTACAGGTTATGGATTTTAAATGGATTGCAGGTGATGGGGTTTAAGCTCATTGCAGGTAAGAGCTGTTGGTGGGGATTTGTATGGTACAAGAAAGAAGAGATGATGCAATTGGACTGAGTTATAATTGGCTTTGGTGTTGTATTGCAGTGGTGGGATGGATTACAGTGGCAGCTACAAGTGGTGCAGTTCAGTTAGTGTTGCATCTGTTGTAGTTGGGTGCGCAGCTGGAGATTGCGAGATTGCAGGTTATGGTGATAAGGCTACATGATTGCTGCTGGATGTTGTATAGCTAAACTGGAGATTGTTATTGAAGCAGCAGAAGTGAATGGGACAGATTGTAAGGTTGCAGAGCTGAAATGCAGAATGCACAGCCATTTTGGCTGGTTATGAGTTGGTGATGCACAATGATTGTGCTGCAGAAGTTCAGACCTGCAATGGCTCATGCCAAGCCTAGTCAGACCAGTTAGACCTGATTCCATCTGACTCCACCCTGACTCAGGTATGACTCTGAGTTGAGTCATCTGACAGCTGACTCGGTGCTTGACCGAGTTGACCCGCCGAGTTGGATCGTTGACCGTTTTGACCCGGTTGACCGGTGACCGGGCGGACTTTGCCGGTCACCTGAGACGTTTTCCGACGATTTTTCCGCCCAAGTTCCGGCCACAATACCAGATTTCCGGCAACCACTTTTGGGGCATATTTTCTACATGGGTTTCTCTCACTTATGGGCTTGGTGGATTTTCATCTAATGGACTTTGAAGACTAGACCTAACTTTGGAAACAAGAGAGCTATTTAAAGGAAAGACTTCTACAACTTTTTATACATCTTATTCTTGGAGTTTTGGAGGAGAAGGCGACTAGGGTTTGCTTCCAATTATTTTTCATCTTCTTCATTATTTTATTATTGAATATTGATTATGATGAACTCCATAGCTATGGGTAGCTAAACATATTATTGGTTATGGGATAAAAGTTGATTTCTCAACATGTTTTTGAATCTATTGATTAGTTTTGTCTCAGTAATTTATTGTTTGTGATTCACAATTAATAGTGTTATAAGATTTGATTACTCGTTAGGTTGAGTCCGGAATCAATCCGATTTGCGTTCATCTCTAGAGATATATTAGGGTTTTCAATACGAAAAAGTTGTTTATCCCTGATTCCAAGTAGCATAATTATGGGTAGTGCTTGTAGTGATATATACTACTAGTCACAAGTGAATCATAACTTTTGTTAAAACGATTAGTGCTTTTACACATTCGTTTGCATTGATTAGTCTTATTCCATAATACTTATTGCTTTTAGGGAGTTAAACTTAATTGTGCTTTTACACTTTAGGTTGCTTTCTAGGAAGAATTCACATATGCATCTTTTAATGTGGTTGTGATGAAATCAGGGAATTAACGGGTTATACTTGCGATCAAGGTATCCTAGGACTTTTAGTAAATACGAGATTAAAATACCAATTCTAATCATTGATGAAAATACATGTCTGTGAATGATACTACCCCGTGACCAATATCTTCTCCTTATTGATTATTCCAATTATTTACTTTGCTTTCAATTACTTTTATTTCTTAGATAAAACAAACATTCCCCCTTGGTTACCTTAGAAACTGAAATTTTATAACAAAGAAAGCCTCTCTGTGGATACGAACTCTTTCTTATCGCTAACTATATTTATATCTAGTTGATTGAGAAAGTGAAATTAATTTTGACGGATTGACAACCGATCACATGCTATGCTTGGAGATTTGATTCGAAAAAGGGTTTTAAAGCTATGGCTGTAGCAACACCATGACAGCTTGGGTTTTGCTCGGTCTCCTTCTCCGTGTTCTTGAAGCGTGGATTGTTTCGAAAAATTGGAGCAGATTGTGAAGGAAAAAATGGGCGAGTCTAAGTTTTTGGTGAAGGCAAAAATGGGTAAGTCTAATTTTATTTTATTTTTTGTTAATTTTTTTATGAACTGACAAGGTGATTGAATAATTGCCGTAGCTTAACATTTAACTTTATTGAATCCATTAAATCCATTAATTTTATGGAAAATCGAGTTGAAAATTAACTTTGCTTAAGTCTTCTCTGTTAGTCTTGATTCTGCACTTAATCGCTGAAGCATTCAATTGCGTGGTTCACTATTTCTCAAAAGGTGCTAGTTTCACGTACACTCCGAAAACAAAAATATGTGTCGATAAACTTAGACATAGGAGAGTGGTGATTGCGTTTGTTAACAACAACCCTTTTATAGGCCCCTGGTTAGAAGACGATTGTCCACTGCCTCCGATATGAGGACACTCTTATTGGCATGGATTTAACCCCGACACAATGTTGGGTTGGTGCATTATGTACGAGCATAACATGGAGATGTGGAAAGCTTTGAAGTATTCAGAAAAAATCATACGCGAAGGTTCAATTTCCCTTGCGGATGATTAAATGCACCATTAATTAAACTAAGTATGCTTTGAACATCAACATAAGAATCAACGATTGTATTTTTTGGAATTAGGTCTTATTTTTGCGTTATGCTTTGAACATTTTCATAAGAATTAGAGATTGTTATTTTCATAAGGCTGGTTTGATTTTCGAGGACGAAAATGAATAAGGTGGGGAGAATGTAAGGACCCTCAAGCTCGTCAACGCTATTTGACTGGTGTAACAATGATCAGGTGACAAATTAGTCGGTAATAACTCGATTAGTTTGACATGAACGTTAATTATTAGAAACTAATCTAACAACGATCCAGATACGAAACTAGGATCATTAAATAGGTCTCGAAAACTTATGCGAAATGGACTACTCGAACGTGTCAATCGGATATCGGATGAAGAATATAATATTAGTTTTGTATGAAGGGCAAATTAGACATTTTTCTTTAAACCGTCTGGCTTCCCTTATCGTTTGGACATGCGCCTTTAGCATTTTTGGTTGGCCACATCTTCACCAAACTGACCGAGAAGAATTCATTCTTATCTTCTTTTTTCTCTTTCTTCTTCTATCTTCTTGCTTCTTCTGCTTCTCATCTTCCTCCTCCTGTTCTTCGCATGTGAGAGACATATGAGATGAGAGTGATTTATTTGAGTAGTATCAGCGATGGGGTTGTGTGAATGATGAAGAGGTTGAAATTGAATGAGTTCGAGAAAGGAAGAAGTGGATGCTGTTGTGATTTGAATTTAGGGTTTCTCTGTGAATCGATGAAGGCGAGGATGTTAATGAGAAATGATGATAGAATTAAGTAATTAAGAGGGGTTTGTGGTTAATTGAATGACATGGAGTTATTCATGAGGAATTGAGGTTTTAGGGTTTCCTGAGTTGAATTAGAATTCGAATCAGGTGTTATTTAAGAAGGATTGAAGTTTGGGTTTTCATTGATTGAGGAACGAGTGGAGTTAATTAGGTGTTGGAGCTTTAATTTCAGTTTAATTGTGAATTTGAGAATTAAGGTTCTTGAGTCTCGACCTAAGATAAAGAAGATTTAATTGAAAGATGAACTTGGAGGTCTAGAAGATAGATCAGAGATGGGTTTTCGTGTTGCAATGATTGACAGTGAAGTTAAGGTGTTGGAATTGGTTGGAAGATAAGTGGAAGGTGTGTATTGATTGCTGCGGGACATGTGATGTTTTGAATGCATATGAAGTTGTTAGTGGAGATTAAAGGGTTGAGGTAATTGCCCTTCACTGTAATTAAATTGTGTGATTGTTAATGGATTCATAGTCGAGTTAGATGAATGGGGTATGAGATGGAGATGAAACTGTTTATCCAGTGATGTTGTATTGAGATGCAACTGAAGATAACTGGTGTTACAAGGAATTAGTATAAGTTGAGATTAGTAATTGTGTTTGAATGGTCGTAAGTGAACATACACATGCGAGAGTTGTTTTAGTTAAGTTTCAGTTTCGAGTTAGTTTTACAGGATGAGATTCAGTTTATTTGTACCAGGGTACTAGTGTTGAAATGAATGGTGATAGAGGTATGTTGTATTATTATTGTTGCAGGGAATGGTAGTTTTGAATTCCAGATGTTGATACATAAGTTAGTGATCGGGAATGGAAATTTAAAGTTGTAATGATTGTGGTGTATTGAGACTCAACTTGGTGGTGATGTTGATCTAATATGAAGATTATTGAAGTTACATGGGATATATGTATGAACCGTATATGCGTGAGTATGAAATGGAAATAGAGTTTGTTGTTGAACTGAGTTGCAGGTGGAATGAGTTTGTAATGTTGTTGGTGTTTTTCGTGTAGTGAATTGGCGGTGGAGATGTAAGTTGGAAATTGGAAATTTTCGGTAATGTTATATGAATTACGGGATATGAGAATTGGTTGTTGTGTTAGTTGTATAGTTGTGGAGCTGGGGTTGACTAAAGCAATTGCATGGTGGTTGTATAATTGGGAAAAAGAAAGTATGAAGGTTGATTTGATGATGAACTGAATATGGTTTGCAGGTGGAATGGGATATCACGGGACATGAAAGTTGTATATGATGAACTGGGATGTATGGGGAATTGGTGAATGAATGATTGCTCGAGAAGTGAGCTGATCTTAGTAGTAGGGATGTAATGGGGTGATTCAGGCCTGAGATGTGTAGTAAGTTATGATGATGGTAGTGAATAGCTAATAGCTCCAGTGGAGGCTTGCTACTCGCTATTGCAGGTAGGCTTAAATTACAGTTGTATTTGTATATTGATCTTGAAATTTGTTTAGAATGATTGAAATGATGCGATTGAAGTTGTTTAACATGTTATATTTGAGATAATTAAGAAGTAGCTAGTGTTGTTGAGTTATGTTGCATCTTGTTGGTGCATTAGGGGCACAAAGCTTATGCAATGGCCTTGGCCAGGTTGCATTTAGTCTAGCTGATCGAACTCGGTGTTTCTAACTCGGTCAACTGACCGAGTTAAATGTAATCGACTCACCCGAATCAGTCATGTGGACCGAGTTGACTCAATGAGTTTCCCTACCTTGACCTAGTTGACCCTGGACTTGACCTTTACTGACGTTGACTGTTGACTGCTAGCTTGACCGTTAAGTTTGACCATTAGTTGACTCAGGTGGACCAGGCCTTGTGTAATGGGCTTGTTTAGTGGACTTGGACTTAAGTTTAGTTTTCCTATTTTGATGTGTTGGACCCTTATGGTCTGATTTAGCCTTTGGCGTCTTCTACAAAGTTGTAGATATTCATCAGACTTAGCTAATGAACTATAAAACCAATCTAATTGGATTCGTAAACTCTTAGTTATGTTAAAGGTAGAGAAAGAGATACCATAATGGGCTTAGAATTATTTGATAGTTCACTTAGCTTATAACTGAAACTTGTATGAATTATGTTATGATCCTTGTGTGAGCCTTTTTGGCTAGATTCTTAGAGTTCTTCTATGATTAACAATTAGTCTTTATTAACAACGATCGATCTAAAGAATGAACCAGTGGATCTTGAGGTAGGCGTAGCTTGTCATCAAAAGAGGTGGGAATTTATATTTAACTATTTTGTGATTATTGTTGTTTTCTTTTACCAAAGTTTATGTTTAACAAATTCATGCATTGTCTGATTGTGTATTCCATGCATTGTTTTATTTTCAGTTCTGAAAGTACTGTTGATTTATGTTAAATCTTTCCATTGCTTGGAAAGGTATTGTAATGCCTTGATGACTTCATGAATTGTTCTGGAAATAAGAATTTCCATTTGATTGTTTGGAAACTGAGGGTTTTCATCTGTGGTATATAGGATATTGCTCCTTCATTTATACCTACTTACTTTTATTGCAATAACTAGGTGCGGGACGAGTCACCATATAGCTATCTAGGTGCAGGACGAGTCACCATATTAGTAAATTGTTTGGAAGGAGTTAGATCCATATACATGATTGTTTACCTATGTGAAATTGGTTGTATTTTAGTTTTTAGGGAAAACATGAATTGTTTTCAGATCATTTCCAATGATTACTTGAAAGTTAAATGTTTATTCCTACTGGGCACCCCTTTTAGGGATGATGTGCTCACCCATTCCCACTTTCAGTTTCAGAGACAGATCAGAGTTGCGCAGCGAAAGCTTCGAGGAGTTGAGTCCGTTAGTTGGTTAACTTCGGTTATGTTTATTATGATGTATAATCTATTTGTAAACCAAATGACTATTGTATATGTATCATTCGAGAGGAGTTCTTGTATATTTATATTTCTGAGCGGGGCTAGTTTTTGGGTTAAGTTTGTAGCAGACTCCTTAATTGAATGTTTAAGTATATTTTTCAGATTTTAGTGCTTCTTTATTTAGTTAATCTCTCAGATTAGTCAGCTGCTAGCTTTGGGGGCGCTACACTTTTCAAGAAGTTCATAACCCATCGAGGGATCGTAGCCATCTCGAACACTTGTTCTCGTAATTGGTAGGGCTGTGATTCTAAAATAATCATCCGGAGTTATTGCTATCTCACCAAAAGGTAGATGAAAGGTATCCGTCTCTGGATAAGCCCTAAAATGCAGTAACAATGACAACATCAAATTTTTGGTGCGCATGTTGTATCCCGTTCCATAGTACACAATCAAATACCTCCGAGCGGACCTCATCACATTCATTTTCTATATTCCATATCTTTTTCTTTTGACGTTTCAAAACACGAGCATCATTATTATGATCCTACAAAAATAACACCATATCTTATATACTAATATATATATAGAAAAGAACAATATATGTCAAAATATAATAAAATGATTGAGAAATCTTGATGGTTAAGATTGAACCATACCTTTGTCACAAAGATCTTGGCAGCCCATGAGTTTTTGTAGCCCATCAATACCTCCCCTCCATCTCTTGGAGTACCATAAGTTGGCTTCTTTGGAGGCAAACACAACTTGTCATCAGGAATGTATGAATATATAGCACAAGGCTTTTTAGGCGTCTTTCTAGGTTTCTTACCCACTATTTCTACTTGTGCCTCTTCCTATTCGTCTTCCTCTTCATCCAAGTCCTCCTCTAATTCATCATCATCCTTATCTCCATCTTCCTCATCTTTTTCACCGTCATCATTGTCACTCACATTTCCTCCTCCTTCAGCTAGTTCACCTTCTCCACCTTGATGATGTTCTTGACTGCCCATCTCTTCCACGATCTTTTCATTAACTTGTTGGATTACGTTGTCAACATTATCTCTATTAACACCATCTTGGATGACAACACCCGGTAATGACCCACCTCTATACTTAGCATTTTTGGTTCCACGCTTACCGGCACCACAATATACTTTTCCTCGAGGCATGGGAGTTCTCAGATCTTCCAGTAAAGGTTGGTTTGATTTTTTGCCTCTTCCACTAATCAAGAAAACAAAAGATATTAGCTTAATCGATAAATGATTCACTAAATCAGATGCAACATAAGGGTTCTCAGCGTAAGGTTTGGTTAATAGCAAAAGTTCACGAAAAATAGGTCAACTCTAATTTTGTGTTCCAGAGTATATTCGGTTACCAAAGTTTTTTTTACGAACAAACCGAACTCAACATTGGTCACTATTAATGAAGAGTTCGGTTTGTCAAGGTTTTTTGTGAAAAAACCGAACTCAACATTGGTCACCATTAGTGAAGAGTTCGGTTTGTCAAGGTTTTTTGCGAATAAACCGAACTCCACAAGTATGCAACTCAACATAGTTGGACAAGTTCGTTTAAATTGAAACTCAACATATTGGGAAAAATAGCATAGTTCCGTTACATTGATTTTTTTTTTTTGGGGTAAAGTCCGGTTACTAAATAGTTTTATATTATTATGCGAACAAACCTATCAAAATAGCACAGTTCGGTTACATAAAAACTCAAAATAGCTGGAAAAATAGCAGAGTTCAGTTACATGTGGAAAAACAATTGTTGTAAAATTGGTTAAGTTCGGTTAGAAAAAAGTTTTAGGCTTCTTTGCGAACCAACCGAACTGGTAGTTTGGTGACCTAGTTTTGAATCCTATAGAACCGAAATGTTCTTCGTGTTTTTCCTTTCAGGAAGTTCGGTTAACAAACTAGGTTTTTTTAAAAATTCTTCCTAACCGAATAATGCACTGTAACTTCCATTTGAACCCTATTTTGATGATTTTTATTCAATTGAAGCAATGAAAATCAAATAAAAAGTTATGGGTTTGTTGGAAAATACCTGCGGATTGGTCCCATGGCAGAATCAGGGTTCAGCTTGCGTCTTTGATACTCGATGATGCCTCTAACTTCCGGTTCCACATCTTCCTCAATTTGAACTTGTTTGTGATGTGCTAGATGTCCTAATGGGGGACCTGTTCCTAGGAGTCTTTTGGTTTGCTTTCGAAGAACCATTCTTATACTTGATTGATTAATCGACGATGAATTTTTTATGAATCAATGATTAATCGATGAAAACGATGTTGAAATGGGGAAGAAGAGAAGAACAAGAGGGAGAACAGTTTTCTCCTCAAAACTTTTTTTTTTCTTCGTGTAGCTAGGTTTAGGATGATAATGTTTTTGTTTTATATTAAGTAAAATACGATTATTAGGTTAGGGTTAATTTTAATTAGGGTAAGGAGAAAATTAGTAACCTCAGAATTTTTAGGACATCCCTTAACATTGTAGGGTAGGGGGCCTTATAGAACAATGGTCCCCCCAAAAAACGGCTGGTCCCCAAAAAACGGTTCTTTTCCAGGGATCGAGTTAGGATTGCAGCTTTATCATCATAAGATGTGATACTTTTGTATTCGAGACAACTTAATTTATCGGGCATGAGCTTACTTTAAGTTAGGTGAGTTTCCTGTTATTATCCAGGTGAAATATTCACTGGAACCTCTTGCTTGGGCCATCCAACACATGGTACTATTATCTAGCACGATCCATCTTTGAGCATCTTTTAGTTTGATGGAAAACTCAGTAGCATCATCTTTGTCAGAGTATCCTTTCCTCTTAGCTTTTTTCATGACAGTCATGTTTGGAGTAGAGGTATTTGTTGTCTGGGGATTGGGTGGTGTTGGCTGGGTTGGGATTTTTGTTACTAGGCTCGGCTTATTCTTCACAAGAGGACTAGGACGGTCAAGGATTTTGTAGACCTTCAAAATTGGATGCCATTAAAAGCATAAGAAACTTCCAGCAAGTGAGAGGTAGTTGGAGTCACATAAGCATCAATCCATATTTCAGAGCTCTGGTGACACCAATATCCAGCAAAACTTCCAGGTTCTTCTTGTAAACCTCCAGACCTGAGAATGTTTCTCAAGTCAGGGTTTCTATGTATTGGGATTCTTTTAATTAACACCCAAATGTGGACAGATCTAGATGTTGGCTTCATAAATCAAGTCAGGACTAGATAGATGGACCTTTCTGAGAACAATAAATTTTCCGAAGATGCTTCTAGTGCCACTTGTACTTTCAAGTTGACCCAGCGTGCTGGATATCGCAGGAAGATTGTTGAAGACTACTTGTGGGTGTAACTGCAAAGGCATAGAAAGATTTACAGGATGATATAAGTGATAGGTGTAGAATACACCGTATTTACTATTTAGTAGTTACGCTTTCTTTGCTATTTTTCTTGTGAATCATGTACCTTACGCGTGTTTTTGAGTTATTAGGTACTGTGGAGTCGCACGGAGGAAAAGAAGAAGAAAGTATCCAATTTGAGCAAAAAGGGCGAAATTTTCATCTCACAGGCAAATGATATATGGAGCTGACCCAAGGTTAAGGGGAAACTCTATTAGGAGGAGTGTTAAATACAACCAGTTGTGGTTAAGGGGTGACCACATGTTATGGGGCATCCACTGGGGTGTCCCTTATCTGATGCAGAGGGGTGTCATTATCCAGCCTTATCCTAAAAACTAAAACGAGAGAAGATGTTTCTCTCACTCATTCAATATTTTTCACCTGAAACTGAGAGAGGAAATGAAGGCGGCCATGGATCGATGTGTTGAGAGAAATGCAGAGAGGAATTAGAGATTGTATCTACAGGTTGAGATTCAGAGAGAGAAGTGAGAAGAACGGTCATTGCTGTTGGATCGAGTGGATCGTTGTTCACTATTGAAGACGATCGAATGAAAGAGGTCGGTGACGATTAAAGATCGAATTTAAGAGTCTCTGTGTGATGGGTTTTTGTGGAAATGGAGGTTGAAGAGATGGGTTAAACTCGATTGAGTTTAGTTTGATTTTGGTGAAGAAAGAAAGGGGATCTGTAGGAATTGATTCGTAAGCCTCAGAAAATGGTAGAGATTCAGTTAGGGTTATGTTTCAAATCTAGAAGGAAGAACTGGTCTGTGGGTTGATTCCAGGGAAGATTGCAAGGCTGAGATGATGATTTGAGGTTCGGGTTTTGCTTTGGAATTGTGTATTACAGGATGGGCTTGTTCTGAGAATGTGTTGGTAATGCAGTCAAATGGACCAAGAATGGAAGCAGGTTGTGCATATGAGCTGTAATATTGGCTAGGTAGCGTTGTCGTGCAGCTGAGCAACTACAATGGATGTCGAAGCTGCTGTTTGAGCAACAAAGAAAGAGGGCTGAGTTAGTTAGTTGTAGCTGCAGGGAAAATGGAGTTGAGTTCCATGGGATATTGTGGTGCTACTGCCACTGAAATTGCACTGAGATGTGTGTTGAAGGCTGGCAGCTTGGCTGTTGTTGCTATATTGTACATGGGAAAGTGGTGATGCTTTTATTTTGCTAGTGCAGTCACAGCCAAGATCTGAGGCTGTTGGAGGTCTTAAGTGTAGTGATCAGGATGTTGGTGCTATAAAATATGTGAAATTTGCAGTCAGGTGAGTAAATGGAATGTGCTATGGTAGCTGGAATTACAGAGCAAGAGGCTGTACACAACAGAACTGGTGGTGTTATTGTTTTGAGCTTGATGCTCATGGTGGCATTGCCAGTGGAATTCTGTGGAGATTGTCATGTGTTGGAGCTAGGTTGCTGTGTTAAGCACCTAAAGGAAAAGCAGGAAGAGAAGCTAATGCAGTTCAAGCTGCAGTCTGAGCTGAAACAGATGGTGGTGACCATGGAAAGTTGCAATGGAATGATATAGATGTATGTTTAGGATTTTGAGCTGAAGTAGATTTGATGGTTCGAATTGGAGTTAATGGCTGCTGTGGAATCAAAGAAGAATCATGGTGGTTGAAATTATGAGAAGGAGCTGAGGTGATGATTGTCAAGTGTGCCATGGAGGAGCAGAATGGTACTGAAACTGCAGAGGAGGTGTTGTTGCTGCTAATGAAATGCAGCTGGGGTTGAATGAGCTACAGGGAATGTGTGTTGTTGCTGCCAAGGAAGGCAGTGCAATAAGAGCTTAAGAAGAGAATGGTGATGCTGTTGCTGTCTTATCTGGAGTTTGAGGGTGAGAATGGAGATGGATGAGGTTAGAGTTCAGGGTGCATTAGTAGTACTGGGAGAGTGTAGCTGAGTAGCTGTTGCAATGGATGAGAGGAATTGGCAAGTTGGAAAGAGATGATGGTTATGAAGCTAATGGGTATGATGATGTTGAGCTCTGAAGCTGTTCAAATGGATCTATGTGTGTGTGAATTGACAATAGGTGGAATGGAGCAGCTGAGAGTATTGAATGAACAAGAAGTTGAAGGTGGACTGGCTGAGCTGCAATGGTTTGTACAGATGCTGTGTCTGGATGGATTTGTGGGTTATGTGAAGCTCAGGGAAGCCTTTACTATCAAGTTGAGAAAGGTTATTGACAGAGTTGCAGCTGTGCTCTGGTGGTATTGCAATGTTGGCAGAGTTGTGAAGAATGAATGGAATAGATGTATGTTAGGCACTGGTGGTGTTTGTGCTGTGTGTGGTGATGCACAATGATAGTGACGCTTAAACGCTTTGAAGTTGTGAGTTTTTAGTTTGATTTGCTCGAGGACTAGCAAAGTCTAAGTGTGGGGGAATTTGATAGGTGTAGAATACACCTAATTTACTAACTAGTAGTTTATGCTTTCTTTGCTATTTTTCTTGTAAATTATGTATTTTACGCTTGTTTTGAGTTTTGTAGCTACTTTGGAGTCGCACAGAGGAAAAGAAGAAGAAATCATCAAAATTGAGCAAAAAGGGCAAACTTGTCATTTTATCAAGGGCGAAGACTATATGGAGCCCAGCCAAGGTTAAGGGGTGACTCACGTTACTGAAGGAAGGACAATAATAGTTAAGGGGAGGTCAAAGAGGTGTCCCTTATCCAAAAGAAGTGAGTGAGAATAGCACTTGGGGTGTATTTAGTGGGTGTTTGAATCCACCCATACCCTGAGCCCATCTACCCTAACCATACCCTGAGCCCATCTACCCTAACCATACCCTGAGCCCATCTACCATAACCGTACCCGAATCCGCCCCATTTAAACCTAAACCTAAAATCGAGAAAGGGTGTCTTTCTTTCTCAATCATTTTCGTTTTTTTTGTCTGAGGGTAAGAAAGAAAACAAAGACAAACTTCTTTGTTAATCGAGAGGGATCGATGGCTTCTGTGTTCCAAAATCGATCGAGAAATTGAAAATAATTAGAAGGAGAGTTCATTGTTGCTGTCACGAATCGAGAAATGGGTTTGTTGGAGATGGATGCTAATGATGAAATCGATTCAGAGGCAAGTTGTTGCTGTGAAATCGATAATGGGTTTCGATTGAAGCTCAGGGAGGTGAAGAAGATACAGAGAAGAACAGAGATTGGGCTTACGTTGGAGTTAAGACAGAGGCATTAAACTGCTGTCAATTTGATGCAGTGGAGAAATGGGTTCGATTGAAGATTTGATGGGAGTTGAAGAACAAGGTCTTGGCTGTTATATGGGTCTCTGTGCCAAATCGATGGATTCAAGAGGAAGAATTCGACAGAGGAAGTGAATTGGGGTTGGTCTCTCGCAACCGATAAAACAAGTTTCGTGGGTTTGTGTTGATGATGAAGGTGGTTCTGTTCCCCGCCGCCGCTGAAGTTCGGTGAAATGGGTGTTGAGAAATGGGGTTTGTGAAGCAAAAAGGAAGAACGATGTCATTGTTGGGTCCGTGAATCGAGATGATGGCCGGTCGATTGAAGAAATTGAGTGGAAGAAGAAATGAACAGGAGAAGATTATGGTCTTTGTAAAATGAATGCAATTGTGCAAGAAGTCGTTGATTGCGGTATTAGATGTATGTCTAGGTTTCTTAACAGTGAAGACCCAAAAATTGGCCGAACTCTACCGGGAAGTCCCGTAATTAAACGAACTCGCCGGTTTTTCTCGCACCGGCGAGTCAACTCGACGATCCCGGTGACCGATCGTAAGCCGGTCCAACTCACCTCAGTAAGACGAGTCAGCCGACCAAGACACTAACTCAAGCTGACTCGGTGACTGACTCAGTGTCTAACTCCCCTTCCCTTGACCCGGTTGATTGACGATTGACTAACGGTTTGACCCATGTGACCGTTAGTCCCAAACAGATCGACGGAATATTCCGTCGAGTATTCTCTCGACGACAAACTTTTTTCGTGTGGCCGGCGACGTTTTCCCGCCAAATTCCGGCCATAATCCCGCTTTCCCAGCGAGCAAAATTCCGTAACTTTCTATGGACTTTCTCATGGGTATGAAGACTTGGGCTAGGAATTGGATGGAGAATTGGACTCAAATTTGGAAAGAGAAGGTGGAAGAGTTGAGAAAAGCTTGGATTTGGAGATTGAATTGCAAAAGGAAAAGGATTCTAATCCTTGGAAGATTTGGAGAATATTGAATCCTATAAATAGAGAAGTTTTCTACAACTTCTACACATCTTTACACACACAATTCTTTTCTTTTCTTATTCTTTGGTGTGAACTCTTTTAACATGAGTAGTTAATTTTATTGATTGAGGATGAATTCCTAGTTTTTAAACATATGATTGAAGTTTTTGTTTTCAAATTCTATCTTGAAGTTTTTCACATAATTATCGATTGTTTTTACTAATAGGAGTGATCTTAAAGACATTCATGATTGATTGATAGATTGTTTGGGGTGGCCAACTAAATTGATTTGTTAATTCAATCTAAAGCTAGTGAAAGTTAGGGGATAAGTAATCGTTCTTTGACTCTTTACATAAGTAGCAAACACGAGACCTTGCGGAGGGATTCCGTGGAGCAATTGTGTGTAGAAACAACGTTAGCAAGTAGACCTTGAGCTAAGAGTCTAACTACTAATATCGACCTAAGAAATTCACAAAACCTAATGCATGAGCCAAGTTACATCTAGGTTGAGCTAATTCTAGGTGGCTTGGTGATTAGAATCCGGTAGTCGAGAACTTCCGTGTCCCGGTGATAAAAGGGATTTAGGGTTTAGCACCGAGCTAGCTGCTTTACCTACGGTTGGTGATAATATGTGACTAATAACAAGTAGAAAAGAACATAACTTGATTCATTGTTTCATAACGAAGAAGGATTCCTTGATCTCGTCTCTCTTATTGCTTTTAACTTTACCTTTTAAATTGTTTTGTTTATTTTCTTTTGCTTTTTTACACCCCCCTTTCGTGACAATTTTTACAACTAGAATCTCGTGCTCCTCGTGGGATCGACCTTGACTACCCTATATTACTAGTTAATTAGGTAGTAAAGTATTAATTAATTTGTTGTGGTTACGACACGCATCAAATTTTGGCGCCGTTGCCGGGGAGCAGCGGATGATTTTAGTTGTTTTTATTTTTCTTTTTGCTTTATTCTTGCTTTGTTGGATTCTATTCCGTATCTAACTTGGTTTTTGAATCTTATTTTAGGTATCGGTTTTCCATGTACGGTGGACAAGAGCAAGCATATTACAACAATCAATACGGTTTTCAACCTCAACATTATGGTAACTTCCAACCATCCTTCGGATACAATCAAAACCAATCTTTTGGCTATGATAAATTTCCTACAGAACCTTATAGATATTCTCATACATATCAACAACCTTATGACGGGTATGTAAGTGGACAAACACACGGATGGAAGGATAGTTATGCATCTAACAATTTGTTTTCTAGTAATGTGCAGAAAGAGAATTTGGAATATACTCCTCTTCATCGTGTTTTTCCTTCACTTTTTCCAAAAGAGGAGATACTGATCTAGAAACTCTATCAACGGTGGTAAGCGTGTGAACGTCAGAAACTTGGTAAATTATACAAATTGGAAGATGATGGAGACTCGGAAGAGCTTGTCGCAGAAATTAGTAGGACTATTCATATGGAACTTAAACGACGTCGGGATAAAGGTTATGAAACCGATGAAGATTCTTATTATGGTGAGTCCGAAATGAAGATGATTGTGTTGAAAAGGACCAACCTTTGGAGACTTTTGATGACGATAGTGTAGCTGATCGAGCCTTGATCTTAATAATGATCAATCACCTATTCAAAAGGACGAGCTTGAGGAAGATGCATTTATTGCTTGGCAAAACTTTCTTAAGGAAAGATGGGAGTCCGCGGAAGTGTATGAATGTTCCGACAATGAGGAAGTTATTCCAACTCCGGATCATAATAACGATCCTTCACCTATTCAAAAGGAGGAGATTGGGTGTGACTTACCTATTGTTGTTAACGAAGTAACACCCGCACAAGAAGATCTTACAATCTATACCGATGAGAATCACTTTAGTGAATGGCCCGATTCCGATGAGGAGAATGTTGAAGAGATGATGCTAGAGGATGAAACCACATTCATTGATTTTGTGGAAGACCCAATTGAACTTGCTAATGATTATGATGATACCGAGACTATGGTTAAGGTAGAAAACGACGAAGAATGGTTGCAAGGTTTGATAGAGGACCACGATATACAAGAGGTAAGTGATTCACTCGAATTTTTTAAGGATGAAGAGGATTCTATAATACAAGAATTTTTGAAAGGTTTGTCTAACCCTTTGCATATTGATTCTTCTCCTTTACCTCTTATTGGTTTGAATGTATGTGCTTCGAAAGTATTTTTGGATGATTTTGTTTCTAAATATCCACCATTGGAAACACTTGATGCTAACACTATGCAGGTTTGCCAAGAGGAATACATGGAAGTTCCCGAATTCTATGTTCTTTATACACTTCCGAGTGTGGACGAGAATAAGTGTGGGGGAAATTTCTATCGAGCGATAATTTCACTATTATTTTCTTGTGCTAACATTTGTATGAAGTTATTGTTTGCAAAACAGGTTTTATGGGTGGATCCTCAAATTTTCAGATTGTTAGTATATGGGGAATGAATCTTGCAAGAGCTAAGTCGGGTCCGTCGACTTTAAAACAAGCGCTTCATGGGAGGCAACCCATCGGTTTTGTATTTCTTATCTTTTGCTTTTTGTTATTTCTTTTTCTTGTTTCTTATCATGTTAAAATTTCCCACCTTGACTTTACTAGGAGGATTCAATTACATTGAGGACAATGTAAGGTTTAAGTGTGGGGGAGTGGTTAAGCATGTTTTTAAAACAAAAATTACAAAAAAATGAAAAAATTTTGAAAAAAAAAAAAAAAAAAAAAAAGTTTTAATTAAAAATTCCAACTTTTAAAGATTTTAGAGTCACTAGCATATTTCTAGGTATGTTTACATAGAGATTTTGACCGACATAATTGAACTTGGAAATGTTAGAGAACTACATTCGGATTTCTTGTTTGTTTGAGTGTTAAATAATGGATTTAATCATGCCGGTGATGCGAATTTGGTGCAGGGAGAAGTGCGTTATTAGAGTTGCTGATCAATCATTAGTGGAGACTACCCGTATTCATATCATGAGAGGCACCGACCAGAATTCTTCCATTTACTAAAGAGCTTCTTTTGAGTGTGTGTCACCGTAAGTTAATTCCGGGTAGAATGGTGAGCTACCCAACCTCCCACCACTAAAAGCACTACTCTTTGATCTCTTGAGTGCTAATTTTGTCAATCATGAGGGTGACGTCCATGGATGAAAGCTTCCTTCTTGTAGTTCGATTTGCAGTTAGCACCATTCTCTCTCGCGACAACAACGGATCCATAGAAACACATTCATCATCAACAAGGAGCGACATCAAAATCTACAAGGAAAGTTGGAAAAGTTTAAGGTTTACAAGCAACGGAACGAGAAAAAGAGCAAATTTCAAATTCAAGTAAAGCAACATACAAAGAGCGGATTTTACATATATGTTGAAGACTTACACTACAATGAGGTAATTTTATATTCAAGTATGAAGACTTATTCATGAAAGCGAAGAAAAGTAAAAGGTGAAAATTTTTGAAGTTTATGATTTCAAGACGATACAAGTTGTGAAGAATCAAGCGGTAAAATACTTCTCCCACGGCCATGGTTTATTTTTGTATTTAATTTCTCTTGTTATTTCAAAAAAAAAAAAAAAAAAAAAAAAAAAAAAGAGAAAAAAACAAGAGAAATATTTGTTCTTATTTTTATTTAAATGAGCCGTGGGAAAGGAAAATTTATAAGGAAGTTTCAAGCGACAAGGATTTTTAAGGTAAAAAAAGTTACAAATGGTTATGGATTTATGAAATTCGAGGGTTTATCATCAATAGTTGAAACCGAGGAACCAAGAAGATAAAGACGAGGAGCGGAAGACGTTTCTATTGGATGCCGTGAGAGTGGTATTATCATAATTGGCAATCGGATGTGAAGGTAAGTAAGTAATCTCATCCTCGATAATATGGTTGATTTCCTTTCTTAGAGATCATCAGAAAAATGGTTTTTCAAAATAAAAGATGTGGGTTTTTAAAAAATATTTCGGAAGTTATCCTTCCCACCATTCAACGTGATGCAGGATTTCTATCTTCATTCCTACCTGCACACATGTGAGAACCATAAAAAAGCCGTTTTTTTGAGTGCAATTATCATAAAATCCTATTTGGTGAGGTAGAAGTCGAGGCGAAATGCTTATTGATCGTTTCTCAAACACGCGTTCTCTCATTATGGTGTGGTTATTTCTCACTCAACATTTAAGAATGAGAATATGTTCTTTGGTATTTCTAACTTCTTATTACTAGCATGCAGAAATTCTATGTCCTCATAACTCTTTGGATGCTTGTGACGCTTAAACGCTTTGAAGTTGTGAGTTTTTAGTTTGATTTGCTCGAGGACTAGCAAAGTCTAAGTGTGGGGGAATTTGATAGGTGTAGAATACACCTAATTTACTAACTAGTAGTTTATGCTTTCTTTGCTATTTTTCTTGTAAATTATGTATTTTACGCTTGTTTTGAGTTTTGTAGCTACTTTGGAGTCGCACAGAGGAAAAGAAGAAGAAATCATCAAAATTGAGCAAAAAGGGCAAACTTGTCATTTTATCAAGGGCGAAGACTATATGGAGCCCAGCCAAGGTTAAGGGGTGACTCACGTTACTGAAGGAAGGACAATAATAGTTAAGGGGAGGTCAAAGAGGTGTCCCTTATCCAAAAGAAGTGAGTGAGAATAGCACTTGGGGTGTATTTAGTGGGTGTTTGAATCCACCCATACCCTGAGCCCATCTACCCTAACCATACCCTGAGCCCATCTACCCTAACCATACCCTGAGCCCATCTACCATAACCGTACCCGAATCCGCCCCATTTAAACCTAAACCTAAAATCGAGAAAGGGTGTCTTTCTTTCTCAATCATTTTCGTTTTTTTTTGTCTGAGGGTAAGAAAGAAAACAGCACAGCTGCTGCTGTTAATCGAGAGGGATCGATGGCTTCTGTGTTCCAAAATCGATCGAGAAATTGAAAATAATTAGAAGGAGAGTTCATTGTTGCTGTCACGAATCGAGAAATGGGTTTGTTGGAGATGGATGCTAATGATGAAATCGATTCAGAGGCAAGTTGTTGTTGTGAAATCGATAATGGGTTTCGATTGAAGCTCAGGGAGGTGAAGAAGATACAGAGAAGAACAGAGATTGGGCTTACGTTGGAGTTAAGACAGAGGCATTAAAACTGTCAATTTGATGCAAGTGGAGAAATGGGTTCGATTGAAGATTTGATGGGAGTTGAAGAAAAAGTCTTGCTTTGTTATATGGGTCTCGTGCCAAATCGATGGATTCAAGAGGAAGAATTCGACAGAGGAAGTGAATTGGGGTTGGTCTCTCGCAACCGATAAAACAAGTTCAGTGGGTTTGTGTTGATGATGAAGGTGGTTCTGTTCCGCCGCTGCTGAAGTTCGGTGAAATGGGTGTTGAGAAATGGGGTTTGTGAAGCAAAAGGAAGAACGATGTCTTTGTTGGTCCGTGAATCGAGATGATGGCCAGTCGATTGAAGAAATTGAGTGGAAGAAGAAATGAACAGGGAGAAGATTATGGTGCTGTAAAATGAATGCAATTGTGCAAGAAGCTGTTGATTGCGGTATTAGATGTATGTCTAGGTTTCTTAACAGGTGAAGACCCAAAAATTGGCCTGAACTCGGCCTGGGAAGTCCTGTAATTAAACAGAACTCGGCCGGTTTTCTGCACCGGCGAGTCAACTCGACGATCCCGTGACCGATCCAAGCCGGTCCAACTCACCTCGAAGACGAGTCAGCCGACCAAGACACTAACTCAAGCTGACTCGGTGACTGACTCAGTGTCTAACTCCCCTTCCCTTGACCCGGTTGATTGACGATTGACTAACGGTTTGACCCATGTGACCGTTAGTCCTAACGGTAGACTGACGGAATATTCCGTCGAGTATTCTCTCGACGACAAACTTTTTCAGGTGGCCGGCGGCGACGTTTTCCGGCCAAATTCCGGCCATAATCCCAGTTTTCCATGAGCAAAATTCCGTAACTTTCTATGGACTTCTCTCATGGGTATGAAGACTTGGGCTAGGAATTGGATGGAGAATTGGACTCAAATTTGGAAAGAGAAGGTGGAAGAGTTGAGAAAAGCTTGGATTTGGAGATTGAATTGCAAAAGGAAAAGGATTCTAATCCTTGGAAGATTTGGAGAATATTGAAGCCTATAAATAGAGAAGTTTTCTACAACTTCTACACATCTTTACACACACAATTCTTTTCTTTTCTTATTCTTTGGTGTGAACTCTTTTAACATGAGTAGTTAATTTTATTGATTGAGGATGAATTCCTAGTTTTTAAACATATGATTGAAGTTTTTGTTTTCAAATTCTATCTTGAAGTTTTTCACATAATTATCGATTGTTTTTACTAATAGGAGTGATCTTAAAGACATTCATGATTGATTGATAGATTGTTTGGGGTGGCCAACTAAATTGATTTGTTAATTCAATCTAAAGCTAGTGAAAGTTAGGGGATAAGTAATCGTTTCTTTGACTCTTTACATAAGTAGCAAACACGAGACCTTGCGGAGGGATTCCGTGGAGCAATTGTGTGTAGAAACAACGTTAGCAAGTAGACCTTGAGCTAAGAGTCTAACTACTAATATCGACCTAAGAAATTCACAAAACCTAATGCATGAGCCAAGTTACATCTAGGTTGAGCTAATTCTAGGTGGCTTGGTGATTAGAATCCGGTAGTCGAGAACTTCCGTGTCCGGTGATAAAAGGGATTTAGGGGTTTAGCACTGAGCTAGCTGCTTTACCTACGGTTGGTGATAATATGTGACTAATAACAAGTAGAAAAGAACATAACTTGATTCATTGTTTCATAACGAAGAAGGATTCCTTGATCTCGTCTCTCTTATTGCTTTTAACTTTACCTTTTAAATTGTTTTGTTTATTTTCTTTTGCTTTTTACACCCCCCTTTTGTGACAATTTTTACAACTAGAATCTCGTGCTCCTCGTGGGATCGACCTTGACTACCCTATATTACTAGTTAATTAGGTAGTAAAGTATTAATTAATTTGTTGTGGTTACGACACGCATCAAATTTTGGCGCCGAGTGCTTAGGGAGCAAATGGATGATTTTAGTTGTTTTTATTTTTCTTTTTGCTTTATTCTTGCTTTGTTGGATTCTATTCCGTATCTAACTTGGTTTTTGAATCTTATTTTAGGTATCGGTTTTCCATGTACGGTGGACAAGAGCAAGCATATTACAACAATCAATACGGTTTTCAACCTCAACATTATGGTAACTTCCAACCATCCTTCGGATACAATCAAAACCAATCTTTTGGCTATGATAAATTTCCTACAGAACCTTATAGATATTCTCATACATATCAACAACCTTATGACGGGTATGTAAGTGGACAAACACACGGATGGAAGGATAGTTATGCATCTAACAATTTGTTTTCTAGTAATGTGCAGAAAGAGAATTTGGAATATACTCCTCTTCATCGTGTTTTTCCTTCACTTTTTCCAAAAGAGGAGATACAGTCTAGAAACTCTATAAACGGTGGTAAGCGTGTGACTGTCAGGAAACTTGCACAGAAATTATACAAATTGGAAGATGATGGAGACTCGGAAGAGCTTGTCGCAGAAATTAGTAGGACTATTCATATGGAACTTAAACGACGTCGGGATAAAGGTTATGAAACCGATGAAGATTCTTATTATGGTGAGTCCGAAAATGAAGATGATTGTGTTGAAAAGGACCAACCTTTGGAGACTTTTGATGACGATAGTGTAGCTTACTCGAGCCTTGATCTTAATAATGATCAATCACCTATTCAAAAGGACGAGCTTGAGGAAGATGCATTTATTGCTTGGCAAAACTTTCTTAAGGAAAGATGGGAGTCGCGGAAGTGTATGAATGTTCCGACAATGAGGAAGTTATTCCAACTCCGGATCATAATAACGATCCTTCACCTATTCAAAAGGAGGAGATTGGGTGTGACTTACCTATTGTTGTTAACGAAGTAACACCCGCACAAGAAGATCTTACAATCTATACCGATGAGAATCACTTTAGTGAATGGCCCGATTCCGATGAGGAGAATGTTGAAGAGATGATGCTAGAGGATGAAACCACATTCATTGATTTTGTGGAAGACCCAATTGAACTTGCTAATGATTATGATGATACCGAGACTATGGTTAAGGTAGAAAACGACGAAGAATGGTTGCAAGGTTTGATAGAGGACCACGATATACAAGAGGTAAGTGATTCACTCGAATTTTTTAAGGATGAAGAGGATTCTATAATACAAGAATTTTTGAAAGGTTTGTCTAACCCTTTGCATATTGATTCTTCTCCTTTACCTCTTATTGGTTTGAATGTATGTGCTTGAAAGTATTTTTGGATGATTTTGTTTCTAAATATCCACCATTGGAAACACTTGATGCTAACACTATGCGGGTTTGCCAAGAGGAATACATGGAAGTTCCCGAATTCTATGTTCTTTATACACTTCCGAGTGTGGACGAGAATAAGTGTGGGGGAAATTTCTATCGAGCGATAATTTCACTATTATTTTCTTGTGCTAACATTTGTATGAAGTTATTGTTTGCAAAACAGGTTTTATGGGTGGATCCTCAAATTTTCAGATTGTTAGTATATGGGGAATGAATCTTGCAAGAGCTAAGTCGGGCCGTCGACTTTAAAACAAGCGCTTCATGGGAGGCAACCCATCGGTTTTGTATTTCTTATCTTTTGCTTTTTGTTATTTCTTTTTCTTGTTTCTTATCATGTTAGAATTTCCCACCTTGACTTTACTAGGAGGATTCAATTACATTGAGGACAATGTAAGGTTTAAGTGTGGGGGAGTGGTTAAGCATGTTTTTAAAACAAAAATTACAAAAAAATGAAAAAATTTTGAAAAAAAAAAAAAAAAAGAGTTTTACTTAAAAATTCCAACTTTTAAAGATTTTAGAGTCACTAGCATATTTCTAGGTATGTTTACATAGAGATTTTGACCGACATAATTGAACTTGGAAATGTTAGAGAACTACATTCGGATTTCTTGTTTGTTTGAGTGTTAAATAATGGATTTAATCATGCCGGTGATGCGAATTTGGTGCAGGGAGAAGTGCGTTATTAGAGTTGCTGATCAATCATTAGTGGAGACTACCCGTATTCATATCATGAGAGGCACCGACCAGAATTCTTCCATTTACTAAAGAGCTTCTTTTGAGTGTGTGTCACCGTAAGTTAATTAGGGTAGAATGGTGAGCTACCCAACCTCCCACCACTAAAAGCACTACTCTTTGATCTCTTGAGTGCTAATTTTGTCAATCATGAGGGTGACGTCCATGGATGAAAGCTTCCTTCTTGTAGTTCGATTTGCGGTTAGCACCATTCTCTCTCGCGACAACAACGGATCCATAGAAACACATTCATCATCAACAAGGAGCGACATCAAAATCTACAAGGAAAGTTGGAAAAGTTTAAGGTTTACAAGCAACGGAACGAGAAAAAGAGCAAATTTCAAATTCAAGTAAAGCAACATACAAAGAGCGGATTTTACATATATGTTGAAGACTTACACTACAATGAGGTAATTTTATATTCAAGTATGAAGACTTATTCATGAAAGCGAAGAAAAGTAAAAGGTGAAAATTTTTGAAGTTTATGATTTCAAGACGATACAAGTTGTGAAGAATCAAGCGGTAAAATACTTCTCCCACGGCCATGGTTTATTTTTGTATTTAATTTCTCTTGTTATTTCAAAAAAAAAAAAAAAAAAAAAAAAAAAAAAAAAGAGAGAGAAAAACAAGAGAAATATTTGTTCTTATTTTTATTTAAATGAGCCGTGGGAAAGGAAAATTTATAAGGAAGTTTCAAGCGACAAGGATTTTAAGGTAAAAAAAAGTTACAAATGGTTATGGATTTATGAAATTCGAGGGTTTATCATCAATAGTTGAAACCGAGGAACCAAGAAGATAAAGACGAGGAGCGGAAGACGTTTCTATTGGATGCCGTGAGAGTGGTGTTATCATAATTGGCAATCGGATGTGAAGGTAAGTAAGTAATCTCATCCTCGATAATATGGTTGATTTCCTTTCTTAGAGATCATCGAGAAAAATGGTTTTCAAAATAAAAGATGTGGGTTTTTAAAAGTATTTGGGAAGTTATCCTTCCCACCATTCAACGTGATGCGGGATTTCTATCTTCATTCCTACCCGCACACATGTGAGAACCATAAAAAGCCGTTTTTTTGAGTGCAATTATCATAAAATCCTATTTGGTGAGGCAGAAGTCGAGGCGAAATGCTTATTGATCGTTTCTCAAACACGCGTTCTCTCATTATGGTGTGGTTATTTCTCACTCAACATTTAAGAATGAGAATATGTTCTTTGGTATTTCTAACTTCTTATTGCTAGCATGCAGAAATTCTATGTCCTCATAACTCTTTGGATGCTTGCGACGCATATTAAAAACGCTTTGAAGTTGTGAGTTTTTAGTTTGATTTGCTCGAGGACTAGCAAAGTCTAAGTGTGGGGAATTTGATAGGTGTAGAATACACCTAATTTACTAACTAGTAGTTTATGCTTTCTTTGCTATTTTTCTTGTAAATTATGTATTTTACGCTTGTTTTGAGTTTTGTAGCTACTTTGGAGTCGCACGAGAGGAAAAGAAGAAGAAATCATCAAAATTGAGCAAAAAGGGCAAACTTGTCATTTTATCAAGGGCGAAGACTATATGGAGCCCAGCCAAGGTTAAGGGGTGACTCACGTTATTGGAAGGAAGGACAATAATAGTTAAGGGGAGGTCAAAGAGGTGTCCCTTATCCAAAAGAAGTGAGTGAGAATAGCACTTGGGGTGTATTTAGTGGGTGTTTGAATCCACCCATACCCTGAGCCCATCTACCCTAACCATACCCTGAGCCCATCTACCATAACCGTACCCGAATCCGCCCCATTTAAACCTAAACCTAAAATCGAGAAAGGGTGTCTTTCTTTCTCAATCATTTTCGTTTTTTTGTCTGAGGGTAAGAAAGAAAAAAAGACACAGTGCCGCTTTGTTAATCGAGAGGGATCGATGGCTTCGTGTTCCAAAATCGATCGAGAAATTGAAAATAATTAGAAGGAGAGTTCATTGTTCTTTGTCACGAATCGAGAAATGGGTTTGTTGGAGATGGATGCTAATGATGAAATCGATTCGAGAGGCAAGTTGTTCTTTGTGAAATCGATAATGGGTTTCGATTGAAGCTCGGGAGGTGAAGAAGATCGAGAGAAGAACAGAGATTGGGCTTACGTTGGAGTTAAGACAGAGGCATTAAAGCTTCTTTGTCAATTTGATGCGGTGGAGAAATGGGTTCGATTGAAGATTTGATGGGAGTTGAAGAACAGTCTCTTGCATTGTTATATGGGTGTGTGCCAAATCGATGGATTCAAGAGGAAGAATTCGATGAGAGGAAGTGAATTGGGGTTGGTCTCGCAGGCTGATAAAACAAGTTTCGGGGTTTGTGTTGATGATGAAGGTGGTTACATTTCCCTTGCCATTCTTGAAGTTCGGTGAAATGGGTGTTGAGAAATGGGGTTTGTGAAGCAAAAGGAAGAACGATCTTTTTTGTTAGTGCAGAATCGAGATGATGGCGGTCGATTGAAGAAATTGAGTGGAAGAAGAAATGAACGGGGGAGAAGATTATGGTCTTTGTAAAATGAATGCAATTGTGCAAGAAGGTGAATTGATTGCGGTATTAGATGTATGTCTAGGTTTCTTAACGGGTGAAGACCCAAAATTGGCCTGAACTCGGCTGGGAAGTCTGTAATTAAACGAGAACTCGTAGGTTTTACGCCAGCGAAGTCAACTCGACGATCCGGTGGCCCGATCCGAAGCGGTCCAACTCACCTCGGTAAGGCAGAGTCGCACGACCAAGACACTAACTCAAGGCGACTCGGTGGCCCGACTCGGTGTCTAACTCCCCTTCCCTTGACCGGTTGGTCGACGATTGACTAACGGTTTGACCCATGTGACCGTTAGTCCTAACAGTAGATCGAGCGGAATATTCCGTCGAGTATTCTCTCGACGACAAACTTTTAAGTGTGGCCGTGGCGCGGCGTTTCAAGCCAAATTCAGCCATAATCCCAGGTTTCCGGTGAGCAAAATTCCAGAACTTTCTATGGACTTCTCTCATGGGTATGAAGACTTGGGCTAGGAATTGGATGGAGAATTGGACTCAAATTTGGAAAGAGAAGGTGGAAGAGTTGAGAAAAGCTTGGATTTGGAGATTGAATTGCAAAAGGAAAAGGATTCTAATCCTTGGAAGATTTGGAGAATATTGAAGCCTATAAATAGAGAAGTTTTCTACAACTTCTACACATCTTTACACACACAATTCTTTTCTTTTCTTATTCTTTGGTGTGAACTCTTTTAACATGAGTAGTTAATTTTATTGATTGAGGATGAATTCCTAGTTTTTAAACATATGATTTAAGTTTTTGTTTTCAAATTCTATCTTGAAGTTTTTCACATAATTATCGATTGTTTTTACTAATAGGAGTGATCTTAAAGACATTCATGATTGATTGATAGATTGTTTGGGGTGGCCAACTAAATTGATTTGTTAATTCAATCTAAAGCTAGTGAAAGTTAGGGGATAAGTAATCGTTCTTTGACTCTTTACATAAGTAGCAAACACGAGACCTTGCGGAGGGATTCCGTGGAGCAATTGTGTGTAGAAACAACGTTAGCAAGTAGACCTTGAGCTAAGAGTCT
The DNA here is from genome assembly GCA_023531295.1 of Papaver armeniacum. Lineage (NCBI taxonomy): Eukaryota > Viridiplantae > Streptophyta > Magnoliopsida > Ranunculales > Papaveraceae > Papaver > Papaver armeniacum. Next base: position 62,863 of record JAJJWW010018993.1, read on the forward strand.
AACTACTAATATCGACCTAAGAAATTCACAAAACCTAATGCATGAGCCAAGTTACATCTAGGTTGAGCTAATTCTAGGTGGCTTGGTGATTAGAATAATAGGTGATAAAAGGGATTTTAGTCGAGAACTTCCGTGTCCGGTGATAAAAGGGATTTAGGGGTTTAGCACCGAGCTAGGCTGCTTTACCTACGGTTGGTGATAATATGTGACTAATAACAAGTAGAAAAGAACATAACTTGATTCATTGTTTCATAACGAAGAAGGATTCCTTGATCTCGTCTCTCTTATTGCTTTTAACTTTACCTTTTAAATTGTTTTGTTTATTTTCTTTTGCTTTTTTACACCCCCTTTAGTTTTGACAATTTTTACAACTAGAATCTCGTGCTCCTCGTGGGATCGACCTTGACTACCCTATATTACTAGTTAATTAGGTAGTAAAGTATTAATTAATTTGTTGTGGTTACGACACGCATCATGGTTGTGATGAAATCAGGGAATTAACGGGTTATACTTGCGATCAAGTTATCCTAGGACTTTTAATAAATACGAGATTAAAATACCAATTCTAATCATTGATGATAATACATGTTTGTGAATGATACTATCCCGTGACCAATATCTCCTCCTTATTGATAATTCCAATTATTTACTTTGTTTTCAATTATTTTTATTTGCTTAGATACAACAAACATACCCTGGGTTACTTTAGAAACTGAAATTTTATAACAACGAAAGCCTCTCTGTGGATACGAACTCTTTCTTATCACATACTATATTTATATCTAATTTATTGAGAAAGTGAAAATATATTTGACGGATTGACAACCGACCAAATTTTGGCGCCGTTGCCGGGGAGGCATACGACTTGTTATTGATTTTTTAGTTTCTTTTTACAATTTCTGCTTTTATCTTTGCTTTTTGTTTGTCGTATTGTTTCTCACTTGGTTGCTAGAATTGTTTTCAGGTATCAATCCCTGGCTACCAAAGATTGGAATTATCCAAGGTGCAGGATAGCTACTCGAAGAGGCACAATACTCCAACCAAGTCAAGGCTCAACGGACGAGCAAGAGTTAGAAGTGGACGAAGAGTTACACTTAGAAGGAGAACAAGAGGTTCCAATCGTAGACGAACCACAAGTTGAAGTAACAATGGGTGATGCAAATCGTACACTCAAGGACTTGGCTTCTCATAAGCTTGATACACAACGGGGTTGTATTCAAACGGACTCTACTTTTGAGATCAAGCCGGGGTTGCTTAGAGAATTACCAAAGTTTCATGGCATGGTGAATGAAGACCCAAACAAACATCTTATGGACTTCCACACCCTTTGTCATGGCTATGCTTCCGGCGGATGTAGAGGCGGATGGTGCAATGTTGAAAGTTTTCCGTTTCTCTTTGATGGATAGTGCTAAGGATTGGTTATACTATCTACCCTCCGGAAGTGTCACAACATGGAATGGGCTGAAGAAACTCTTTTTGGAGAGATATTTTCCTGCATCCAAGGCTACTCAAATTCGCAAGGAGATTTGTGGAATGAAGCAAAACATGGGAGAATCCTTATATGAATGTTGGGAACGATACAAGAGATTGGTTGGAAGCTGTCCTCACCACCAATTCAGTGACGCGATGATTATCCAATACTTCTATGAAGGACTCCAATCAAGTGATAGGAATCTTATTGACGCTGCGGGTGGTTGTGCACTAGTGAACAAGACGGTGGCACAAGCTAGAGAGTTGATTGAAAACGTGGCAGCGAACTCACAACAATTCTTAAGTCGTGGTTCGGATGTGATTCTAAGAAGGGTGAATGAAGTGAGCGAGGTGGAGGAACTTCGTCAACAAATGGGTAACATGACAGCAATTTTGCAACAAGTTGCATCCGCGGTTATACCAAGTTCTCCTCAATCTTATGAAGACGAGCAAGCTAATGCGATCTTTCCAAATCAACCAAGACGGTATGATCCCTACTTCAACACTTACAATCCGGGATGGAGAGATCACCCCAATTTTAGCTATGCCAACAAGCAAGGTGCCATCCAACAACCTACTTTCAACCGTCCGAGTGGATTTCAACCACCACAACAACAATTTCAGCAACCGCAAGCACAACAATCAATGCAAAATCAAGGTTCTGATATTGATTCAAAGCTTCAAACAATGATGCAAGGCATTTCCACCATGTTCAAAGAAAGTCAACAAGAGACTAAGAGTGCTATTAAGGAGTTGCAAACACAAATGGGCTCCATGGCTATTGAGTTGAACCAATTGAAGGCGCAAAATAGTGGAAAACTCCCTTCTCAACCTATTAACCCAAAAGAGGGTGTCAATGCTATTACGTTGATAAGCGGTACACAACTTGTGCAACCCGAAGTTCTTTGATTCGGGCAAGGTGGAGACACCCAAGGAACCTGTTTTGGAGGAGAAGAATGAGGATTCTCCCCAAACTTCGAGGTACCTATTCCTAACTCTAAAACTCCGGTTTCTACTTATGTTCCTCTTTTACCTTTTCCTCGCATGATTTGCAAGTTCTAAGAAGGCGGAACTAGAAAAGGAGATTTTAGACGTTCTAAAGAAGATCCATGTGAACATACCACTCATTGATGCTATCAAGCAAGTTCCAAAGTATGCAAAGGTGTTGAAGGACTTGTGTACCAACAAACAAAGGCTCAAAGGTAATGAAGTGCTTAGTGTGGGGGAGAATGCCTCGGCAATCTTACAACACAAACTCCCACTTAAGTGCAAGGATCGGGTAGTTTTGACATTCCCGTCACAATTGGTAACACAACATTTAACAAAGCTATGTTGGACTTAGGTGCTTAGTTAATGTTATGCCTGCGTCAATGTATAATTCACTTGATCTTGGTCCTCTTAAAAAGGCTGAAATTGTATTGCAATTAGCCGATCGCTCTAATGTTTACCCAATGGGTATTGTTGAGGATGTTCTTGTGCGGGTTAATCAACTTGTATTTCCGGCGGACTTTTGTGTGTTAGAGATGGATGAAGGTTCACCGGACTCGTCTCTTCCATTGCTTTCTTGGGCGTCCCTTCATGAAAACGGCGAAAACCATAATTGATGTGGACAAGGGAACGCTAACTATGGAGTTTGATGGAGAAATAATACGTTTCAACATTTTCGAGACGATGAGATATCCTAGCGATGTCCACTCTTGTTTCTCCATTGATGTGATGGATACATTGGCACAACAAATGTTTGAATTAAACGGTGATGATGCTTTGGAAACCGTGTTAACTACATCCATGGATAATGGTGTAGAGTGTGGTAATGAAGTCAAGGAAGCTCTTGGTGATCTTAATTCACTACAAGAATGCCCGAAAACTCATAATATCTCTTTTATTTCTTTACCATGCAGTGATGAAAAGCTTGTTCCTTCAATTATTAAATCTCCGATTTTAGAATTGAAACCTCTTCCCGACCACCTAAAGTACTTATACTTAGGTGATAATGAAGAGTTACCGGTGATTGTTTCTAACAATCTTAGTGATTTACAGGAGCAAAAACTACTAAGGGTGCTAAGGAAGTACAAGACGGCCATAGGATGGACAATTGCTGATATCAAGGGTATTAGCCCTGCCGTTTGTATGCACAAAATACGTTTGGAGGATGATGCAAAGCCTAAAAGGGACGCGCAACGTCGTTTGAATCCTCCCATGATGGAAGTTGTGAAAAAGGAGATACTCAAGCTTTTGGAAGTGGGTGTTATCTACCCCATATCCGATAGCAATTGGGTAAGCCCGGTACAAGTGGTACCAAAGAAGTCAGGTGTGACGGTGGTGGAGAATGATAAGAATGAACTTGTCCCAACTCGTGTGCAAACCGGTTGGAGGGTTTGTATTGATTACAGAAAACTGAATGCCACCACTAGAAAAGATCACTTTCCTTCCTTTTATTGATCAAATGCTTGAACGTTTAGCTGGACACTCTTACTATTGCTTTCTTGATGGCTATTCAGGTTATAATCAGATTGTGATAGCGCCGGAGGACCAAGAGAAAACCACTTTCACTTGTCCTTTCGGTACTTTTGCTTATAGAAGGATGCCTTTTGGCTTATGCAATGCTCAGGCTACTTTTCAAAGGTGTATGGTGAGTATCTTTTCGGAATATGTTGAAAACATAATCGAAGTGTTCATGGATGACTTTAGTGTCTTTGGTGATTCATTTGACCTTTGCTTGAACAATTTGTCTCTAATCCTTGAACGATGTGTTGAAACAAATCTTGTGCTAAATTGGGAGAAGTGCCATTTCATGGTAACTCATGGCATAGTTTTAGGCCATATAATATCTTCTAAAGGCTTGGAAGTCGATAAATCTAAGATAGACCTTATTCGTGCTCTAACCCCTCCCACTACGGTGAGGGAGATACGTTATTTTCTTGGTCATGCAGGTTTTTATCGTAGGTTCATCAAGGACTTTTCCAAGATAGCATCACAACTTTGTAACTTATTGCAAAAAGATGTGGTTTTTAACTTTGATGAGAAATGTATGGCGGCATTCAATCGTTTGAAAGAACTTTTGATTTCAGCCATATCATTAAACCACCGGATTGGAGTAAGCCGTTTGAACTCATGTGTGATGCTAGTGATTATGCGGTTGGTGCGGTGCTTGGGCAACGTGTGGGGAAGCTTCCTCATGCTATCTATTATGCTTCTAGAACGTTAAATGAGGCTCAACAAAACTACACAACCACTGAAAAGGAGTTATTAGCCATTGTTTTTACTTTAGAAAAGTTTCGCTCTTATCTAATTGGTACAAAATTTGTTGTCTTTTCTGATCATGCAGCACTTAGATACTTGCTTACAAAGAAAGAGGCGAAACCGAGGCTCATACGATGGATATTACTCTTGCAAGAGTTTGATATTGAAATCAAAGACAAGAAAGGAATTGGGAACACCGTTGCGGATCATTTGAGCCGACTTGCTGTGGATAAGGAGACTATCCCGTTGCGTGAAAGTTTCCCGGACGAGCAACTTTTTTCAATTGCCTTTGGAGAACCATGGTATGCCGATATTGTCAATTACTTAGTTTCTAGACAAATCCCAAAGAACTTGTCTCGTACTGAGAGGGACAAACTTAAGAGGTTAGGGAACCAATACATATGGGATGATCCGTACTTATGTAAACATGGTAGTGACCAAGTAATACGAAGGTGCGTTCCCGAATCCGAATTTAACTCTATCTTGTCTTTTTGTCACTCTTATGCTTGCGAAGGACATTTTGGGAGTAAGAGAACCGCGCACAAGGTACTTGAAAGTGGTTTTTATTGGCCAACTTTGTTTAAGGATGCACATATATTTTGTACAACTTGTGATAGGTGCCAAAGAACCGGCAATCTAGGTGCCCGAAATCAAATGCCACAAACTTATATTCAATTTATTGAAGTTTTTGATGTATGGGGCATTGATTTTATGGGGCCTTTTGTCAACTCCCATGGGAATTTTTATATCTTACTTGCGGTTGATTATGTCTCGAAATGGGTGGAAGCTAAAGCCACCCCTACTAATGATTCTAAAGTGGTTTGATTTTGTGCAAGCTAATATTTTTGCAAGGTTTGGAATTCCAAGAGCCATAATTAGCGATGGGGTTCTCACTTCAAAAACAGGATTTTACAAAGCTTGTTGACGAAGTACAATGTGTCACACAAGATTGCAACACCTTATCATCCCCAAACCAATAGACAAGCCGAGGTGTCTAATCGGGAGGTGAAATCCATTCTAGAAAAGACGGTGAACCCAACAAGGAAAGATTGGAGCATGCGACTTAATGATGCTTTGTGGGCGTATAGAACCACATATAAAACACCTATTGGGATGTCTCCCTTTAGGCTTGTGTATGGTAAACCTTGTCACTTACCCGTGGAAATTGAGCATAAGGCGTTTTGGGCTATTAAACAATGCAACATGGAGATGGATGGGGCTGGAAAGCAAAGGAAGTTACAACTCCAAGAGCTAGAGGAGCTTCGCAATGATGCATTTGAAAGCTCACAGATTTATAAAGAAAAGACGAAAGCATTTCATGATAACATGATTTCTAGAAAACAATTTTGCATTGGGCAGAAAGTGCTTTTGTTTAATTCTCGCTTGCAATTATTTCCGGGTAAATTAAGGTCACGATGGATCGGACCTTTTATTGTTACTAATGTGTTTTCTCATGGTGCGGTGGAAATTCGTAGCATAGCTACGGGGAAAGAACTTAAATTTAATGGGCACTTAGGTTGAAACCATATTATGAGAATTTCACTTAGAAGTGGTGGAAGGAGTTAACTTTGTGGATGTACTCCCTCCGGAGGAGTCATAGAAAGCAAGGAGATAGTGGGTGACGACTTTAAACCAAGCGCTAATTGGGAGGCAACCCAAAGGATGAGTATTTCTTGTCTTGTATTTATTTCTTTTCTTGTTTTTAGTTTTTCTTGTTTTGTTTTTATTTTGTTTTTCTTTGATTTCTTGTTAGGATTTCCCACCTTGACTTACTTTGGACGATTCAATTTACATTGAGGACAATGTAAAGTTTAAGTGTGGGGGAGTGGTTTATGTTGTAAATTTTTTGCAATTTTTCAACTTTTTTGTGAACTAGTGAATAAGAAAACTCCAACTTGTAGTTAGTTTAGAGTCACATAGTATACATATCGCTAAGATTACATCGAGAATCTCACACTAGTGACTGAACTTAGAGATGACAGAGAACATGATCGGGTTTCTTAATTGTATGAGAGTTAAAGTTGGATTTAACCATGCCAGTGGCAAATAAGGTGCGTTGAATTCGGTATTAGAACAGTGATCCCCTATAGTGGAGACTACCCATGTTACATAATGTGAGGCACCAACCTTCAATTCTTTGTACCTGTCTAAATTTGTGCTTTTAGAGTGTGTGTCACCATACGTAAATTCCGGGCAGAATGGTGAGCTGTCCAACTTCCCACCATAGAAGCACTATTTTGATCTTTTGAGTGCTATTTTTATCAACCATGTTGGTGACATCGAATTGCTAACTTACATACCACTTGTGATCTTGTTCGCAGTTAGCACCATCCACCTTATCTCTCTCTACACCAACAGGTCCATAGAAACACCATCATCATCAACAAGAGGAGCATCACAAATTCGAAGGAAAGTTGAACACGTTCGAGGTTTACAAGCAATGGTATAAAATGGGCAGATTTCAGATTCAAGTAAAGCAACAAAACAGGGAGCAGAATTTTTATAAGTTGAAGACTATTATACAAGAGTGGAAATTGTTAAGGATGAGAATTCGAGAAGTCTAAGATATCAAGACATATAAGTTGTGAAGAATCAAGCGGTAAAGTACTTACACCATGGCATTGTACTTACATTTTTATTTTTTATTTTATTTGTATTTTACTTTCTCTTGTCTAAAAAAAAAAAAAAAAAAAAACGAAAAATAAAAGAAAAAAAAAAGAAAAAAAAAAAAAGAGACAAGAGAAAATGTTTAGGTTTGTTAATAGTTTTTATTTTTATTTGTTTTATTTCTGATTAAAAAAAAAAAAAAAAAAAAAAAAAAAAAAAAAAAAAAAAAAAAAAAAAAAAAAAAATTGGGTTTGTATAGTTTGTTTTTATTTTTGTATTCTTTCAATAAAGCCTATGGAAAGAAGGAATATCTATAATGAAGTTTCAAGCGACAAGGAATTAGAGGAAAGAATCATATTGTCAAGATTCTACGAAGTTCAAGAGTTATCATCAAGAGTTGAAGACCGAAGACGAAGATGAAGACACGGGGAAGATAGAAGACCGAAGACGTTTCTATGGATCGGTTGTTGTGAGAGTGGTGCTAGCTGCAAGCCTTAAGATTTGTTCATTTGCCTTTAATTTGATTCTGCGGTCGGATACACGGTAAGTAAGCATATTCCCACCTTCGTTAAATGGTTGATTTCCTTTCGAAGAGATCGTCGAGAAAAATGGGTTTTCAAAAATATATAAAAGACGTGGGTTTTCAAAATATTTCAAGGAGGGTTTTGCCTTCCTACCATTCAACGTGTCGCAGGATTCTCTCTTCATTCCTACTGGACACATGTGTGACCCATAAAAAGCTGTTTATTATTGAGAGCAATATCATAAAACCCTTTCTTGTGAGTGAGAGCGAGTCGAGACTTTTGATCACTCCGAACCCGAATTTTAGTCGAGAAGGGATGGTTATTTCTCTCTCAACTTTTAAGAATGAGATTGTGTTCATTTATGTGTCTAACTTCTTATGACTAGTGTGCAGAATCTCTATGCCTTCTTAGCACATTGGATACTATCATTACGGAGAACTAGTAAGTTGGAAAAATAGGTTTTGTGGGTATATCTCTAGTAAACCCTCACGAGACTATAACTCGTCCACTAGGGACACCTAGGGGTTTAAAGGCTTGTTATTTATGCTAAAAGTGACCGTAGCCTCGACGACACGGAGTTGTTGTATTTTAGTTTTGTTTGATTTGCTCTAGGACTAGCAAAGTCTAAGTGTGGGGGAATCTGATAGGTGTAGAATACACCGTATTTACTATTTAGTAGTTACGCTTTCTTTGCTATTTTTCTTGTGAATCATGTACTTTACGCGTGTTTTTGAGTTATTAGGTACTCTGGAGTCGCACGGAGGAAAAGAAGAAGAAAGTATCCAATTTGAGCAAAAAAGGCGAAATTGTCATCTCACAGGCAAATGATATATGGGTGACCCAAGGTTAAGGGGCAACTCTATTAGGAGGAGTGTTAAATACAGCCAGCTGTGGTTAAAGGGTGACCACATGTTATGGGGCATCCACTGGGGTGTCCCTTATCTGATGCAGAGGGGTGTCATTATCCAGCCTTATCCTAAAAACTAAAACGAGAGAAGATGTTTCTCTCATTCATTCAATATTTTTCACCTGAAACTGAGAGAGGAAATGAAGGCGGCCATGGATCGATGTGTTGAGAGAAATGCAGAGAGGAATTAGGGATTGTATCTGCAGGTTGAGATTCAGAGAGAGAAGTGAGAAGAACGGTCGCGGCTGTTGGATCGAGTGGGCTGTTGTTCACTGTTGAAGACGATCGAATGAAGAGGTCTGGTGACGATTAAAGATCGAATTTAAGAGTCTCTGTGTGATGGGTTTTTGTGGAAATGGAGGTTGAAGAGATGGGTTAAACTCGATTGAGTTTAGTTTGATTTTGGTGAAGAAAGAAAGGGGATCTGTAGGAATTGATTCGTAAGCCTCGAGAAAATGGTAGAGATTGATTAGGGTTATGTTTCAAATCTGGAAGGAAGAAGCTGTACGTGGGTTGATTCCGGGGAAGATTGCAAGGTGAGATGATGATTTGAGGTTCGGGTTTTGCTTTGGAATTGTGTATTACGAGGATGGGCTTGTTACGAGAATGTGTTGGTAATGCGGTCAAATGGACCAAGAATAGAAGCAAGTGTGTGCATATGAAATGTAATATTGGCTAGGTAGCGTTGTCGTGCGGTGAGCAACTACAATGGATGTCGAAGCTGCATTTGTTTGAGCAACAAAGAAAGAGGGCTGAGTTAGTTAGTTGTAGCTGCAGGGAAAATGGAGTTGAGTTCCATGGGATACTGTGGTGCTACTGCCACTGAAATTGCACTGAGATGTGTGTTGAAGGTTGGCAGCTTGGCTGTTGTTGCTATATTGTACATGGGAAAGTGGTGATGTTGTTATTTTGCTAGTGCAGTCACAGCCAAGATCTGAGGCTGTTGGAGGTCTTAAGTGTAGTGGTCAGGATGTTGGTGCTATAAAATATGTGAAAGTTGCAGTCAGGTGAGTAAATGGAATGTGCTATGGTAGCTGGAATTGCAGAGCAAGAGGCTGTACATAACAGAACTGGTGGTGACCATGGCAAGTTGCAATGGAGTGATATAGATGTATGTTTAGGATTTTGAGCTGAATTTGATTTGATGGTTCGAATTGGAGTTAATGGCTGCTGTGGAATCAAAGAAGAATCATGGTGGTTGAAATTATGAGAAGGAGCTGAGGTGATGATTGTCAAGTGTGCCATGGAGGAGCAGAATGGTACTTGGCGAAGAGGAGGTTTTTCTTTGCTAATGAAATGCGGTGGGGTTGAATGAGCTACGGGAATGTGTGTTGTTCTTTGCCAAGGAAGGCGAGTGCAATAAGAGCTTAAGAAGAGAATGGTGATCTTTTGTTCTTTGTCTTATCTGGAGTTTGAGGGTGAGAATGGAGATGGATGAGGTTAGAGTTCGGGGTGCATTAGTAGTCTTTGGGAGAGTGTAGTGAGTAGCATTTGTTGCAATGGATGAGAGGAATTGGCAAGTTGGAAAGAGATGATGGTTATGAAGCTAATGGGTATGATGATGTTGAGCTCTGAAGCTGTTCAAATGGAGCTGTGTGTGTGTGTGAATTGACAATAGGTGGAATGGAGCAGCTGAGAGTATTGAATGAACAAGAAGTTGAAGGTGGGTGGTGAGCTGCAATGGTTTGTCCGATCTTTGTGTCTGGATAGATTTGTGGGTTATGTGAAGCTCAGGGAAGCCTTTGCTATCAAGTTGAGAAAGGTTATTGACAGAGTTGCAGCTGTGCTCTGGTGGTATTGCAATGTTGGCAGAGTTGTGAAGAATGAATGGAATAGATGTATGTTAGGCACTGGTGGTGTTTGTGCTGTGTGTATGAACTTTGCGAACTGTGTGTATGAACTTTGCGAACTGTGCGCATCCGGAATGTATGAATACCTAGCACAAGGTTTTTTAGGCGTCTTTCTAGGTTTCTTTTGCATTGTTTCTACTTGTGCCTCTTCCTCTTCGACTACCTCTTCATCCAACTCCTCATCTGATTCAGCATCATCCTTATCTCCATCTTTCTCATCTTTGTCACCCTCATTTGGTTCACCATCATCATTGCCATCCTCATTTCCTCCTCCTTCACATGGTTCACCATCATTGCCACCCTCATTTCTTCCTCCTTCAGCTGGTTCACCATGATTGGCACCCTCATTTCCTCCTCCTTCAGCTGGTTCACCTTCTCCACCTTGATGTTGTTCTTCATTGCCCATCGCTTCCACGATCTCTTCATTAACTTGTTGGATTACGTTGTCAACATTATCTCTATTAACACCATCTTGGATGACAACACCCGGTAATGACCCACCTCCATACTTAGCATTTTTGGTTCCACGGTGACCGGCATCACAATGTACTTTGCCTCGAGGGGTGGGAGTTCTAAGATCTTCCAGCAAAGGTTTGTTTGATTTTTTGCCTCAACCACTAATCAAGAAAACAAAAGATATTAGCTTAAGCGCTAAATGATTCACTAAATCAGATGCAACATAAGGGTTCTCAGCGTAAGGTTTAGTTAATATCAAAAGTTCACGAAAAATAGGCCAACTCTAATTTTGGGGACCAGAGTATAGTTCGGTTAGCAAAAAAAATTTGCGAACAAACCGAACTCAACATTTTTGCAAATACTGAAGAGTTCGGTTTTTCAATTTTTTTTTCCAACAGTTCGGTTACATTTTTTTCTTTTTTGGTGAAGTTCGGTTACTTAATAGTTTTAGGTATTTATGCGAACAAACCGAACACAATAACACAGTTCGGTTACATAAAAACTCAAATTAGCGGAGTTCGGTTAGATGTGAAAAAACAAATTGTTGGAAAATTTGTTAAGTTCGGTTAGAAAAATATTTTAGACTTCTTTGCGATCTCACCGAACTGACAGTTCGTTGAGCTAGTTTCCAATCATATATAACCGAACTGTTCTTCGTGTTCTTCGTTTCAGGGAGTTCGGTTAACAAACTAGGGTTTTTGGCAAAAACGACCTAACCGAACTATGCACTGTAACTGCCATTTGAACCCTATTTTGATGATTTATATTCAATTAAACGAATCAAAATCAAATTAAAAGCAATGGGTTTGTTGCAAAATACCTGTGAATCGGTCCCATGGCAGAATCAGGCTTCCGCAAGCGTCTATTATACTGGATTATGGCTTCACTTGGTTGTTCCACCTCTTTATGAATTTCAAAATCACTCGGCTGATTTGCTAGATGTCCCAATCGAGGACCTTCTCCTTGAAGTCTTTTGGTTTGCTTTCGAAGAACCATTCTTATATTCTTGATTAATTGACGATGAAAATCTTATGAATCGACGAAGACGATGTTGAAATGGGGAAGAAGAGAAGAACAAGAGGAAGAGGCGAACAATTTTGAGTTTTGAGGAGAAATTTTTTTTTTTTTTTTTTTTTTATGTTTATGTTTAGGTTCTGTTTTAGATTAAGTTAAAGGCAGTTATTAGGTTAGGGTTCATTTTAATTAGGGTAATGGGCAAATTGGTAATCTCAGGATTTTTAGGACATCTCTTAACATTGTAGGGTAGGGGGCCTTATAAAACAATGGTCCCCCCCAAAAAAGGCTGGTCCCCAAAAAACGGTTCAAATTTTTCTCCGGATGCACCCAATAATCTGAGACTTAAAATCAAGTGTCCTTTTCATTGCCTCGCACTTTTAGGGGCGACCCCGAAAGAATTAGGGGCGACTTTTTTATTCCCAACCCATATACACTGTTAAGGGATGTCCAAAAACGCGGAGAATACGTTAATGCCCTTACACAATCGGAAGCTATTTTGTGCCCGATTATTATAAAGCAATCGGAAGCTTAGTAACTATATAATACTACCGATTAATATCGATTTTGTGCCAAACTCGCATCTGGCTTCTATAACAATCGGAAGGGAAATAACCTCACGAGACTACCGATTGTTAAAGTATAGAAATAAGAAATCTAGTGAATTTTGCAATGGTGAAATTTGGGGCTCCTATATAATCGGACGAATAAAAAAATGTGTAAGCTACCGATTTAGGGTTTCCAATAATCGGGTGGTAAAATTAACAATTCCTGCCGATTATGGTAGATTTCAAATTTCTCTGCAATCAAGGATTTTCGAAAAAACTCATTTTTGGGAAACCTATAATCGGAAGGTTGGGTAACCTATTTGGCTTCCGATTATGGCTAAATCCAAATCACGAACCACATGGTTATGGTCGGCTCTGCACCCCTCAAAACCTAGGGAATTTGGCCAATGCTCAATTTGGGGCTTCCAATAATCGGTAGGTTATAAGTAACCCACACTACCGATTTTGGGCTACTCAACAATCGGTAGCTAATGAGGTGGTATTACCTACCGATTATTAACCGATTGACAGATAAAACCAAAGTCGACCTAAATTCAAATTCATTTCATTTTATTTTCAAATTCAACTTCAACTCCTCTTCTCCTCTTTCCTTCCGATTGCAGAGAGGGAAACTCTCCCCCTCTCCTCGCTATACATCGTTCATCGTCGAATCGAATCATCGTCGATTATTCTATATAAAGATGAAAGAAACGGAACGTAAGAAAGCTCGAACCAAAAACGTAGCGCGCAGTGAGGATCCGAATATTGGATTGCATGCCCGTAATAAACAGGTTTTAACTCACGAACCCGAAGAACACGAAGACGATGAAGTCCCTGATGTAGGCGATACTGATAGCCAAACTCTCAGGCAACTTCAAATGGCGCCGACTAGGTAAGATTCTACCATTAATTTGGTTTATATTGCTTCAATTCGACGAATCCATGTTTATTTATTTTAGGGTTTTCGGTTATTACCAAGAATCGGTAGGTTAGGTATTGTTATAAACTTCCGAATGTGGTCGAACTCTTCATTTCACGAGAAAATTTGTCATATTCGGGTGGTAAAAATTTAGGTATCCTACCGATTATATAACTCTTTTCATTACTGAAGCCTAAATCGATCATAATCGGAAGCTAATTGTGATTTTTCCTTCCGAATATACTAGGGAAGAACAAGTATTAGAGACGCAATAATCAGGTGATATATTTTGTAATTTATTTCCGATTGTTTATGCTGAACCACTTGAGTAGTTTCTGGACACAAAGTGACGCATATTCGGTAGACATTAGTTTTGTGAGGCTTCCGATTGTTATGCATTCGGTAGGTGGAATTTTTATGCCTTACGACTATTTGTATTCGGAGGGTTATGTTGAACTTTAGCTTCCGATTATTGTTTGTAGATAAACATATTCGAACACCAAAATTTTTATTTTGTTTCCGATTATACGTATTCGGTTTCAATAGGTGAACTGATACTTACGATTGAGATTAATCGGAGGCAATTTGTTAAATCAACCAACCGAATATTTAGTTTCATAACCTGTTGTACTTTTTTTTTGTTTAGGGATAGGCGAGGTAAAAACATCCAAGATGCAATTGTCTCGGATAGTGCAAGGAAGGATAGGCGTCAGAACCTGACAGCTAGTGCAAGGAGAGCTAGGAATGCTAACGCCGCTTCAAGTGCTCAAGATGGAAATCAACAAGCAAGCCAAGAAGCTGCTCAACCTAGTGCCCCTCAATCACAACCAATCCAAGAAGGTGTTCAACCAAGTGCCTCTCAATCACAACCAATCCAAGAAGGTGTTCAACCAAGTGGCTCTCAATCACAACCAATCCAAGAAGGTGTTCAACCAAGTGCTCCACCATGACAACCAGAAATTGAACTAGAAGCACCCGAAGAAGTAGGACAAGCCGAAAAGAAAAATCCTCCTCGAAAGAAAGCGAAACACCTTGTCCGAGATGAATCGAAGGTGAAAGATATTCCAGAAGGTGTAATCCTTGGGCTGCCGGAGGATGGAGGACAATTTTTATTTGGATATAAAGAATCCTGGGCCAGAGAAATATATGAAACTGAGGTAATGATCGTATCCATTTTATTAACCTATTATGTTTTTTCTCCGTAATACTTTTAAGGGTTGTAGTTTTAGGTTATTCTAATTTTATTTTTTAACTTGTCATGTGTTTAATAGTATCATTCCGATGCGGTTCGTTTACTCAAAGCAACCGCCGCACCGACAAAAATGCTAGATTGGCCTTTGGAGGATGAATGTGAAAGGTTCAAGGCCATTATTGAAAATTCAGGGTTGGCTGATGCTGCGGGGAACTCAATGTTGGTACATGACCGGGTGGCTATATCGGCGTTTGTGGAGAGACTTTATCCTGAGACCGACACCTTCCATATGCCGTTTGGGGAGATGACGATAACCCCAGATTATGTTGGGCAGATTCTTAAACTCCTCGTCCATGGAAAGGGTGTTAGGGCCGAGTTCACTAAGCAGTTGGAATGGAGGAATCTTTATGATCTGACTAATAAGTGTTTGGGTTGGGATGAAGAAACATCAACAACTGAGTTCAAAAGATGCATAAAGTATAGAACTAGACAGTTCAACATGGGTACTCTGATGGATATGTTCAAGGGCACCAAGGATAAAGAAGAGAAAGGAACTTTAACGGACGAGCAAGTCAACCACGCGGCCACCGCATATCTCCTATGTGTATTGGGATGTGTCATTTTCCCCAATACCAGTGGCAATCGGGTCGACGCCAACCTTTTACAACACGGATCCTCTCGATAAAGTGCATGAGTACTCTTGGGGCACGGCATGCCATGCATGGTTGATGGAAGAGTTGAGAAAGGCGTCGAGGCTTGGAATTAGCCAAGTGGCCGGGAACGTGAGTCTGCTACAGGTATTGTTTATTAACTCCACATACTTGGTTATTTTTTTATTTTTTTTATACTATTGAAGAATCAATTTCCTAATACTTGCAAAAATGACATTATAGACTTGGATCTACGTCCACTTCCCTATCTTGGGATTGGCCATTGAAAACGCGGCGTGGGAGAAAGGTGACCCTATAGGAAGAAAGTACGTCTTCGATGACAACCATTCTAGGACGAAGGAGCATCAATTGATTCGTTTGAGGGAGATTTTGGACTCACTTAATGCCCAAGACGTATGCTTTGATCCATACAAGGAAGACCAAGCTACTGGACATATCGCGGGTCGGTCCGATTTGGCACTTTATTTTGGACCGTTGTGGCACCCCACATGATATGTGATGTACAATGCCTCAAGGGTGATGCGACAACACGGTTTTGTACAAGGTATACAAAAGGAGGAAATCCATGGCAATTTCACTTTGGATCTGGAGCACTGCGAGTCTGATAAAGATTCTATCACGGTGGTTCACAAGGGTTCACCATCCTGTAAATTCCATTGGGATAGAAGGGCGCATTACTTGATCAACCAAGGAAGGGCAGCCAACCAAGGTTTTGAAAATGCTCCCAACTATATAGATTGGTACCGTAATGTTTCTCATATTCGTGTAATCCATGATCTTAAAGCAAAGCCAGCTTCGTACAAGAGTATCCTCAAAGAGAAGCCTGCGGGTTTTGATAGATTAGTACGTATTATTTTGTTAATTTAGTTTAATATTATGGGTCAAAATAGAGTAATAACCGTTTGATGGTATGCTATGTTTTAAAACAGATGAACAGGTTCAAGCGTTTGTCGAAATGGTGCACTGATTGTATAAATTCCGGAGAGCCTGTTTCAATTGAGAAGATAAAAAAGCACCAATAGTTGATTGACAACGTTGACAATGAGGAATATGCATCTCAGTTCGGGGAAAAATTGCAAAAGAAACCTACAACCAAGGTGAACAAAAGAACTCGAGCGTCATCGAGCACTCAAGTTGATGAAACCAATGACGATGCTGGTCCAAGTCGTAGGGGTGGTAAAGGTCGCAAAATCAAAGCAAAAAGGAACAAGTAAACTTTCGATGTTGTAAACTCTTGATGTTTTTCGTAAACTTTATGGATAACTTTGTTTATGTTGGATTATGTCGGATTATGTCGTTTTCAAAGTTTGTGTCGGAATATTAGTTGTTACGTTATGTTTATGGATTAAGAATAGTTATTTTACACATTTTATGCATTTAACAATGACTCGCAAGCGAATCACATGAAGAGACATGAAAGTGTTGAATTTTGGAACACAATCGGAAGATAAGTTTATATATTAACCTACCGATTCTGGGGATGTTCCATTTTTTAGTCAGAATCGGTAGGGTTATATGTTATTAACCTACCGATTCTGGGGATTTTGCAAAATATTTGGTCAGAATCGGAGGATTGCTAATATACGTTTCTCTCCGATTATCACGTGTAAAGAAAACTTGTCTTTCGTATCCAAACAACACCACAATCGGAAGGTAAATGTGCACCTTCACTTCCGAATAACGATGTCGGTAGGTTTATTTGTAATGTTCCTTCCGAATATTCTATGTAAAAAAACTTTATTTTCTGCAACCAAACAACACCATAATCGGAAGGTAATTGTGCACATTGACTACCGAATATTGTCAATCGGTAGTTTTATGTTTTGTTAATTTCCGATTATTCTACCAAAAAACAACTATGGTTTCTGGAACCAAACAACACCATAATCGGAGGGTAAAGTTTCACATTGACTTCCGAATAAAATGAATCGGTAGGTTTAGTTTTTGTTAATATCTGATTATTCTGTGTGAAAGAACTTATGTTTCCTAAAACCAAATAACACCATAATCGGAAACAAAGTTGACACATAAGATAACTGAATATTTTAATCGGTAGTTTGCTTGACAAAATACGCTTCCGTTTCTTTATAATCGGAAATTTTTCATATTAATAATCCTCCGATTACATCCATTACATAAAGTTCAAACGACCTTAACCTTACAATTTCGTCAAAAGCACCTAAATCCATTCTCCTAATTGACCATAAAAGTATTAAAAAAAATCATAACGTCCAAACACCACAGAAATTGTCCCTCTTGATCTTGTAACATCCTTCATGTTCAAATCGTTTCTCGTAGAGGACCATATACCGACGATCAGCAAGATTTCTCTGAAATTATGAATGAGTAACAAGTTAGTACTAACTTATGTTAATGTGAGTCGGAGTTATAAAGATACTTACTCGTTTTTCATACGTCCACCAAGAAAAAGCGTCCCTAACAAATCGTTCTTCATCTTCAAGTTTGTCAATCTCCTTGTCGACCGCATCCTTTCTCATCTTAATGTCATTGGACGATCTTCGAATTCGATTACCATCTAACGCCTCAAATACCATTAGAATACGGTTCCATAACTGCTCTTCGGATTCCCGTTTGTGGAGCTTGTGAACACAATCATGAGCAGTTACCACAACCCACGCTCTATAAATAGCACAATCTTCTTCTTCGGCAAAAGCAATATCCATGTTTTTGGTTTTCAAAATTAGAACTCAAGAGAGGAAAGAGTTTGTTGCAATTGGGTTGATAGATATGAGTTTCTTTATATAGGTTTAGGGTCCAACGACTCTTTTTCTTTTTCCCAAAAACTACAACGGCTATTTCTTAAAGTTAGTTTAAACTGCAACGGCTAATTTGACGTAGGTGATATCTTGGGAAACCAATAATCGGTAGGTATGTAAGTTAGTATATCTACCGATTATGGTAGCTTTCAAAATTTAAAAAAAAATGGTTTTTGAAAAAACTCATTTTGGGGCAACCTATAATCGGTAGGTTGTGTAACCTATTCTCCTTACGATTATGGCTACATCCAAATCACGAACCACATGATTATTCCTGGCCCTGTACACTCGAAACCTATGGAATTTGGCAAGGGTTCGATCCGGGGCTCCTTATAATCGGTAGGTTTTTAAGTTGTTAATGCTACCGATTATGATAGATTTCAAAATTCATCACATGAAGGATTTTAGAAAAAAACTCATTTTGGGGCAACCCATATTCGGATGGTTTGGTAATATATGTAACTCCCGATTAACGCTGCATCCAAAAAACGAACCAAGTGGTTATGGCTGGCTGTGTACAGTCCAAACCTGTGAAATATGGCAAAGGTTGGATCTAGGGCTCGTTATAATCGGTAGGTTATATAATTATTTACCCTACCGATTATGGTAGATTTCAAAATTCATTACGTGAAGGATTTTAGGAAAAACTCATTTTGGAGCAACTTATAATCGGTAGTTTATGTAACCTACTAGGCTTCCGATTATGGCTACATCCACGGCTCAAGCCAAGTGGTTATGGTTGGCTCCGCACCCCTCAAAACCTTTGGAATTTTGGCCAGGATTGAATACGGGGCTCCTTATAATCGGTAGTCTTACAAGTTGGATAAGCTACCGATTATAAAAGGGATTATTGGCCGAAGTATCTACACAATAATCGGTAGGTATAATTTCAATTTAACCTACCGATTCACCTTTAACCTACCGATTATGGTGTTGCCTCCGATTATATAAGGGCATATTGGCCATTTCGAAAAATCGAAGATAAGGGGTAGCTTAGATTTACGTTTGGGTGACCTTTTTTATCTTTTAGTGTCGCCCCTAATTCTTTCGGGGTCGCCCCTAAAAGTGCTAGGTTTCATTGGGCCTCTTTTTCGTTGGGCTTTAAAATCAAGTGTCCGGTCAATTCCATTCTTCAAACGAGAATGCTTCTACCAACTGAAGTGGCAGACCTTCTAAATGTTCAAATGCAGTAAGCAATGTTGTATATCTACTGGTTAGCGTACAACAAATGCGTGGCATCTTTCAAATGTCTTAATCCGTGAATTTCATAAACATCAAAACCGCTTCAACAATTCAAAAGAAAACCCTTTATTCAATATTAGCAAGTAAGTTAAAGCATACCATCTGCCAATTGGTGAAAGCTGAGAGATATATTAACTGAAGTTTCTAAACTGTGGATGAAGAAGTTGGTTGTAAATGCACTTCACATTCAAATTAGACATAAAAAGCGCAATTGGTGAAAGCAGCAGTCAGCATTCCATACCAACATGCAAGCTGAAAAAAATCAGGATACTGCTAGCTAATGTAAGATTCGTTCCTAGAGGTCATTCAACATCTTTATCTTCGGCTAAGTACAACCAAATTGGCAGAACTATAGTCACTTCTACTCAGCATAGACTAGCTCAAGTGGGACCCATCTGGCCAAAGAACATAACAAAGCTCAAAATTATAATCCTACACCACACAAAACATCCATACAAGTACTCTCATCCACACAAAACATTCACTTCCACTTCCTCCCGTTCAGCAATAAACTCTGCCCTTCCAGCTGACAGTTCATATTCAAGTTCTGCAATAAAGAAAGAGGTACATTATATGAATTAGTCAAATGGGGTATCAGGCCTTCAAGAGTACACATATAGCTTTCAGGAATCAGGTCAGTCTAATCTCTGAAAATCGATTTCACATGCAAAGTCATCCGATTTTGCAGTCATAAAATGAATACGAATGTCATATAACAGATCAGTTGAGGGATAAAAAGTTGAGAACAGTATCAAATAATCCCTCTGTTTCAGGAAAAGAGATCCTTTTACTGTTTCAATTTGGACAGTTTCCAAGGAAACAACTTACCTAAAACAAAGGTAGTACTAGTAGTTTACAGAAATTAAAACTCACAAGACTGGCAAGTCGAGAAAGATTCGAGAGGTGAAGCTGCACGCTTCTTGGCCTAAGCTAGATGAGACTCGGTGCCCAAAGGAAAACACGTGCCAAAACAAAACTTCAACCAAGATAACAGGTTGAAAAGGGATATCTTAAAGCATGCACGAGTCCAACATATGCAGAAAATCTAACACAAGTGTTCAAAATCTCACAAGAGTAACCATATATATATGTCATCTTTTTCGGCAATTTAAACATGACTACTTCTAGAAAGAGACAAACATCTAAATTGTAAAATGTAGGATAACCATGTCAAGCTACTAATATCAAAACAAAATAAGAAACCTTGTACTGTATAGATAGATAAACAGCTACTCTTCTTCAAGAACTCAGGAACTTAAAGAGATTAGTTCGTCTTTATACTAAGGTTGTTAAATCGTGCAGAGAGCTCAGGGCCTATATCTATTAGGCATCATGAGCTTCAAGGGGTAGAAGCTGGTCTCAAGCTTGGTTGGGGTAGAATCTGGTCTCAAGCTTGTAAGCTTGCAAGTTTGGGTTCCGTTAATCCCCTTTCCTTTCCAAAATTAAAACCAAACAAAGCACAAATAACATCAGCAGCAACTTACATTTGAAGCGCATATGATCAGGTCTGGATGCTTCCCCTGGAAGCTTCCCCAAGTCTGCGAATGATTTGCATAGTAGGTGGCTTTTGTGAAGGAGCCTGCTTTGCTGGTGCCTTGTTTGTTGATCCTTTGTTTTCCGATGCCTTCGTTTCTTTATTCGATCTTCGCTATACTTTCTTTTAATCCCTTCATCTCACTTTCTAAATTCTTCAACTGAGTTCTTACTTCTTTTAATCCCATCATCTCACTTTCTAAATTCTCCAACTGAGTTCTTACTTCTTTAATCTCAGCCAGAAGATCTTTCAGGGAAACTTCCTGCGGGGCTTTTGTCAAGTAGCCCCGCAAGGACTGAAGGCGTTCCAGGACAAAACCGATCACTGCACCATATAAAACCATCCTCTGTAGCTGGTTTGATAAGTTCGACCCATATTGGGTGGCTTCATTAATAGTACTTGCGTAACCCTTTACCTCATTGACCCCCTGCACCACTGCCCATTGTGTTTCATCCAACATTTTCCGTGATAATTCTGCTTGAGAACCTGCGGGAGGCACTTGGGAACCTGCTGGAGGCTCCTTCTTTGCGTAACCCTTTACCTCATTGACCCCCTGCACCACTGCCCATTGTGATTCATCCAACATTTTCCGTGATAATTCTGCTTGAGAACCTGCGGGAGGCACTTGGGAACCTGCTGGAGGCTCCTTCTTTGCGTAACCCTTTACCTCATTGACCCCCTGCACCACTGCCCATTGTGATTCATCCAACATTTTCCGTGATAATTCTGCTTGAGAACCTGCGGGAGGCACTTGGGAACCTGCTGGAGGCTCCTTCTTTGGAGGGTCACAAAACCTCCTAATAACCTGCAAAAAGGAGGTGAAATTTCATCCTCTGATTATTCGCCTTTTTAAACAACACAATACACAGAATTTTCAATGCATGGGATCTAACTATCTGGTCACAAATACAGAGTACAGAACTCCTAATGATTCTCAACAAACAACACACAACTCCTAATGATTTTCAAAGATTCTGAGACTAGGATCCTTCCAGGCTTTTTAACTTGGCTTCCAACTCTTTCACCTTTACACGTAATTCTTCGTTCTCTGTCAACACTATCATGGTGTTGATTGTAAGTTTGAATATCTTCGAGGTTAACCCTCAAATTCAAACATGGTCTTTAAATACCTAATAGCAGTCCTCGCAGCATCCATTTGTTGTGTTGACAATTCTGTTTATTGTGTTGTTTAAAAAGAGCACACAATAGCAAGCACGGTTTGTTCCCTCAAGGAGTGTGAAAACTACTATCAAGAACTATCCAATCAAATTCAATATTTTTCAGAGATTGTTGTACTAAGAAAGTAATAACAAATTGATTCAAGCAAGTTTATAATAAAACGTAATCAAGAATATGGAAGTATTAGGGCCATGGAATCCGTTGTAAGCTATGTTTACTTATGTTCTATCACAAGGTCTCAGATTTACTCGTGCGAAGTTGCAAACCTAGCTACCAACACACGGAAGATATTTCATCAAGGATTATAGACAAGGGTTATCATAAAAGATTGTTTGTTCTCAACCTAAAAGGTAGATATCCTAAAAACTAAGCATACGTGGCATACATAGTCTTGGAATGATCATAAAACAATTAATACCTAGGTTATAGATGGAATGATGTTCTAGAATTCAACTATGCAATATACATGGCATAAGATATGAAAAACTCTTAAAACAATCAACCTCTTTTGAGAAACACAAACATCTTATTTTTGAGACCATTGTTTAAGAACACAAGCACCTTAACCTACAAGTTCATCCTTGACAACCCCCCCAAAACTTAATCCCTTCAATTTCAATGTTCATCAATCTGGATTTTGACCAACTCCTAAGTCTTAACAAAGATCTGGGTTCCACCAAATATAAACAACAAAATCTAAAGTCTATTTTCTAGTCTTGGTGGTCATATTCCAGTGCTACTATAGAGTAATGGTCATACTAGTTATTCACAAATTTCTGCATTTACATCTAAATCCAATCAAACCAGTTCAAATCAACTATTTCAGATCTAAAGTAATTAAAAACAAATTCCTCCTTCTCATACTACAAACCCATTTTCATCTTATACATAATGATTTCTGAAATCAATGCATTACTGGTCGTCACATATAAAACATCAAACTCAGAGAACACAAACAAGTTGGATAAAAATACCTGGTTTTTAGAGAAAGGAGTTTCTCCTACTCCTGTTTTTGCAACATTATAGTGTTGCATACATCTGGTAGAAGCAGATCTACACCTTGTTAAAGGAGCTCTTGAAAGCATCATCTTAACTTTCAGGATCTGAAATCAAGTTTACAGTTTCAGTGGTTTCCTTTTAAGGCCATAGAGTAGTGAGATAGAGGTGAAATAGATGTTTCAGTTTACTAAATGTCTGGTTATGGATAAGGGGCGCGCCAGTAAACTGGTGCACCCCAGTAAACTGGTACACCCCAGTAAATTTTTCAGAAGTCAGTTTGGCTGCCAAATTTCAAAACGACTTTCTAGAAGTCGATTGTCATAGATGGGGGAAGTAAATTGACTTGCAAATTTTTTGATAGGCACCTGGAACGTGGATATGGATGCTTGGAATTGCTGGACTCCCAGCCCTGTTAGAGTTCATGCAGATCCGGCTTCTTCCAAGTCACCATGTTGGCCTTACAGAAAGGTGTTCGCCTAGACGTCTTCTCTCTTCTAGTCTCATACCCTTTACACTCTGTAATGTTGCTTCATTTTCTTAATCAGTAATCTTAGGGAAGGGAGGAAGAAGCCAAAGTAATATTAAGAAAAATATACCTACCAAATGAGGTCGAAAAAGAGATTCAAGATCTGAAAGCCTCAGTTGAAAAAGAGATGACAAAAGAGGGCTCGTCAAAGAATATAACTTCATTGAGCTGTTGAAAACCAAGACTGTTGGAAGGAAACTTCAAGTAACCGAAAACACGGGAATTCTCCTCATTAGAGAGACTAATCTTCATATCAATCCATAGGGCATCTAAGAAGAAAACTCTCCAGAGCCTGCAGACAAAATACTTCAAACATGAATAATCACAAACATGGTAAAATAGCAACAGCAAAAAAGTGAGTAGAGGAGGAAATAACAAGATACCAGCAAAAAGCACCTGCAGACTGTATTCGCGCAGCTCTTCGTCATTTTCTGATGCACTTGTGCAGTAATTAATCAACACAGGATCAGTGTCTCCAAGATGCACTAGTACAAACCTTCACAAAGGCCACGTTTTTTGGTTTACAACCTAGCCACATTTCAGATTATTTGCGTGGCTACTAGTCATAGGTATATCTATAGCCACGTTTTATGTTACCCTGTAGCCATAGTGCACCATTTGGTCATGGGTTTAAACCTAATCCCATCAGTTGTAGCCATAAGGCACCTTCTGGTCATGGGTTTAAGTATAAACCCATCACTTGTAGCCATATGTGAGAATATGGCCACATTAAGCAATTATGTACGTTTCGAATTTATAAGTTGGCTTTAGACACGCCTATTAACTCGTGACGGAAAGGAATCTAATTAAGCCACTATGATTTGTTTATGTGTCCAAAGGAGGTTCATTAGACAAATCTTGTGACCGAGACAAAAGACTCTCCATGGACATCCGCGATAAGGTCAGGGTATAATATATGCGCTTAATTTGTAAACACGGCAAACACAAATACAATTCAGCATTTAGTGGAGTAATGTTTTGCAATTACTCTGTGTAAGCAAGTGTTGCCAAGTATTGATGAGCCGATAACATCTTCATTCTAATACATGATTGGCGAGCTTAGATTTCATAAAAAGTTTGAAATTGTTACAAAATACAACGTACCATTCCAAAACACATCAAATTTAGACGAGCTTAGATTAATTTCATCGAAAAAAGATGTTTAAACGAGATTTTTCAATCGCATACTATTACATTTACTTTTCTGAAAATGCAGGCAACTTAATGTATGCATCCTTTGTTGATTAACAGACGTGAGGATAAATTGGTTCACGGGAAAAGAGACGAAAAACGTAACTGCAGAGGATTTTTTTCTTACCAAGTCAGACTTTGCAATACCGCAAAGGGATAGCAAGTATTTTCAAACACCTTCAACCTATTTTTCAGAATGTTATTTCGTAGATTTCAGAATTGACACTTTTGTTGTAGTCGTTTACTCGCATAAGAAAAGTGTATGCTGCAGATACATGCCGTGTATGTTGCAGATACAGGCCTCATATCATCCACTGTATCCTAAGTAAGTCCGTTACAAATTTACACTCGAAAGATAAAGTTTTATCATCCAGTGCAGGGTTGAAAGTTTTAAAAGATGGGATGAAATTAACATCCATAAAAATGTTGCTACATCCCCTGCAATATATAAAAATATCAATTTTGTAAGATAAAAAACAGACCCAAGTGAAAAGCATCTTCGACCATAATTTGCTATGAAGTGGAGTCGTTTATGTTTACAAAATCCCAAGATATATAAAAAAACATAAAAAAATGCTTACCCTTAAACAAGTTGGTTGATAAACGTATGTCAAAATTTGAAGTTTTAAAGAGAATGATGAACCATACACTGTATCTTAAGTCTGTCAAAACCAGGAGCCACAAACACCTTCAGGGGTTCTAAGGTGAAAAACAACAGGTGCCAAAGAGAATATGCCTGAACTTCACACGCTCGGGGCGTCTCTTTCTCACATTGACAACACACCTGGTGCAGTAAATTTGGTTTAACACATAGTTGTTGCTATTGATAAGGTTTAAATTTCCCAAAGATCCCTCAAGAGTTTTGCACTTCTTTCGAAGACCTTTGAAAACCTAAAGCGCACAATATATGTTCAGTAAAGGAAGAATCTCAAAACAACATAATAATGGATGAGGATCAACTGCAGTTAAACAAAACATTCCAAGCGCATGCATGTGCAGTACACAACTTATATGAAATTAAGAGAACAAAGCAAGAACCTGAATAGAGACAGGGATCTGTTAATCTTTCTTAAGTAGTAAAATCTAGAGATTTCTTGGAAGGGATTGTTAAGTTAAACTAGCGCTAACCATAAACAAGATTAAACAATAAGCATCCTATTAAAATTTAAAAAGAAAATAAGTAGGCATCTAGTTTCTTATCACTATGTAAAATGATATAGGTATGAACTTCACTAATAATTCATATCAAATGCTAAACTGTAAAGATGCAACCAGCTGAAATTGAAAAATTGAAAAATCTGTTGGCATTCATATTTTGGTCTATTAAGTGGTCAGAAATTAAATTCACAAGAAAGGCAAAAATGACTCTATTAGACAACAATTAAGGATTTGTAGAGGACTATTTCTAAATTGTAAAGCAAATAAAAAATTATACTCATCTCGATTCAAACATAATCCATGGAAAACCTATAGTTTAGATATGAAAAATACTTTCTAGTCCAGCAATCGTCAATTTTTCAACCTAATTTGATGTAAGCACAAAAAGAACATCTACAGGATGCAGTGCAATTGCTAGAGTCGTTAAATTTGTGAGTGGCTGTTTATTAGCTCCATACTGACTACCTATTTGGTTATATCTTTCATAAATGTTTCTGTTTTCACATTTAATCAAAAGATTATTTTGACACATTAATCACGCAGAAAACTGGGAGAGACAACCAAAGAGTTATAATTTAAAATAATTTACAAAAACTAAAATAATTTACAAAAACTAGAGAACAATAATGCTTTTCTATTCAAGTAAGGAAGTGATATTTCACGGAATTTGGCCTCCGTAAGCTTGTCCACATATGAAAACATGGATAAACTATCATTTCATTCTTTTACTGTGAATCCACCTCACAAGTGATTCTTGACGAGCGATAGAGACTCGTTAGGCTAGGTGAATTTCAATTATGTTTAAAAATAGAGGAACTACTCTGGTAAGGTCTTTCTTAGTAATCAAATAACCATTGGGATAGTGTCGGGGCTCAGCATGCTAAGACCAAAATACATCTCTGGTATTATAACCAAGAGCACTTAAAGATTGTTTAACATAATTTTAGCACCTTACAATCAAAAACAAAAGTGAAAGGTGAAAAGTTGACCCATAGTGATTGAATTGCAATAAGGTTTCGGTATTAAGTATTATGACTGTGAAGCGTAACAGGTGGGATATTGATTATGAAGATGAAGTGAAAGCTCCCCCGCAAGGGAAGATTACAAGGGAATGGTGGTGGGTGGGACCTTTATGGTCTAACTACTCGATGACATGATATAACTAAGTAGAATCCTTCATATTAAGTAGTAATTCCGTCTTGTTACTCATACTTTATTTATCTTGCCCTACCCACATTTTATGTCCATGTAACTAAGTGAAAAACCCCTAACAGTTTGCTCCTCCCCTTATTCAAAAAAAAAAAAAGCATATGATACAATAGGATCGCCCTTATACAGAACCAACAATGTAAAATCTCCGATCGCGGCAATTTTTCATATACCTAAAAACAGCAGTTGCATCTATCCCCTCCATTCTGAAAAAGAAAAAAAAAATACTGCAGATTAAAATGATTTTCTAAATGCTTATTAATAAATGAATTGAAACAAAAAGATACAAAGAAAATGAAGAGAAACGTTCTGCCAATAAATGTTATTATGCATCTGAAAACCCAGAAGAATAACATAAGAAATCTAGTACATTTTCATTTATTTTTGAAAGGCAATGAAATCTAATACAGCTACCCTAATGATGATAAGACCCCAAATAATACAAAACATAACAAACTTTAGATTAGCAAGACAAGTAAATAAGATAATCGAAACCCTAATTCATCAAATCTGGAGAAATAAGAAATTGTTGAGATAAATTAAAAATCCATAAATCGCTATCAATAATAAGAAGAGACATTTGATTCAGTCACGAGCATCAATTGAATGAAATTGAAAGTGTTCCACATATCGCTGTGTATGAGATTTGATTTTTTTAGCAGAGAATTGAACATAAGAAAGAAATTTTGAGTTTGGGTGGCAGCATTAGAAGAGCAGAAGAAAATAAAGCAAGAAACTAAGGCCCAGACGCTAGGTTTATTAGTGGTTCTTTTAGTATAGTTGATGTAGAAGAGATGCAGAGTTCTCACAGACCGCCTAGTTTAGGGTTTTTAGAGAGTTTTTTTTTTTTTTCCTTTTTCTGAAGTATCGTAGAGAGATATAGAGAAGAAAGAGATTTCCTCCCAAAATTCTTTTGGCGGGACACATTAGGTAGCGCGCCAAAACTACCGCCGACTCTTTTCAACTCAATATTTTCTTGGGAGTCAAATGAAGGCCGAGTTTGGTAATGCTTATTTTTTTTCAAAAGCACTTTTAAAACTTATACTACCTCCGTCCCACTATTAGTTGACCTAGTAGCACAATTTAAAAATGATTTATTTCTCAAACTATACCACGGATATTTGTAAATTTTATATCATTGGAAAGAATTTTAAAACACCTACGTAACGAGTATAAATATGAATATCAAATTATATAAAATCAACTATTAATTAGACAAAATTAAAAAACAACTAGGTCATCTAATAGTGGGACGGAGGGAGTATATGTCAATAAATTTTGAAGTTGGTGTTTGGTAAAAAAAAATTAAAGTGCTTTTTATCCAAAACACTTCCCAAATTCCTCAATTTTTAAAAGCTGTGGAGGAGGAGCTTTTAAAAGCTACAAAAGCATAAGCTGTGGTCCCACATAAATTTAATGGTTGATTTATCTTTTTTATCCCTACTTTATTTTATAAATGACAAAAGTTACCCTTAAATTTATATACAATCAATTTTTTACTATTTCTTATATTGCATTCTTTAAATATTATTATTTTTTATTATCTAACTATTTTACATACCATTTATTTAATTTGTCAACAGTAGAAATAAAAACAAATATTAAATAATTACTTAATTTTAGTTTCATTTTTTGCTTGAATAATTACTTAATTTGTCAACAGTAAAAATAAAAACAAATATTAAATAATTACTTAATTGTTAAGTAAAATAATAATGATAGTGGTAATTAGTATGAACATTAATATTATATAGTAAAAAAATTAATTATTTTTAAACCCAATAAAATTGAATAAAACTACCACGAGTGATATGTCTGTTTTTGTCATTTGTTACAACAACAATGGTTGAATCTGAAATTTTACCAAACACATTTTAATTGCTTTTTTAATCAGCTTCAACTTTAATTAATATTTTACCAAACGTCTAACTGTTTTTTTTCTCACAGCACAGCACAGCAACGCAAAGCAGAAAAGTGCTTTTACAAAAGGTGCAGCAATACCAAACTAAACCTTCCGTACGAAAGGTTGTATTCAATTAAGAGTCAATTAAATAGTCAACGAAAGGTATTGTCTCCCACTGTCCCACATATGTTTTAATCGAGAAGGAAACAACACGTCCCAGGGTTAAGAATTTTTGTATAATTTTCTCTCGCAATCTCTTTCCTTCCGCAAAAGATCTAGAAAAAAAGAAGCCACAGCCGCCCGCAGTTCTCTTCTTCACAGAACCAAAGACTTTTCTAGTTTAATCGTTTTTCTTTGTCTAAATCGGAACCTGGAACACCTCATTCTTGTCTCGGTAAAAAACCTAACTATTTCTTCTTAGTAAAAGCTATCATGTCTAGGTTACCATTTTCAGTTTTCTCTCTATCATTCTTTCTCTGAAGAATAAAAGGTTTTTTTTTGAAAGATATTTAGTGAAGAAGATTAATATATCGGACGATCTTTCCTTTGAGGTCCGTTTTCTGTAAGGAAAGGATTTTACATATGGGATTCATTTATTTTCTTCTTCTTTAATTGTGTCAAATTTTGGGTTTTAGGTTTTTTTCTTATGGCGATGATAATAATGATGGGTTGTTGTTGTTGTTCTTTTTTGTTCATGGTCAAATTTTCTTCTGTATCTGAGAATCTGAGATGTGTATACGGCAATAGAGGAGTCGATTTAAGAAATTTACGGTATATGAATTCTAAATTTTTTCTAAATCTTAACTGAAACTTGCATTAAATCTGAAATCTTGACTAAAATTGAGACAAATGTTTTGTTTCTTCGCAGGCGGACTTCATGACGAGCTGATGATGGAGACATGGATCCTACTGTATGTTTTTTTGTTTTTGTTTTTTTTAATTATGGCTTTATTTGATGATTTTAGTATACTTAGGTTTTTATATTCACATCTATATCATTTAATTTCTGTCTTGGCTGTAAAATTTCTTTTTGTAGAAATTCCATAAAAATAGGCTCAATTTGAAAGAGTTTAAAGCATATCGCCGTCTAGTAAGTCAATTCGGCACATGTTTTCTCTAGCGATTTGTTTATGAATTTATCTGAATCCTTTATGTTTTTCGCTTGTCCGGGAAAAAATACTCATAAGGGAACATAGTCCAAGCAGTTGTTTGGTGGTTTTGCAGCGAAAAGGATCATTGCCGTCTCATGGAGCTGAACATTTCGATAATGACATCCCACAAGAAAGGAAAGAAAATATACATTCTGCCTATCCTGTTGAGCTCTGGTAGCAGTCACACTTGTGTGGATTAAAGACAATAAAGGTTGAGAATTGGGTTTTGGAATATCTCTTTTGCATAATGAATCTTTTTGTTGGTACATTTACAGTATAGGGACAAGTTTCCCACTGGAAGAACATGTGTAACCATAATCAAGGTTAAACTTATACGGTTTCTTAACTTTCTAAAGTAGTTGTTGTTGCTATTCCTTCTTTTTCTTGTTGCATTCACAACCATTCCCTGTATTTTGGTTTCTTGTAGAGTTAGGAACTGACTGACTGATGGCTCATGTGTTTGATTTTTGTAGGTCTTGGCTGTAGCATCTTTCAACAACAGTAGCAGTCCAAGAAATGCAGTTTGCAAGAATGGCTGCTAGCCTAACTATGCAACCAAAACAAGTAAATAGTGGAAGTGCACACATTAAGTGGCTCCACTAATCGTCTAGTTAAAGTTTCTCAAGAGAGCAGTAACAAACAAACCTGCTGATCCAATACTGGAGTGCACCTTAGAATGAGATAGAAGCGGTAAAATTAGTCTTCAGAGTCTCTTTAAATTTCAATCTTTGCTTGTACAACCATGTAATTGTTCCATTTGGGAGAAGGGATACCATGTTGGTTGCTTGAGGGACCATGGGTTGTATCATGCGTGATTTGAAGGTAAGTTCTATCTCATTTCTATGTTTGATTGAGGTTTATCTTAAAACTTACTGCATTCTGGAACACAGGAATTACCAAAGTTGGGATGGTTTTGAGTATGGCCCAACTTCAATAGGGATAAATGCAACAATGTTAGTATTTGAAGTACATCCCTAGGAGACGGTCCAGTTGTTACGGGCTTTTGAAGCCGATGGTTAGATTGTGATTTTTTATAATCTTGAGGTTATCAAAGGAACTTCTGCTAAATCAATTGCACCATTCCCAGTTGGTTGCCTGCTTCAATGTTGATTCCCACGCTGCTGCAAAAGAGTCTATGGTTTAATGTCTTCAAATTTAGTGTTTTTATATTTTAATTGCCAGGGTTTGAGTTTTAGTTTCAGTTTCGGATCTGTGTGATGTAAATGTTGTATAGTTTTTGTGTTATGTCATTAATAATAAAGTGAATCTTTCAAGCCAACTAAAGTATTTACAAGATCTTTTTTCCTTTTCCTTTTGGTTTCAGTTTTCGTTTTGGTTTTAGGATTTCACTTTTGTTTCTCTCTTCGATTTGGTTTCTGGATATGAGAGCTAACGTATCTATAAGGTCATGACTTTGCCACGTTAAAATGAATTTGCATGTCTAAATGATAGGGGATGACCACGGTTTAAATAAATCATGTGGCTACGTTAAATTGAATTTGCGTGTCTAAATGATGGGGATGATCACGCTTTAAATAAATTCATGTGGATTTTGGGAAAATTATAGCCACGTCGAAACCATATACCATGACCACAAATAATTTCTTGTCACAGTTCAACTGATTTTTGGTGTCTTAAAGGTAAATAATGGCCACACTTAATAATGTTTATGTGTCCATAAAAAGTTTATCGCCATGGTCCTACAAATTCAGCGTAGCTGTAACTTATGAATTGGCCATGGTCAAAATAAAATCCATGTGGCTTTAAGGTAAGTTGCAGCCATGTTCAAATCAAATTGCGTGTCTATATGGATCCTATGGCCATGGTGATAGTAAAAATGCTTAACTACAAACAAAATAATTAGTACCATATAGACACAGTTATTGAGGTATGGCCATGGTAAATCATATTTTATAGTCACTCAAATTTTATGTGGCCATAAAGGTACCTCTTTGTCACGGCACCTGATGCCACATTTTTGGAGTGAAAAAAATCCATGACCAAATGCCTATGGACACAATAATTAAGTGTGGCTTATGTGAAGATTTGTACTAGTGATGTGGTCCAAAACGATATCCAACGGATCGACTGGCATACCAGGTTATTGGTTCATTTACACCCCAAATGAAAATCAAGTACATGCAATCCAGTAAGAAGTAACCTAAGCTAAGTAAAAAATAAAGTGGTGCTACCAAGTTCTAATGTTAGGCAAATGATTCAAAACAGCATCCTCATTGTTACCCAACTATGACTTTAGATTTTTTTGAAAACAGACCAGAAAAAACAAAGAAAGTTACAGGTCTAAAGAATACTCATCTAGCAGACGAGAAATACAAGAAGGAGGAGAGGATAACCACTTGGTAGAACTGTGGTTATTTACAGCAAATGCAGCTAAGGAATGAGCCACTTCATTGGCTTCCTTTTTGATAAAACTAAATTCCGCAGAACTAAACTGAAGTAAATATTCCCTGATTCTAGAGATATAGTTGTTAATACACCAAGGGAAGATAGTATGGTTGTACCTCAGGGTATTAATCACAGAAAGTGAGTCTCCTTCAAGAATAATATGTGTAAAACCACTACTTCTGGCTAGCTCCACACCGACAAGAGCGCCATGAGCCTCAGCTTCAATAGGCGAGCTATACTCTAATTCATAAGTCTGACAACCTCTAAACCCAGCATTGCTATCAAAAGCAATAGCTGCGCAGGCGTATCCTCTATTCCCTGTTGCACCATCAAAATTGATTTTAATCTTGGATAGAGGGGGAGGGGTCCAGCTTACCTTTTGAGCCTCCAGCAGGTTCTGTTCAGTAGGTATAGCATTCTTATCTTGCAAGCTCAGGTCCATA
The DNA here is from genome assembly GCA_023531295.1 of Papaver armeniacum. Lineage (NCBI taxonomy): Eukaryota > Viridiplantae > Streptophyta > Magnoliopsida > Ranunculales > Papaveraceae > Papaver > Papaver armeniacum. The sequence goes on from JAJJWW010018993.1 coordinate 95,982, forward strand.
TTATACCAATATGAGGTGTCTCGAAGTATAGCCCATATATTAATCTTTCCCTTGTTGAAGACAACATCATTCCTAGTCTTCCATAAAATCCAGAAAAGGCAAGCACCCATCTTCAATCTATCATAATTATCACCTTCAGCCATCCACCTCTCGATAAGCTCTTTAACTGACATATTAGGGTTCTCTCTGGTTCGAATACTTAGTGGTGAAGCGAATAACACAACTTGGGTGACCTGACAGTATAGAAATAGGTGATCTACAGTCTCCACAGCTTGATGGCACAGCTTACATTCAGGGTTAATCCCATTTACGATCTTCATCAGTCTACTACCCAAAGCCAAACCATTGTTTAAGAGTCTCCATATAAATAAATGGATATTTGGTGGAAGAGACTTTATCAACCAACTTTTTCCAAAACCTAGTGTTGATACGGCTACTAGACGAAGAAGGTAAGCTATCTTGTAGAGTTTTCGAAAGGATTTAGTTGAGAAAGTACCGTTAGGGTGGTGAATCCACAAAAAGCTTATCCTTCTTCGCGCTCCACTTGCTCATTTGGTATATGGATATCCAAGATTTTACTTACTTCATTAGGGGTGAAGAGCTGCAGTAGTTTGTTAACATCCCATCTATTTGGATTCTTCAGAAGGAGATCGCTGACTTTGGAGTTTGAGCTGTCGACATTGGTACTCATCATCGGAGCTTTATTCTGCAGATTTGGCACACATTGATCATTTCTTATGTCGATTTGTTCTCCATTTCCAACAACCAGCAGAAAGACCCATCCCGCATATCGATTCTACAGTTCAAAGATTGCAGTCCAGGTGGAAGAGCATTTATAAGGTTTCTTCACATTCCAGAAATTTCTATTGTTCAAGTACTTGGCTCTCTCTGAACCCACGGACAGTCCTCCTGATTTAGAAATTTCCATATCAACTTTGCAATCATAGCCCTATTTAGATGTTGAAGAGATCTTATACCTAGGCCCCCCTGCTCTTTTGGTTTCTCAAACTGATCCCAGTTGATAAGATGAATTTTTCGTTTCTCTTTTGCATGCCCCCACCAGAAATTTCGCATCGTCCTTATAAGAGTTGCTGATCGCTGTCGTAAGCGACACAAATATAATTACACTTTCTTACTACTCAAAATATAAATATAGCAAGGGCAAGAAAGGATCGATCCCACAGAGAGGTCTAGGTTGTCAAATTGTTTAGGTTCCCTATAAATAACACCGGTAGTTTTGTGATTATAATAAACTAAATAAAATAAAATCAAATAAAGAAATAAGCAAACAAAGAAGATAGAAGAGATATTGGTTAAGGATTTCGTTTTCATTCACTAACATGCTTTTCACAATAACTAGAATTGATATTTTAATCTCAACTTTTATCAAAGACCCTAGAATACCTTGATCGCAAGAATATCCCGCAAACCTCCTCATGTCATCAACAAACACATTAAAAGATGCGAATATGAATTCTACCTAAAGGAACAACCTAACGTGTAAAAGCACTAATCAAGTTTAATTCCCTAGATGCGTTAAGTTCTATGAAATCAGGCCAATCAAAGCAATCGAACGTGGAAAGCGCACTAATCCGATTTAACAAAGGTTACGATTCACATATGATCATAAGAATATATCACTACAAACTATAATCATATTATGCTACTTGTATCCAAGGAATATCACTTTTGCGTATAATAAACCTTAAACTAGCAATAGATGTGATTAGAAGTTCTACCAATTTGCAACTTGACAAAACAATCAATCAATCATGAAACAATATTTCCAGAGAATTGCAAACGATAATTATGAGACAAAACTAATATATTGAATCAAAGAATCATGCTTTGTGAAATCCAACTATTCCATAACCAATAATAAACTTAGGTACTCATATTCAAGGAGTTCATCACAAGAAGAAAGAGAAGTTTCATGTTCTAAACCCTAGAATAAAGTAGAAGAGATAATAAAAAACGTTGTTCCCCAAAAATTGTAGAAGTCTTCCCTTTTGTAGTCTTTTTCTCCTTCCAAAACTAGGTTTTGTCTTCAAAGTCCATTAGTTAGAAATTCACCCGGCCCACCATGGAGAGAAACCCGTGTAGAAATTATGTCCCAAAAACGCTCGCCGGAAAAACGGGATTATGGCGGAATCCCTTTAGGAATAGTCGCGGAAAGTGTCTCGGGTGGCCAAGCAAAGTCAAACCGGTCATAGGTCAACGGGTCGAACGGTCGGGTCGGATCGGGTCAAGGCACCGAGTCGAAACGGGTCAAGTCGGGGTCGGTCGGATGGAGTCGAGGTTCGCCTTGGGCGATTTAACTTAGCCGAGCCGGGCCATTGCATTGAGGCCATACTGGGCACACAATCATTGTGCTTCGATTGAAAAAATCCCGCCTGTAACCTTGCTCGGCCCATCAATTTGCCAGCCATCATGGCCCCGGGCGCAATTGCATCAAGACCTCCATATAGCGGCAGACTTTACTTCTCCGGCTCTATTCGGTTAGCACCACAGTCTGGACCTCCACCACTCCTCAAAGAAACAGCTCAGTCCTTGCCTTCAATGCATTGCAACTTCATTCCATGTAGCTCACTCACAGGCCCCTCGTAACTCTCACCAAAAGCCACCACCACTGGGAACTTTCTTGCTCATCTCACATAACACACCACTGGACCCATTCGCACATTACGCATCTCTGACTCAACCGAACCACTATTGTTCTTTGCAACATCGGTTATAACCCATAATTCCATATCTCCTCGCCACGACTCCCTTGTAGCTCTAGTTCCAACACCGAATTAAGGCATCAACTCCTCCATCTTAGCCGGACAAACATACCTACACAAAGATCACGGGCTAGCCATTTATCATCATGCCAGCAGCAACACAATCCTTTCACCTGCCGCAGGACTTCGAATCATCCTTAGCATCACCAGAGACCACCATTAACACCAGATCACTCGGCCATTCATTGTACTTGTACTCCAGCTTCATTCTATGCCTGCACCTACACTTGGGTCTTCACCATTACAGGCCACAGCAACTCCAGCCATACCAATTGCTGCTCTGAACTTGAATCAACACAGACTCACTCTCCCTCTCAGTCCAACACAAGCCTAGCATTCAGCTGCCATATCAAACCTTCAGCTCCACCTGCCATTCCTAGCATACATCTATAGCATACACTTCATTCCATTCCAGTGCCACTAATGCTTCCAGCTGCAATTCAGATACCAACACCTGACCACTAAACCTTGACAACAGCATCTCCTTCATACCCATCTTGTTCAGTTCCTGCTCTTGCAATCCACTCTGCCAATCCCATTGCAGTCCCACAATCTCTGTAACTTCTTCACATCTCATTTGTGGCAGCTTGTGGCTTCTCCATAAGCTTACGCTTCGTAGCTTCATTCAAGCAATGCCTGGATATTACCAAGCTACACAACACAAGTAATGACCCGCAACTCCACTTGCAATTTCAGGTCATCATCATTGCAAAGACACCTGGCAGCCCCCCGCATCGGATGCATAGCTCGCTCATTGCCTTCACTGCTCAAGACCCCTTCTGACATCACCCATCTCTTGCAGTTTCTCAAGCACAATTCCATTTGTTGCCAGCACCAGCCTCAAGAGCTTCTACTATTCTCTCCACTGGCTCACTGCTTCAACCTCAGTTCTTGCACATCATGACCATTACTCGAAGCTTCAACTTGGCAGACACAATTGCTCCCTTGAATTCAAATCCAGTTCTAACCAACAACTCCACCAGCAAATCCTGTCAATCACCAACACCACCAACACAGCCCTTATTCCATTTCGATCTTGATCAATCAGCAAACATCACTGTCTTCAATTTCTTCTTGAAATCAACCAGATTCCACCATCAAAACCCTAATTCAATCTTGAGCAGTTCTCTGCCAAATCTCAATTCAATTCAGACCCAGTTGTAAAACCATGTGAACTTGTAAAACCCCTCTTTAATCCTCACCATTTCTTCGATCAGAATCAAGATCCAGTGATGGCAGATTCTTTTCTTCACAAATTAACAACAAACCCTAATAACTCGACCCATCACCCTGTAACTTCATCGCGTCTGATTTCTCTCAACTCAGATGCAAAAGTAAATCAGTAAATCTCTCAAGTTTCTCTGAGCTTCATCAATATCTGAAATTTCACAGCAGCCATTACTCCCTTATTAATTCAGGTGGAAATGAGAAACTAATTGAGAAAGAACTCTCTTCTCTGGTTTCGAGTTGGATAGATAAGGAACATGATATTGGTACTCAGGCATTCCTGATAAGGGTTAACCAAATTTCTAACCCCCTATCTTCAGCTGGTCTGCCTTTAGCACTCCTCCAAATAGGGTTGCCCCTTAAGCTTGATTAGGCTCCAGATAACACATGCTTGTGAAATGACACTCTTGCCCTTATTGCTTATGAGTTCTTGTTTTGCCCATAACTTCTTCATACGAACTCAGAATGACTCCGTTCTTTCGCCATTGCCTTCATCTTCTCGTCCTCTACACAATGAAAAGTAGAAATCTTGTATTTGAATGAGTTCCAATTGGTCTTTTTGCTCCAAATGACTCCATTGCACCTAATAAACTCAAAAGCACACATAAGATACATAATTTACAAGAAAACTCGCAAAGAAAGCATAAATACTAGCTATTAAATACGGTGTATTCTACACCTATCAGTTGCCAGAGTCCTCTTCGGAATGAGAGAAGTAGCCATATAGTATAGAGGGATCGTACCAAGGTGATTGATTAATATAGTTCTTCCTGCATGTGAGAAATGGTTTCTCTTCCATCCTGCCATCTTTGAATCAAATTTATCATTTAGAAAATCAAATGAAGCATTTATGTAGGCTGGTTTAAGTAAACAATGCCCAAGATACTTATCAGTAATATTCATTTGTTTAACCCCCAATCTGTGAGATATCTCCATTCTTCTGTCAGGCTCGACACCCTTACTAAAGTGAATAGCAGAATTTTGCATATTGGCAGATTGTCAGGACCATGCAAAGCATAAGTATTAAGAATTTGTTGCGAGTGTTTACTGTCTTATCATCCAAGGTGCCGAAGAGGACCATGCAGCACAAGTATTAAGAAAGTCCTTGAGAGCATAGAATAAATAAATACGGGGACAAGGGGCAACCTTGCCGTAGCCCTCTCTCACTAGTGAAAAAACCTTCCGCTTGACCATTAACTAATAAGGAGAAAGAGGCAGTTGAAACACATTTCGTTATGAGTTCATGGGTCTTGCCAATAATTCCAAAAGATTTAAGGCAATGACTAAGAAATCTCCAACTGACTTTGTCGTAAGCCTTACTAATATCAATTTTCAGAGCGCAAGAGCCAATAACAGATGAAGCATCAGACATGGAGTGAAGAATTTCTTTAGCAGCAACGATCTGTGTCTACCAATTTATTCAGATGCACTTTTAGTCTTTGGGCTATGACTTTAGATGATTGATTCAACCTAATCAAAAATAACTTTCTGTAATAAATAAATATCCAGGATATTTTTTTGCATGGAAAATTATTATGCCAATAATTCAATTCATAATATCGGACCTACAGATCTGACAGACTTACCTTAGAGCACCAACCATCTGAATGTTTGTTCGAATCATTTCAAAATTTTGACTTTTGTTTTTCAAGAGCTGCACTACTTTTACAGTAGCTGTTGCTAACATATCACCTGACAAGCTTGAAGCAAGGGATGCTAGAAGAGAAAGGATGTTGTTAGATTCTCAGTAATGAGAAATGAGTGTTACTTACCATATCAAGATTAAGAGATGCAGCCTACCAATGCATGAAATGGCCTTCTTCCTGACACTGGTTTGATTGGAACTCAGTTGCGATAAGAGTGAATTGTGAATTTAACAGCAACCCATGGTCAGCTTTTATAAGATTCCCAATGTATGAAATGGCCTTCTTCTTCCTGACACTGGCTTGATTGGAATTAACAACAACCCATGGTCAGCTTTCATAAGATTCCCAAATCTGTGTACAACATCACAGAGAATATTGAAGCACCCACACCTGATCTCTGTGGTCATACCCTGGAAACACGCAACAACCTAGATTAGAAAGTTGCAGAATCGTGATTTTCAATTGAAAAAAAGAACTCTTTTTATCTTTTTAGTATGAAGAGTAAAACATAGCAGCGGAACAAGAAACTATGAAAAGATGAACCCGAAAACCTATGTTGTACTCAAGCGCCCGAGGAACCAGATTTTCCGCTACTTAGGCGCCTCGCAGAAAGGTTAGGCGCTAGCCTAAGCGCCAAAGGCGCCTTTACTTTCTCTGTTTCCTTTTTAATCAAAATCACAGACGTTAGCACCAGAATACATGGAAAGTCTTTAAGGGATTAAATGTTAAGACGTAATACATGGAAAGTCTATAAATATTTATAAAGATAAAGATATTCGAACAGTAAGGATACAGGATACAAAAAGATTACAAAGATCTCGCATGGACAGCAAGAGAACATAATATAAAGATACACAAGATATTCCTACACCTAGAGTACAGCATACAAAGATTACGAGATCTTTTAGACCAGAACAATTTGGAAACTTGCAACAATTAGAGTTAGGTGGACTTTGCAGTCATTGCCCACAGCTCCAACAGAAGATCAAAGTATGGAAACTTTATATAATAGTGAAATATCAATATTAATGGAAAATAATCACCATCGACAATCAATGATAAAACAAAGAGTCATTAATGGAAAATAATCACTGTAGACAATCAATGATAAAAATATGGAAACAAAGATTAATCAAGTTGGAATAACGTGATTAATGATCAAGTTTTAAGGAAATAACGTGAAGTAATTGATGTAGATTTAAGGGAAGCTGGTCTTACAGCTTCCCAAAATATATTTTCTTTCCTTAGCAGAAAGTCTCGGCTTTTTCTCATGCATTTTTCTTCTCACGTGGTTTCCTGTTTCTATACAAACTCTTGTATTATTCTTCCACCAGCAGATCCTGGATTGGTACTGCGCATAAATTCCAAGTCAAACAGAACGGATATTCTTCCATGTTTAAGTGAATATTCTATTCTTCCCTTTTTAGTCGAGAATCACTTTAAATCCATGTTTAAGTGAATATTCTATTCTTCCCTTTTTAGTCGAGAATCACTTTAAATCTCCTATGTTTTCAAATCTTGAAACTAAGCTTCCCTGTTTTATCTCCACCAATTAATCCCAAGACAATCCCATGAAAACCTCCAACTACATCTCGTCCAAAATCTAGCCAGAAAACATGCAGACGAACAAAAATTTTTCTCTCCATATTGTAGTTCTAAAGAAGTCGGGTATGATGACAGTGGTAATGGATTCTCTTGGGACTGTGTTCTTTTAGATATTTAACAACTCAGTGGTATAGAAATATGTCATTGAAATATCTAAGAGAGCATAAATTGTATTAGTGATCGCCTTAGGCGACGGGATTGGCGCCTCGCCTCGCCTAGCGCCTAATACAACATAGCCGAAAACAAACCCACACAAGTTAAAATAGATAAAACTAGTAGGATACATTGAAGTGAGGATGCAGTGTGAGTGTCTATAAGAACATTAAGAAACTTTAAAGATCGCCAAAAATGATCAATCAAAACTTACATCAGTAGTTATTCCCATAACTAGTTGTGGCGAAAGAGATACAAGAATGCGTTGTGCAACAATTGTCGAAGTGATTTATGAAACTATTGTCTTCATGGTGTCTCGATCTTGATCATTCCCGTTTAATTATTTATCACACTGACTTCTCGGTCATTTCCAACACTTTGTTCCCTCGCTGACCTTCTTCACCAATGGAGCTAGACTGCAGAAGAAAAAAAAAACAAGCCTCTCCCAACTGGAGTAGTTAGTTAGTCAGAAATGATTCTATCATGTATCCGCAATTCAGTATGGATGGACATATATATATTCCTCTCTTCCTCTCACTTGATTTGAAATACTTGAACGTTCGATTCTTTTTTTCGAATGCCATATTTTTCTTAATTTCTAAATCTCACATACCTACCACGAAAAAAGAAACAGAAAAAAAAATCCATGAAAATGATATTACCATCTGTATGATTAGTTTAAAGAACTACCATCCTGTGTGATTAGTTTAGAGAACATCTCCAAGGTGATTCATCATGGTTTGTTTTGCTTCACCATGCAATTAAAGTTTTCTTGTTCATTCGATATCTTACTTATCTCTATCTGAAAATTAATATGAATCAAAGTGAGAAAGATTCATCGGAATATATGATTAATTGGAAACAAGAAGAAAGATTTCTGTTGGGAAGAAATAATCAACAGTACGTAATTAGTTTTACCAATAGAAAATTGAACCGATCGAAAGATATTCGAGTGTTGCAATACAAATCGAAAACGAAGAACGTGAAAACACCGAATTGGTAACCAGATCTAGATTGACTTTTGATGGTCGCAGAAGAACAGAGAGAGGTGAGAGGTAGAAGAGAAGTGAGAGAAAAAAAGGAACAGAATTTAAACGCTGTAGTTATTTTTTCATATCTATTTTTGGAAGAAAAAACCAAATTTTATGTTAGGTGGCAGGTCTAGACTTAATCATCATCGGTTCCTTAATAATATCGCTTGATGTGACTGTGTTCCTGAACGATTTAAACTAGTTCTTCTTTTGCTTCTCTCCTTTCAAAAGAATGGGCGGGGGTTCGAACCCCCCAAATCTCAAAAGTTTGTTTACTTTCGAAAGTTTCTAGTTTTGCCTCAAATGCAACACCTAAATCACAGGAAAACCATTTTTCCTCTTTTCTCTCTCCATAACCAGATATCAGATTTGGGCCCGTGTGAATTAGTATTCAAGCTTGGTAAAGGGGCGACAACCTAATAAGACAAAAAGGTCATTACAAGGAAATTCAAGTGCCCTTTATCGATGAAAAATCGGAAATGACTAATTAGCCCTTATTATTAATAATCAAGTTTAGTGTTGATAATTAATTTTCACTTATCTCCCCCCCTTTAATAGCAACAAGAGATTGCAAAACTTAAGGAAATATAACCGTTGGATCTCCAAACTTTAAAATTCCACCGTTAGATTTCACAAATGCAATTCCGTGTGAACTATTGTTATTGTCCGTTAGATCATTAGACTTCATATTTCTTTTCATCCGTTAGATTTTAAAGAAGTGGTATAAAGAATGTTTACAGGGATATAAAAGTAAATGCACTTTTTATATATTTAAAAATCTCATATCTTTTAAACTACACGTCGGATTTTTGTAAATTTTATATATTTAGAAAGCCCTTTAAATTAGCTACGCAATGAGCACAAATAATGATATCAAATTTTTGTTTTTCATTTTTTTTTTATACGTCTTCGAATCTTATATGTTTTCTGCTTAAAAGTTAGACATGGTTTAAAATTAGACATAACTTAGAAAAAAAATGAAAAAATTTACAAGAAAAAAAAACAAAACAAATGATTGATTCTTAAGTATAAACAACGATTAATTTTCAAATAAAAAAATATGTTATCGAATTACTACCAAATTATTTGGAAAGTAGAAAAATAGTATCGTCGACGTGCAACGCACGTGCTCACTACTTGTTATTATAACTCTAACATCAGATTTTTAGAGTTATAAAAAAAAAATTTAGAGGAGAAGAAAAAGAAAACTTATGTGATATTTGTGAAACCCTAGATTTTGATTCACTCAACCAAAATGAGTGATTCCAGTGATCCGGTATACTTCTAAATTAGTTCCCATTAGCTTTTTCTCGCTCAAAATTATCTAAATTAGTTCCCATTAGCTTTTTCTCGCTCAACTGGGATCAGTTTGGTGGAAGAGACTTTATCAACCAACTTTTTCCAAAACCTAGTGTTGATACGGCTACTAGACGAAGAAGGTAAGCTATCTTGTAGAGTTTTCAGAAAGGATTTAGTTGAGAAAGTACCATTAGGGTGGTGAATCCACAAAAGCTTATCCTTCGCCTGCTCCACTTGCTCATTTGGTATATGGATATCCAAGATTTTACTTACTTCATTAGGGGTGAAGAGCTGCAGTAGTTTGTTAACATCCCATCTATTTGGACTCTTGAAGGAGATCGGCGACTTTGGAAATTGAGTCATCGACATTGGTACTCATCATCGGAGCTTTATTACGCAGATTTGGCACACATGGATCATTTCTTATGTCGATTTGTTCTCCATTTCCAACAACCCAGAAAGCACCCATCCCGCATATCGATTCTCTGATTCAGCATTGCAGTCCAGGTGGAAGAGCATTTATAAGGTTTCTTCACATTCTAGAAATTTCTATTGTTCAAGTACTTGGCTCTCTCGAACCCACCGATGAGTCCTCTGATTTAGAAATTTCCATATCAACTTTGCAATCATAGCCCTGTTTAGATGTTGAAGAGATCTTATACCTAGGCCCCCCCTGCTCTTTTGGTTTCTCAAACTGATCCCAGTTGAGATGAATTTTTCGTTTCTCTTTTGCATGCCCCCACCAGAAATTTCGCATCGTCCTTGTAATAGTTGCCAGAGTCCTCTTCGGAATGAGAGAAGTAGCCATATAGTATGGAGGGATCGTACCAAGGTGATTGATTAATATAGTTCTTCCTGCATGTGAGAAATGGTTTCTCTTCCATCCTGCCATCTTTGAATCAAATTTATCATTTATAAAATCAAATGAAGCATTTATGTAGGCTGGTTTAAGTAAACAATGCGCAAGATACTTATCAGTAATATTCATTTGTTTAACCCCCAATTTGTGAGATATCTCCATTCTTACATCGGGCTCGACACCCTTACTAAAGTGAATAGCGAGAATTTTGCATATTGGCAGATTGTCCAGACGATGCAGCATAAGTATTAAGAATTTGTTGCAGAGTGTTTACTGTCTTATCATCCAAGGTGCCGAAGAGGACCATGCAGCACAAGTATTAAGAAAGTCCTTGAAAGCATAAAATAAATAAATACGGGGACAAGGGGCAACCTTGCCGTAGCCCTCTCTCACTAGTGAAAAAACCTTCCGCTTGACCATTAACTAATAAGGAGAAAGAGGCAGTTGAAACACATTTCGTTATGAGTTCATGGGTTTTGCCAATAATTCCAAAAGATTTAAGGCAATGACTAAGAAATCTCCAACTGACTTTGTCGTAAGCCTTACTAATATCAATTTTCGGAGCGCAAGAGCCAATAATGAGATGAAGCATCGGACATGGAGTGAAGAATTTCTTTAGCGGACAACGATCTGTGTCTACCAATTTATTCGAGATGCACTTTTAGTCTTTGGGCTATGACTTTAGATGATTGATTCAACCTAATCAAAAATAACTTTTCGTAATAAATAAATATCCAGATATTTTTTGCATGGAAAATTATTATGCCAATAATTCAATTCATAATATCGGACCTACGAATCGATGGACTTACCTTAGAGCACCAACCATCGAATGTTTGTTCGAATCATTTCAAAATTTTGACTTTTGTTTTTCAAGAATTTGCACTACTTTTACGATAGCATTTGTTGCTAACATATCACTGACAAGCTTGAAGCAAGGGATGCTAGAAGAGAAAGGATGTTGTTAGATTCTCAGTAATGATAAATGAGTGTTACTTACCATATCAAGATTAAGAGATGCAGCCTACCAATGCATGAAATGGCCTTCTTCCTGACACTGTTTTGATTGGAACTCAGTTGCGATAAGAGTGAATTGTGAATTTAACAGCAACCCATGGTCAGCTTTCATAAGATTCCCAATGCATGAAATGGCCTTCTTCTTCCTGACACTGGCTTGATTGGAATTAATGACAACCCATGGTCGGCTTTCATAAGATTCCCAAATCTGTGTACAACATCACAGAGAATATTGAAGCACCCACACCTGATCTCTGTGGTCATACCCTGGAAACACGCAACAACCTAGATTAGAAAGTTGCAGAATCGTGATTTTCAATTGAAAAAAAGAACTCTTTTTATCTTTTTAGTATGAAGAGGAAAACATAGCAGCGGAACAAGAAACTATGAAAAGATGAACCCGAAAACCTATGTTGTACTCAAGCGCCCGAGGAACCAGATTTTCCGCTACTTAGGCGCCTCGCGGAAAGGTTAGGCGCTAGCCTAAGCGCCAAAGGCGCCTTTACTTTCTCTGTTTCCTTTTTAATCAAAATCACAGACGTAAGCACCAGAATACATGGAAAGTCTTTAAGGGATTAAATGTTAAGACGTAATACATGGAAAGTCTATAAATATTTATAGAGATAAAGATATTCGAACAGCAAGGATACATGATACAAAAAGATTACAAAGATATCGCATGGACAGCAAGAGAACATAATATAAAGATACACATGATATTCCTACACCTAGAGTACAACATACAAAGATTACAGAGATCTTTTAGACCGAACAATTTGGAAACTTGCAACAATTAGAGTTAGGTGGACTTTGCACAGTCATTGCCCACGGCTCAACGAGAAGATCAAAGTATGGAAACTTTATATAATAGTGAAATATCAATATTAATGGAAAATAATCACCATCGACAATCAATGATAAAACAAAGAGTCATTAATGGAAAATAATCACCGTAGACAATCAATGATAAAAATATGGAAACAAAGATTAATCAAGTTGGAATAACGTGTAATGATCAAGTTTTAAGGAAATAACGTGAAGTGATTGATGTAGATTTAAGGGAAAGCTGGTCTTACTGACTTCCCAAAATATATTTTCTTTCCTTAGCGAGAAAGTCTCGGCCTTTTCTCATGCATTTTCTTCTCACGTGGTTTCTGTTTCTATACAAACTCTTGTATTATTCTTCCACCAGCAGATCCTGGATTGGTACTGCGCATAACTTTCAAGTCAAACAGAATGGATATTCTTCCATGTTTGAGTGAATATTCTATTCTTCCCTTTTTAGTCGAGAATCACTTTAAATCTCCTATTTTTCGAATCTTGAAACTAAGCTTCCCCTGTTTTATCTCCACCAATTAATCCCAAGACAATCCCATGAAAACCTCCAACTACATCTCGTCCAAAATCTTGCCAGAAAACATGCAGACGAACAAACATTTTTCTCTCCATATTGTAGTTCTTAAGAAGTCGGGTATGATGACAGTGGTAATGGATTCTCTTGGGATTTGTGTTCTTTTAGATATTTAACAACTCAGTGGTATAGAAATATGTCATTGAAATATCTAAGAGAGCATAGATTGTATTAGTGATCGCCTTAGGCGACGGGATTGGCGCCTCGCCTCGCCTAGCGCCTAATACAACATAGCCGAAAACAAACCCACACAAGTTAAAATAGATAAAATTAGTAGGATACATTGAAGTGAGGATGCAGTGTGAGTGTCTATAAGAACATTAAGAAACTTTAAAGATCGCCAAAAATGATCAATCAAAACTTACATCAGTAGTTATTCCCATAACTAGTTGTGGCGAAAGAGATACAAGAATGCGTTGTGCAACAATTGTCGAAGTGATTTACGAAGCTGTTGTCTTCATGGTGTATCGATCTTTGATCATTCCCGTTTAATTATTTATCACACTGACTTCTCGAGTCATTTCCAACACTTGTTCCCTCGCTGACCTTCTTCACCAATGGAGCTAGACTGCAGAAGAAAAAAAAAACAAGCCTCTCCCAACTGGAGTAGTTAGTTAGTCAGAAATGATTCTATCATGTATCCGCAATTAAATATGGATGGATATATATATATATCCCTCTCTTCCTCTCACTTGATTTGAAATACTTGAACGTTCGATTCTTTTTTTTCGAATGCCATATTTTTTCTTAATTTCTAAATCTCACATACCTACCACGAAAAAGAAACAGGAAAAAAAAATCCATGAAAATGATATTACCATCCTGTATGATTAGTTTAAAGAACTACCATCCTGTGTGATTAGTTTAGAGAACATCTCCAAGGTGATTCATCATGGTTTGTTTTGCTTCACCATGCAATTAAAGTTTTCTTGTTCATTCGATATCTTACTTATCTCTATCTGAAAATTAATATGAATCAAAAATTAATATGAATCAAAGTGAGAAAGATTCATCGGAATATATGATTAATTGGAAACAAGAAGAAAGATTTCGTTGGGAAGAAATAATCAACGAGACGTAATTAGTTTTACCAATAGAAAATTGAACCGATCGAAAGATATTCGAGTGTTGCAATACAAATCGAAAACGAAGAACGTGAAAAACAGAATTGGTAACCAGATCTAGATTGACTTTTGATGGTCGCAGAAGAACAGAGAGAGGTGAGAGGTAGAAGAGAAGTGAGAGAAAAAAAAGGAACAAAATTTAAACGCTGTAGTTATTTTTTCATATCTATTTTTGGAAGAAAAAACCAAATTTTATGTTAGATGGCAGGTCTAGACTTAATCATCATCGGTTCCTTAATAATATCGCTTGATGTGATTTGTGTTCTGAAACGGTTTAAACTAGTTCTTCTTTTGCTTCTCTCCTTTCAAAAGAATGGGCGGGGTTCGAACCCCCAAATCTCAAAAGTTTGTTTACTTTCGAAAGTTTCTAGTTTTGCCTCAAATGCAACACCTAAATCACGGGAAAACCATTTTCCTCTTTTCTCTCTCCATAACCGGATATCGATTTGGGCCGTGTGAATTAGTATTCAAGCTTGGTAAAGGGGCGACAACCTAATAAGACAAAAAAGGTCATTACAAGGAAATTCAAGTGCCCTTTATCGATGAAAAATCGGGAAATGACTAATTAGCCCTTATTATTAATAATCAAGTTTAGTGTTGATAATTAATTTTCACTTATCTCCCCCCCTTTAATAGCAACAAGAGATTGCAAAACTTAAGGAAATATAACCGTTGGATCTCCAAACTTTAAAATTCCACCGTTAGATTTCACAAATGGAATTAAAGTGTGAACTATTGTTATTGTCCGTTAGATCATTAGACTTCATATTTCTTTTCAGCCGTTAGATTTTAAAGAAGTAGTATAAAGAATGTTTACGGGGATATAAAAGTAAATGAACTTTTTATATATTTAAAAATCTCATATCTTTTAAACTACACGTCGGATTTTTGTAAATTTTATATATTTAGAAAGCCCTTTAAATTAGCTACGCAATGAGCACAAATAATGATATCAAATTTTTGTTTTTCAAATTTTTTTTATACGTCTTCGAATCTTATATGTTTTCTCCTTAAAAGTTAGACATGGTTTAAAATTAGACATAACTTAGAAAAAAAATGAAAAAAATTACAAGAAAAAAAAAAAAACAAATGATTGATTCTTAAGTATAAACAACGATTAATTTTCAAATAAAAAAATATGTTATCGAATTACTACCAAATTATTTGGAAAGTAGAAAAATAGTATCGTCGACGTGCAACGACGTGCTCACTACTTGTTATTATAACTCTAACATCAGATTTTTAGAGTTATAAAAAAAAATTTAGAGGAGAAGAAAAAGAAAACTTATGTGATATTTGTGAAACCCTAGATTTTGATTCACTCAACCAAAATGAGTGATTCCAGTGATCCAGTATACTTCTAAATTAGTTCCCATTAGCTTTTTCGCTCAAAATTATCTAAATTAGTTCCCATTAGCTTTTTCTCGCTCAAGCTGGGATCAGTTTGGTGGAAGAGACTTTATCAACCAACTTTTTCCAAAACCTAGTGTTGATACGGCTACTACTAGGCGAAGAAGGTAAGCTATCTTGTAGAGTTTTAGAGAAAGGATTTAGTTGAGAAAGTACCGTTAGGGTGGTGAATCCACAAAAGCTTATCCTTCGCTTTGCTCCACTTGCTCATTTGGTATATGGATATCCAAGATTTTACTTACTTCATTAGGGGTGAAGAGCTGCAGAGTTTGTTAACATCCCATCTATTTGGATTCTGAGAAGGAGATCGCTGACTTTGGAGATTGAGGCTGTCGACATTGGTACTCATCATTGGAGCTTTATTCTGCAGATTTGGCACACATGGATCATTTCTTATGTCGATTTGTTCTCCATTTCCAACAACCCAGCATCACCCATCCCGCATATCGATTCTACAGTTCAGCATTGCAGTCCAGGTGGAAGAGCATTTATAAGGTTTCTTCACATTCCAGAAATTTCTATTGTTCAAGTACTTGGCTCTCTCTGAACCCACGGACAGTCCTCCTGATTTAGAAATTTCCATATCAACTTTGCAATCATATCCCTGTTTAGATGTTGAAGAGATCTTATACCTAGGCCCCCCTGCTCTTTTGGTTTCTCAAACTGATCCCAGTTGATAAGATGAATTTTTCGTTTCTCTTTTGCATGCCCCCACCGAAATTTCGCATCGTCCTTGTAAGAGTTGCCAGAGTCCTCTTCGGAATGAGAGAAGTAGCCATATAGTATGGAGGGATCGTACCAAGGTGATTGATTAATATAGTTCTTCCTGCATGTGAGAAATGGTTTCTCTTCCATCCTGCCATCTTTGAATCAAATTTATCATTTAGAAAATCAAATGAAGCATTTATGTAAAATTTGGTTTAAGTAAACAATGCCCAAGATACTTATCAGTAATATTCATTTGTTTAACCCCAATTTGTGAGATATCTCCATTCTTACATCAGGCTCGACACCTTTACTAAAGTGAATAGCGAGAATTTTGCATATTGGCGGATTGTCCGGACCATGCGGCATAAGTATTAAGAATTTGTTGCGAGTGTTTCTTGTCTTATCATCCAAGGTGCCGAAGAGGACCATGCGGCACAAGTATTAAGAAAGTCCTTGAGAGCATAGAATAAATAAATACGGGGACAAGGGGCAACCTTGCCGTAGCCCTCTCTCACTAGTGAAAAAACCTTCCGCTTGACCATTAACTAATAAGGAGAAAGAGGCAGTTGAAACACATTTCGTTATGAGTTCATGGGTCTTGCCAATAATTCCAAAAGATTTAAGGCAATGACTAAGAAATCTCTAACTGACTTTGTCGTAAGCCTTACTAATATCAATTTTAAGAGCGCAAGAGCCAATAACAGATGAAGCATCAGACATGGAGTGAAGAATTTCTTTAGCAGCAACGATCTGTGTCTACCAATTTATTCAGATGCACTTTTAGTCTTTGGGCTATGACTTTAGATGATTGATTCAACCTAATCAAAAATAACTTTCTGTAATAAATAAATATCAAGATATTTTTTTGCATGGAAAATTATTATGCCAATAATTCAATTCATAATATCGGACCTACAGATCTGACAGACTTACCTTAGAGCACCAACCATCTGAATGTTTGTTCGAATCATTTCAAAATTTTGACTTTTGTTTTTCAAGAGCTGCACTACTTTTACAGTAGCTGTTGCTAACATATCACCTGACAAGCTTGAAGCAAGGGATGCTAGAAGAGAAAGGATGTTTTTAGATTCTCGGTAATGAGAAATGAGTGTTACTTACCATATCAAGATTAAGAGATGCAGCCTACCAATGCATGAAATGGCCTTCTTCGACACTTTGGTTTGATTGGAACTCAGTTGCGATAAGAGTGAATTGTGAATTTAATGACAACCCATGGTCGACTTTCATAAGATTCCCAATGCATGAAATGGCCTTCTTCTTCCCGACACTTTGGCTTGATTGGAATTAACAACAACCCATGGTCACTTTCATAAGATTCCCAAATCTGTGTACAACATCACGAGAGAATATTGAAGCACCCACTTTTGATCTCTGTGGTCATACCACGGAAACACGCAACAACCTAGATTAGAAAGTTGCGGAATCGTGATTTTCAATTGAAAAAAGAACTCTTTTTATCTTTTTTAGTATGAAGAGGAAAACATAGCGACGGAACAAGAAACTATGAAAAGATGAACCGAAAACCTATGTTGTACTCAAGCGCCCGAGGAAACAGATTTTCCGCTACTTAGGCGCCTCGCGAAAGGTTAGGCGCTAGCCTAAGCGCCAAAGGCGCCTTTACTTCTCTGTTTCCTTTTTAATCAAAATCACGAGACGTAAGCACCGAGAATACATGGAAAGTCTTTAAGGGATTAAATGTTAAGACGTAATACATGGAAAGTCTATAAATATTTATAGAGATAAAGATATTCCAACAACAAGTATACAGGATACAAAAAGATTACAAAGATCTCGCATGGACAGCAAGAGAACATAATATAAAGATACACGGGATATTCCTACACCTAGAGTACTGCATACAAAGATTACGAGAGATCTTTTAGACCGAACAATTTGGAAACTTGCAACAATTAGAGTTAGGTGGACTTTGCACAGTCATTGCCCACAGCTCCAACAGAAGATCAAAGTATGGAAACTTTATATAATAGTGAAATATCAATATTAATGGAAAATAATCACCATCGACAATCAATGATAAAACAAAGAGTCATTAATGGAAAATAATCATCGTAGACAATCAATGATAAAAATATGGAAACAAAGATTAATCAAGTTGGAATAACGTGATTAATGATCAAGTTTTAAGGAAATAACGTGAAGTGATTGATGTAGATTTAAGGGGAAGCTGGTCTTACTGACTTCCCAAAATATATTTTCTTTCCTTAGCGAGAAAGTCTCGGCTTTTCTCATGCATTTTCTTCTCACGTGGTTTCTGTTTCTATACAAACTCTTGTATTATTCTTCCACTGGCGAGATCCTGGATTGGTGCTGCGCATAAATTCCAAGTCAAAAGAACGGATATTCTTCCATGTTTAAGTGAATATTCTATTCTTCCTTTTAGTCGAGAATCACTTTAAATCCATGTTTAAGTGAATATTCTATTCTTCCCTTTTTAGTCGAGAATCACTTTAAATCTCCTATGTTTTCAAATCTTGAAACTAAGCTTCCCTGTTTTATCTCCACCAATTAATCCCAAGACAATCCCATGAAAACCTCCAACTACATCTCGTCCAAAATCTAGCCAGAAAACATGCAGACGAACAAACATTTTTCTCTCCATATTGTAGTTCTAAAGAAGTCGGGTATGATGACAGTGGTAATGGATTCTCTTGGGACCGTGTTCTTTTAGATATTTAACAACTCAGTGGTATAGAAATATGTCATTGAAATATCTAAGAGAGCATAGATTGTATTAGTGATCGCCTTAGGCGACGGGATTGGCGCCTCGCCTCGCCTAGCGCCTAATACAACATAGCCGAAAACAAACCCACACAAGTTAAAATAGATAAAACTAGTAGGATACATTGAAGTGAGGATGCAGTGTGAGTGTCTATAAGAACATTAAGAAACTTTAAAGATCGCCAAAAATGATCAATCAAAACTTACATCAGTAGTTATTCCCATAACTAGTTGTGGCGAAAGAGATACAAGAATGCGTTGTGCAACAATTGTCGAAGTGATTTCTGAAACTGTTGTCTTCATGGTGTCTCGATGCTGATCATTCCCGTTTAATTATTTATCACACAGCTTCTCAGTCATTTCCAACACTGTTCCCTCGCTGACCTTCTTCACCAATGGAGCTAGACTGAGAAGAAAAAAAAAACAAGCCTCTCCCAACTGGAGTAGTTAGTTAGTCAGAAATGATTCTATCATGTATCCGCAATTAAATATGGATGGATATATATATATATATATATATATCCCTCTCTTCCTCTCACTTGATTTGAAATACTTGAACGTTCGATTCTTTTTTTTCGAATGCCATATTTTTTCTTAATTTCTAAATCTCACATACCTACCACGAAAAAAGAAACAGGGAAAAAAATCCATGAAAATGATATTACCATCTGTATGATTAGTTTAAAGAACTACCATCTGTGTGATTAGTTTAGAGAACATCTCCAAGGTGATTCATCATGGTTTGTTTTACTTCACCATGCAATTAAAGTTTTCTTGTTCATTCGATATCTTACTTATCTCTATCTGAAAATTAATATGAATCAAAAATTAATATGAATCAAAGTGAGAAAGATTCATCGAATATATGATTAATTGGAAACAAGAAGAAAGATTTTGTTGGGAAGAAATAATCAACGAAGACGTAATTAGTTTTACCAATAGAAAATTGAACCGATCGAAAGATATTCGAGTGTTGCAATACAAATCGAAAACGAAGAACGTGAAAACACCGAATTGGTAACCAGATCTAGATTGACTTTTGATGGTCGCGAGAAGAACGAGAGAGAGGTGAGAGGTAGAAGAGAAGTGAGAGAAAAAAAAGGAACAATTTAAACGCTTGTAGTTATTTTTTCATATCTATTTTGGAAGAAAAAACCAAATTTTATGTTAGGTGGCAGAGTCTAGACTTAATCATCATCGGTTCCTTAATAATATCGCTTGATGTATTTGTGTTCTGAAACGGTTTAAACTAGTTCTTCTTTTGCTTCTCTCCTTTCAAAAGAATGGGCGGGGTTCGAACCCCCGAATCTCAAAAGTTTGTTTACTTTCGAAAGTTTCTAGTTTTGCCTCAAATGCAACACCTAAATCACAGGAAAACCATTTTTCCTCTTTTCTCTCTCCATAACCAGATATCAGATTTGGGCCCGTGTGAATTAGTATTCAAGCTTGGTAAAGGGGCGACAACCTAATAAGACAAAAAAGGTCATTACAAGGAAATTCAAGTGCCCTTTATCGATAAAAAATCAGGAAATGACTAATTAGCCCTTATTATTAATAATCAAGTTTAGTGTTGATAATTAATTTTCACTTATCTCCCCCCCTTTAATAGCAACAAGAGATTGCAAAACTTAAGGAAATATAACCGTTGGATCTCCAAACTTTAAAATTCCACCGTTAGATTTCACAAATAGAATTCCGTGTGAACTATTGTTATTGTCCGTTAGATCATTAGACTTCATATTTCTTTTCAGCCGTTAGATTTTAAAGAAGTGGTATAAAGAATGTTTACAGGGATATAAAAGTAAATGCACTTTTTATATATTTAAAAATCTCATATCTTTTAAACTACACGTCGGATTTTTGTAAATTTTATATATTTAGAAAGCCCTTTAAATTAGCTACGCAATGAGCACAAATAATGATATCAAATTTTTGTTTTTCAATTTTTTTTATACGTCTTCGAATCTTATATGTTTTCTCCTTAAAAGTTAGACATGGTTTAAAATTAGACATAACTTAGAAAAAAATTGAAAAAATTTACAAGAAAAAAAAACAAAACAAATGATTGATTCTTAAGTATAAACAACGATTAATTTTCAAATAAAAAAATATATTATCGAATTACTACCAAATTATTTGGAAAGTAGAAAAATAGTATCGTCGACGTGCAACGCACGTGCTCACTACTTGTTATTATAACTCTAACATCAGATTTTTAGAGTTATAAAAAAAAAAATTAGAGGAGAAGAAAAAGAAAACTTATGTGATATTTGTGAAACCCTAGATTTTGATTCACTCAACCAAAATGAGTGATTCCAGTGATCCGGTATAATTCTAAATTAGTTCCCATTAGCTTTTTCTCGCTCAAAATTATCTAAATTAGTTCCCATTAGCTTTTTCTCGCTCAACTGGGATCAGTTTGGTGGAAGAGACTTTATCAACCAACTTTATCCAAAACCTAGTGTTGATACGGCTACTAGACGAAGAAGGTAAGCTATCTTGTAGAGTTTTCAGAAAGGATTTAGTTGAGAAAGTACCGTTAGGGTGGTGAATCCACAAAAGCTTATCCTTCGCCTGCTCCACTTGCTCATTTGGTATATGGATATCCAAGATTTTACTTACTTCATTAGGGGTGAAGAGCTGCGTAGTTTGTTAACATCCCATCTATTTGGATTCTTGAGGAAGGAGATCGCGACTTTGGAGATTGAGCATGTCGACATTGGTACTCATCATCGGAGCTTTATTCTGCAGATTTGGCACACATGGATCATTTCTTATGTTGATTTGTTCTCCATTTCCAACAACCCAGTGATCACCCATCCCGCATATCGATTCTGATTCAACATTGCAGTCAGGTGGAAGAGCATTTATAAGGTTTCTTCACATTCCAGAAATTTCTATTGTTCAAGTACTTGGCTCTCTCTGAACCCACGGACAGTCCTCCTGATTTAGAAATTTCCATATCAACTTTGCAATCATAGCCCTGTTTAGATGTTGAAGAGATCTTATACCTAGGCCCCCCCTGCTCTTTTGGTTTCTCAAACTGATCCCAGTTGATAAGATGAATTTTTCGTTTCTCTTTTGCATGCCCCCACCAGAAATTTCGCATCGTCCTTGTAAGAGTTGCCAGAGTCCTCTTCGGAATGAGAGAAGTAGCCATATAGTATGGAGGGATCGTACCAAGGTGATTGATTAATATAGTTCTTCCTGCATGTGAGAAATGGTTTCTCTTCCATCCTGCCATCTTTGAATCAAATTTATCATTTAGAAAATCAAATGAAGCATTTATGTAGGCTGGTTTAAGTAAACAATGCCTAAGATACTTATCATTAATATTCATTTGTTTAACCCCCAATTTGTGAGATATCTCCATTCTTCTGTCAGGCTCGACACCCTTACTAAAGTGAATAGCAAAATTTTGCATATTGGCAGATTGTCCAGACCATGCACCATAAGTATTAAGAATTTGTTGCAGAGTCTTTACTGTCTTATCATCCAAGGTGCCGAAGAGGACCATGCAGCACAAGTATTAAGAAAGTCCTTGAGAGCATAGAATAAATAAATACGGGGACAAGGGGCAACCTTGCCGTAGCCCTCTCTCACTAGTGAAAAAACCTTCCGCTTGACCATTAACTAATAAGGAGAAAGAGGCAGTTGAAACACATTTCGTTATGAGTTCATGGGTCTTGCCAATAATTCCAAAAGATTTAAGGCAATGACTAAGAAATCTCCAACTGACTTTGTCGTAAGCCTTACTAATATCAATTTTCAGAGCGCAAGAGCCAATAACAGATGAAGCATCAGACATGGAGTGAAGAATTTCTTTAGCAGCAACGATCTGTGTCTACCAATTTATTCAGATGCACTTTTAGTCTTTGGGCTATGACTTTAGATGATTGATTCAACCTAATCAAAAATAACTTTCTGTAATAAATAAATATCCATATATTTTTTTGCATGGAAAATTATTATGCCAATAATTCAATTCATAATATCGGACCTACGGATCGATGAGACTTACCTTAGAGCACCAACCATCCGAATGTTTGTTCGAATCATTTCAAAATTTTGACTTTTGTTTTTCAAGAGCTGCACTACTTTTACGAAATTTTATTTGCTAACATATCACCCGACAAGCTTGAAGCAAGGGATGCTAGAAGAGAAAGGATGTTGTTAGATTCTCGGTAATGATAAATGAGTGTTACTTACCATATCAAGATTAAGAGATGCAGCCTACCAATGCATGAAATGGCCTTCTTCCGACAATCGGTTTGATTGGAACTCAGTTGCGATAAGAGTGAATTGTGAATTTAACAGCAACCCATGGTCAGCTTTCATAAGATTCCCAATGCATGAAATGGCCTTCTTCTTCCTGACACTGGCTTGATTGGAATTAATAGCAACCCATGGTCAGCTTTCATAAGATTATTCCCAAATCGTGTACAACATCACGAGAGAATATTGAAGCACCCACACACGATCTCTGTGGTCATACCACGGAAACACGCAACAACCTAGATTAGAAAGTTGCGAGAATCGTGATTTTCAATTGAAAAAAAGAACTCTTTTTATCTTTTTAGTATGAAGAGGAAAACATAGCAAGCGGAACAAGAAACTATGAAAAGATGAACCCGAAAACCTATGTTGTACTCAAGCGCCCGAGGAACCAGATTTTCCGCTACTTAGGCGCCTCGCGGAAAGGTTAGGCGCTAGCCTAAGCGCCAAAGGCGCCTTTACTTTCTCTGTTTCCTTTTTAATCAAAATCACAGACGTAAGCACCAGAATACATGGAAAGTCTTTAAGGGATTAAATGTTAAGACGTAATACATGGAAAGTCTATAAATATTTATAGAGATAAAGATATTCGAACAGCAAGGATACAGGATACAAAAAGATTACAAAGATCTCGCATGGACAAACAAGAGAACATAATATAAAGATACACAGGGATATTCCTACACCTAGAGTACTGACATACAAAGATTACGAGAGATCTTTTAGACCGAACAATTTGGAAACTTGCAACAATTAGAGTTAGGTGGACTTGCCTGAGTCATTGCCCACGGCTCCAACAGAAGATCAAAGTATGGAAACTTTATATAATAGTGAAATATCAATATTAATGGAAAATAATCACCATCGACAATCAATGATAAAACAAAGAGTCATTAATGAAAAATAATCACCGTAGATAATCAATGATAAAAATATGGAAACAAAGATTAATCAAGTTGGAATAACGTGATTAATGATCAAGTTTTAAGGAAATAACGTGAAGTGATTGATGTAGATTTAAGGAAAGCTGGTCTTACAGCTTCCCAAAATATATTTTCTTTCCTTAGCAGAAAGTCTCGGCCTTTTCTCATGCATTTTTCTTCTCACGTGGTTTCCTGTTTCTATACAAACTCTTGTATTATTCTTCCACCAGCAGATCCTGGATTGGTACTGCGCATAACTTTCAAGTCAAACAGAACGGATATTCTTCCATGTTTGAGTGAATATTCTATTCTTCCCTTTTTAGTCGAGAATCACTTTAAATCTCCTATTTTTTCGAATCTTGAAACTAAGCTTCCCTGTTTTATCTCCACCAATTAATCCCAAGACAATCCCATGAAAACCTCCAACTACATCTCGTCCAAAATCTTGCCAGAAAACATGCAGACGAACAAACATTTTTCTCTCCATATTGTAGTTCTTAAGAAGTCGGGTATGATGACAGTGGTAATGGATTCTCTTGGGACTGTGTTCTTTTAGATATTTAACAACTCAGTGGTATAGAAATATGTTATTGAAATATCTAAGAGAGCATAGATTGTATTAGTGATCGCCTTAGGCGACGGGATTGGCGCCTCGCCTCGCCTAGCGCCTAATACAACATAGCCGAAAACAAACCCACACAAGTTAAAATAGATAAAACTAGTAGGATACATTGAAGTGAGGATGCAGTGTGAGTGTCTATAAGAACATTAAGAAACTTTAAAGATCGCCAAAAATGATCAATCAAAACTTACATCAGTAGTTATTCCCATAACTAGTTGTGGCGAAAGAGATACAAGAATGCGTTGTGCAACAATTGTCGAAGTGATTTCTGAAACTATTGTCTTCATGGTGTCTCGATGCTGATCATTCCCGTTTAATTATTTATCACACAAATTCTCATTCATTTCCAACACTGTTCCCTCGCTGACCTTCTTCACCAATGGAGCTAGACTGCAGAAGAAAAAAAAAAACAAGCCTCTCCCAACTGGAGTAGTTAGTTAGTCAGAAATGATTCTATCATGTATCCGCAATTCAGTATGGATGGATATATATATATATTCCTCTCTTCCTCTCACTTGATTTGAAATACTTGAACGTTCGATTCTTTTTTTTCGAATGCCATATTTTTCCTTAATTTCTAAATCTCACATACCTACCACGAAAAAGAAACAGGAAAAAAAATCCATGAAAATGATATTACCATCCTGTATGATTAGTTTAAAGAACTACCATCCTGTGTGATTAGTTTAGAGAACATCTCCAAGGTGATTCATCATGGTTTGTTTTGCTTCACCATGCAATTAAAGTTTTCTTGTTCATTCGATATCTTACTTATCTCTATCTGAAAATTAATATGAATCAAAAATTAATATGAATCAAAGTGAGAAAGATTCATCGGAATATATGATTAATTGGAAACAAGAAGAAAGATTTCTGTTGGGAAGAAATAATCAACAGTACGTAATTAGTTTTACCAATAGAAAATTGAACCGATCGAAAGATATTCGAGTGTTGCAATACAAATCGAAAACGAAGAACGTGAAAACACCGAATTGGTAACCAGATCTAGATTGACTTTTGATGGTCGCAGAAGAACAGAGAGAGGTGAGAGGTAGAAGAGAAGTGAGAGAAAAAAAAAGGAAATGAGAATTTAAAATTTGTAGTTATTTTTTCATATCTATTTTTGGAAGAAAAAACCAAATTTTATGTTAGATGGCGGTCTAGACTTAATCATCATCGGTTCCTTAATAATATCGCTTGATGTGACTGTGTTCTGAACGGTTTAAACTAGTTCTTCTTTTGCTTCTCTCCTTTCAAAAGAATGGGCGGGGGTTCGAACCCCCCAAATCTCAAAAGTTTGTTTACTTTCGAAAGTTTCTAGTTTTGCCTCAAATGCAACACCTAAATCACAGGAAAACCATTTTTCCTCTTTTCTCTCTCCATAACCAGATATCAGATTTGGGCCCGTGTGAATTAGTATTCAAGCTTGGTAAAGGGGCGACAACCTAATAAGACAAAAAGGTCATTACAAGGAAATTCAAGTGCCCTTTATCGATGAAAAATCAGGAAATGACTAATTAGCCCTTATTATTAATAATCAAGTTTAGTGTTGATAATTAATTTTCACTTATCTCCCCCCCTTTAATAGCAACAAGAGATTGCAAAACTTAAGGAAATATAACCGTTGGATCTCCAAACTTTAAAATTCCACCGTTAGATTTCACAAATGGAATTCCGTGTGAACTATTGTTATTGTCCGTTAGATCATTAGACTTCATATTTCTTTTCAGCCGTTAGATTTTAAAGAAGTGGTATAAAGAATGTTTACAGGGATATAAAAGTAAATGCACTTTTTATATATTTAAAAATCTCATATCTTTTAAACTACACGTCGGATTTTTGTAAATTTTATATATTTAGAAAGCCCTTTAAATTAGCTACGCAATGAGCACAAATAATGATATCAAATTTTTGTTTTTCAATTTTTTTTTATACGTCTTCGAATCTTATATGTTTTCTCCTTAAAAGTTAGACATGGTTTAAAATTAGACATAACTTAGAAAAAAAATGAAAAAATTTACAAGAAAAAAAAAACAAAACAAATGATTGATTCTTAAGTATAAACAACGATTAATTTTCAAATAAAAAAATATGTTATCGAATTACTACCAAATTATTTGGAAAGTAGAAAAATAGTATCGTCGACGTGCAACGCACGTGCTCACTACTTGTTATTATAACTCTAACATCAGATTTTTAGAGTTATAAAAAAAAAAATTTAGAGGAGAAGAAAAAGAAAACTTATGTGATATTTGTGAAACCCTAGATTTTGATTCACTCAACCAAAATGAGTGATTCCGGTGATCGGTATACTTCTAAATTAGTTCCCATTAGCTTTTTCTCGCTCAAAATTATCTAAATTAGTTCCCATTAGCTTTTTCTCGCTCAACTGGGATCAGTTTGGTGGAAGAGACTTTATCAACCAACTTTTTCCAAAACCTAGTGTTGATACGGCTACTAGACGAAGAAGGTAAGCTATCTTGTAGAGTTTTCAGAAAGGATTTAGTTGAGAAAGTACCGTTAGGGTGGTGAATCCACAAAAGCTTATCCTTCGCCTGCTCCACTTGCTCATTTGGTATATGGATATCCAAGATTTTACTTACTTCATTAGGGGTGAAGAGCTGCAGTAGTTTGTTAACATCCCATCTATTTGGATTCTTCAGAAGGAGATCGCTGACTTTGGAGATTGAGCTGTCGACATTGGTACTCATCATCGGAGCTTTATTCTGCAGATTTGGCACACATGGATCATTTCTTATGTCGATTTGTTCTCCATTTCCAACAACCCAAAGATCACCCATCCCGCATATCGATTCTCGGTTCAGCATTGCAGTCCAGGTGGAAGAGCATTTATAAGGTTTCTTCACATTCCAGAAATTTCTATTGTTCAAGTACTTGGCTCTCTCTGAACCCACGGACAGTCCTCCTGATTTAGAAATTTCCATATCAACTTTGCAATCATAGCCCTGTTTAGATGTTGAAGAGATCTTATACCTAGGCCCCCCTGCTCTTTTGGTTTCTCAAACTGATCCCAGTTGATAAGATGAATTTTTCGTTTCTCTTTTGCATGCCCCCACCAGAAATTTCGCATCGTCCTTGTAAGAGTTGCCAGAGTCCTCTTCGGAATGAGAGAAGTAGCCATATAGTATGGAGGGATCGTACCAAGGTGATTGATTAATATAGTTCTTCCTGCATGTGAGAAATGGTTTCTCTTCCATCCTGCCATCTTTGAATCAAATTTATCATTTAGAAAATCAAATGAAGCATTTATGTATTTGGTTTAAGTAAACAATGCCCAAGATACTTATCGGTAATATTCATTTGTTTAACCCCAATTTGTGAGATATCTCCATTCTTAAATCAGGGCTCGACACCCTTACTAAAGTGAATAGCGAGAATTTTGCATATTGGCGATTGTCCAGGACCATGCGGCATAAGTATTAAGAATTTGTTGCGAGTGTTTCTTGTCTTATCATCCAAGGTGCCGAAGAGGACCATGCAACACAAGTATTAAGAAAGTCCTTGAGAGCATAGAATAAATAAATACGGGGACAAGGGGCAACCTTGCCGTAGCCCTCTCTCACTAGTGAAAAAACCTTCCGCTTGACCATTAACTAATAAGGAGAAAGAGGCAGTTGAAACACATTTCGTTATGAGTTCATGGGTCTTGCCAATAATTCCAAAAGATTTAAGGCAATGACTAAGAAATCTCAACCTGACTTTGTCGTAAGCCTTACTAATATCAATTTTCGGAGCGCAAGAGCCAATAATGAGATGAAGCATCGGACATGGAGTGAAGAATTTCTTTAGAGCAACGATCTGTGTCTACCAATTTATTCAGATGCACTTTTAGTCTTTGGGCTATGACTTTAGATGATTGATTCAACCTAATCAAAAATAACTTTCTGTAATAAATAAATATCCAGATATTTTTTTGCATGGAAAATTATTATGCCAATAATTCAATTCATAATATCGGACCCTCGGATCGATGAGACTTACCTTAGAGCACCAACCATCGAATGTTTGTTCGAATCATTTCAAAATTTTGACTTTTGTTTTTCAAGAGCCGCACTACTTTTACGATGTTGTTGCTAACATATCACCTGACAAGCTTGAAGCAAGGGATGCTAGAAGAGAAAGGATGTTGTTAGATTCTCAGTAATGAGAAATGAGTGTTACTTACCATATCAAGATTAAGAGATGCAGCCTACCAATGCATGAAATGGCCTTCTTCCTGACCTTTGGTTTGATTGGAACTCGGTTGCGATAAGAGTGAATTGTGAATTTAATGACAACCCATGGTCAGCTTTCATAAGATTCCCAATGCATGAAATGGCCTTCTTCTTCCTGACACTGGCTTGATTGGAATTAACAGCAACCCATGGTCAGCTTTCATAAGATTCCCAAATCTGTGTACAACATCACAAGAATATTGAAGCACCCACACACGATCTCGTGGTCATACCACGGAAACACGCAACAACCTAGATTAGAAAGTTGCGAGAATCGTGATTTTCAATTGAAAAAAAGAACTCTTTTTATCTTTTTAGTATGAAGAGGAAAACATAGCAGCGGAACAAGAAACTATGAAAAGATGAACCCGAAAACCTATGTTGTACTCAAGCGCCCGAGGAACCAGATTTTCCGCTACTTAGGCGCCTCGCAGAAAGGTTAGGCGCTAGCCTAAGCGCCAAAGGCGCCTTTACTTTCTCTGTTTCCTTTTTAATCAAAATCACAGACGTAAGCACCAGAATACATGGAAAGTCTTTAAGGGATTAAATGTTAAGACGTAATACATGGAAAGTCTATAAATATTTATAGAGATAAAGATATTCGAACAACAAGGATACAGGATACAAAAAGATTACAAAGATCTCGCATGGACAGCAAGAGAACATAATATAAAGATACACGGGATATTCCTACACCTAGAGTAAGCATACAAAGATTACGAGAGATCTTTTAGACCGAACAATTTGGAAACTTGCAACAATTAGAGTTAGGTGGACTTTGCAGTCATTGCCCACAGCTCAACGAGAAGATCAAAGTATGGAAACTTTATATAATAGTGAAATATCAATATTAATGGAAAATAATCACCATCGACAATCAATGATAAAACAAAGAGTCATTAATGGAAAATAATCACCGTAGACAATCAATGATAAAAATATGGAAACAAAGATTAATCAAGTTGGAATAACGTGATTAATGATCAAGTTTTAAGGAAATAACGTGAAGTGATTGATGTAGATTTAAGGGAAGCTGGTCTTTGACTTCCCAAAATATATTTTCTTTCTTAGCGAGAAAGTCTCGGCCTTTTCTCATGCATTTTCTTCTCACGTGGTTTCTGTTTCTATACAAAATCTTGTATTATTCTTCCACTAGCGAGATCCTGGATTGGTATCTGCGCATAACTTTCAAGTCAAACAGAATGGATATTCTTCCATGTTTGAGTGAATATTCTATTCTTCCCTTTTTAGTCGAGAATCACTTTAAATCTCCTATTTTTTCGAATCTTGAAACTAAGCTTACCTGTTTTATCTCCACCAATTAATCCCAAGACAATCCCATGAAAACCTCCAACTACATCTCGTCCAAAATCTTGCCAGAAAACATGCAGACGAACAAACATTTTCTCTCCATATTGTAGTTCTTAAGAAGTCGGGTATGATGACAGTGGTAATGGATTCTCTTGGGACTGTGTTCTTTTAGATATTTAACAACTCAGTGGTATAGAAATATGTCATTGAAATATCTAAGAGAGCATAGATTGTATTAGTGATCGCCTTAGGCGGCACGGATTGGCGCCTCGCCTCGCCTAGCGCCTAATACAACATAGCCGAAAAACAAACCCACACAAGTTAAAATAGATAAAACTAGTAGGATACATTGAAGTGAGGATGCGTGTGAGTGTCTATAAGAACATTAAGAAACTTTAAAGATCGCCAAAAATGATCAATCAAAACTTACATCGGTAGTTATTCCCATAACTAGTTGTGGCGAAAGAGATACAAGAATGCGTTGTGCAACAATTGTCGAAGTGATTTCGAAACTATTGTCTTCATGGTGTCTCGATCTTTGATCATTCCCGTTTAATTATTTATCACACATGACTTCTCATTCATTTCCAACACTTGTTCCCTCGTGACCTTCTTCACCAATGGAGCTAGACTGCTGAGAAGAAAAAAAAAACAAGCCTCTCCCAACCTGGAGTAGTTAGTTAGTCGAAATGATTCTATCATGTATCCATAATTGAGTATGGATGGATATATATTATTCTCTTCCTCTCACTTGATTTGAAATACTTGAACGTTCGATTCTTTTTTTCGAATGCCATATTTTTCTTAATTTCTAAATCTCACATACCTACCACGAAAAAGAAACAGGAAAAAAATCCATGAAAATGATATTACCATCTGTATGATTAGTTTAAAGAACTACCATCTGTGTGATTAGTTTAGAGAACATCTCCAAGGTGATTCATCAAGGTTTGTTTTGCTTCACCATGCAATTAAAGTTTTCTTGTTCATTCGATATCTTACTTATCTTTATCTGAAAATTAATATGAATCAAAAATTAATATGAATCAAAGTGAGAAAGATTCATAGGAATATATGATTAATTGGAAACAAGAAGAAAGATTTTGTTGGGAAGAAATAATCAACGATACGTAATTAGTTTTACCAATAGAAAATTGAACCGATCGAAAGATATTCGAGTGTTGCAATACAAATCGAAACGAAGAACGTGAAAACACCGAATTGGTAACCAGATCTAGATTGACTTTTGATGGTCGCGGAAGAACGAGAGAGAGGTGAGAGGTAGAAGAGAAGTGAGAGAAAAAAAAGGAACAGAATTTAAACGCTGTAGTTATTTTTTCATATCTATTTTTGGAAGAAAAAACCAAATTTTATGTTAGATGGCAGGTCTAGACTTAATCATCATCGGTTCCTTAATAATATCGCTTGATGTGATTTGTGTTCTGACGGTTTAAACTAGTTCTTCTTTTGCTTCTCTCCTTTCAGAAGAATGGGCGGGGGTTCGAACCCCCCAAATCTCAAAAGTTTGTTTACTTTCGAAAGTTTCTAGTTTTGCCTCAAATGCAACACCTAAATCACAGGAAAACCATTTTTCCTCTTTTCTCTCTCCATAACCAGATATCAGATTTGGGCCCGTGTGAATTAGTATTCAAGCTTGGTAAAGGGGCGACAACCTAATAAGACAAAAAAAGGTCATTACAAGGAAATTCAAGTGCCCTTTATCGATGAAAAATCAGGAAATGACTAATTAGCCCTTATTATTAATAATCAAGTTTAGTGTTGATAATTAATTTTCACTTATCTCCCCCCCTTTAATAGCAACAAGAGATTGCAAAACTTAAGGAAATATAACCGTTGGATCTCCAAACTTTAAAATTCCACCGTTAGATTTCACAAATGGAATTAGTGTGAACTATTGTTATTGTCCGTTAGATCATTAGACTTCATATTTCTTTTCAGCCGTTAGATTTTAAAGAAGTGGTATAAAGAATGTTTCTCAGGGATATAAAAGTAAATGCACTTTTTATATATTTAAAAATCTCATATCTTTTAAACTACACGTCGGATTTTTGTAAATTTTATATATTTAGAAAGCCCTTTAAATTAGCTACGCAATGAGCACAAATAATGATATCAAATTTTTGTTTTTCAATTTTTTTTTATACGTCTTCGAATCTTATATGTTTTCTCCTTAAAAGTTAGACATGGTTTAAAATTAGACATAACTTAGAAAAAAAATGAAAAAATTTACAAGAAAAAAAAAACAAAACAAATGATTGATTCTTAAGTATAAACAACGATTAATTTTCAAATAAAAAAATATGTTATCGAATTACTACCAAATTATTTGGAAAGTAGAAAAATAGTATCGTCGACGTGCAACGCACGTGCTCACTACTTGTTATTATAACTCTAACATCAGATTTTTAGAGTTATAAAAAAAATATTTAGAGGAGAAGAAAAAGAAAACTTATGTGATATTTGTGAAACCCTAGATTTTGATTCACTCAACCAAAATGAGTGATTCCAGTGATCCGGTATACTTCTAAATTAGTTCCCATTAGCTTTTTCTCGCTCAAAATTATCTAAATTAGTTCCCATTAGCTTTTTCTCGCTCAACTGGGATCAGTTTGGTGGAAGAGACTTTATCAACCAACTTTTTCCAAAACCTAGTGTTGATACGGCTACTAGACGAAGAAGGTAAGCTATCTTGTAGAGTTTTCAGAAAGGATTTAGTTGAGAAAGTACCGTTAGGGTGGTGAATCCACAAAAGCTTATCCTTCGCCTGCTCCACTTGCTCATTTGGTATATGGATATCCAAGATTTTACTTACTTCATTAGGGGTGAAGAGCTGCAGTAGTTTGTTAACATCCCATCTATTTGGATTCTTCAGAAGGCGATCGCTGACTTTGGATATTGAGCTGTCGACATTGGTACTCATCATCGGAGCTTTATTCTGCAGATTTGGCACACATGGATCATTTCTTATGTCGATTTGTTCTCCATTTCCAACAACCCAGCAGCACCCATCCCGCATATCGATTCTACAGTTCAGCATTGCAGTCCAGGTGGAAGAGCATTTATAAGGTTTCTTCACATTCCAGAAATTTCTATTGTTCAAGTACTTGGCTCTCTCTGAACCCACGGACAGTCCTCCTGATTTAGAAATTTCCATATCAACTTTGCAATCATAGCCCTGTTTAGATGTTGAAGAGATCTTATACCTAGGCCCCCCTGCTCTTTTGGTTTCTCAAACTGATCCCAGTTGATAAGATGAATTTTTCGTTTCTCTTTTGCATGCCCCCACCAGAAATTTCGCATCGTCCTTGTAAGAGTTGCCAGAGTCCTCTTCGGAATGAGAGAAGTAGCCATATAGTATGGAGGGATCGTACCAAGGTGATTGATTAATATAGTTCTTCCTGCATGTGAGAAATGGTTTCTCTTCCATCCTGCCATCTTTGAATCAAATTTATCATTTAGAAAATCAAATGAAGCATTTATGTAGGCTGGTTTAAGTAAACAATGCCCAAGATACCTATCAGTAATATTCATTTGTTTAACCCCCAATTTGTGAGATATCTCCATTCTTCTGTCAGGCTCGACACCCTTACTAAAGTGAATAGCAGAATTTTGCATATTGGCAGATTGTCCAGACCATGCAGCATAAGTATTAAGAATTTGTTGCAGAGTGTTTACTGTCTTATCATCCAAGGTGCCGAAGAGGACCATGCAGCACAAGTATAAGAAAGTCCTTGAGAGCATAGAATAAATAAATACGGGGACAAGGGGCAACCTTGCCGTAGCCCTCTCTCACTAGTGAAAAAACCTTCCGCTTGACCATTAACTAATAAGGAGAAAGAGGCAGTTGAAACACATTTCGTTATGAGTTCATGGGTCTTGCCAATAATTCCAAAAGATTTAAGGCAATGACTAAGAAATCTCCAACTGACTTTGTCGTAAGCCTTACTAATATCAATTTTTCGGAGCGCAAGAGCCAATAATGAGATGAAGCATCGGACATGGAGTGAAGAATTTCTTTTGACAACGATCTGTGTCTACCAATTTATTCGAGATGCACTTTTAGTCTTTGGGCTATGACTTTAGATGATTGATTCAACCTAATCAAAAATAACTTTACGTAATAAATAAATATCCAGATATTTTTTTGCATGGAAAATTATTATGCCAATAATTCAATTCATAATATCGGACCTACGGATCGACGGACTTACCTTAGAGCACCAACCATCTCGAATGTTTGTTCGAATCATTTCAAAATTTTGACTTTTGTTTTTCAAGAGCTGCACTACTTTTACGATGTTTATTTGCTAACATATCACACGACAAGCTTGAAGCAAGGGATGCTAGAAGAGAAAGGATGTTGTTAGATTCTCGGTAATGAGAAATGAGTGTTACTTACCATATCAAGATTAAGAGATGCAGCCTACCAATGCATGAAATGGCCTTCTTCACGACCTTTGGTTTGATTGGAACTCGGTTGCGATAAGAGTGAATTGTGAATTTAACAGCAACCCATGGTCAGCTTTCATAAGATTCCCAATGCATGAAATGGCCTTCTTCTTCCTGACACTGGCTTGATTGGAATTAACAGCAACCCATGGTCAGCTTTCATAAGATTCCAAATACGTGTACAACATCACGAGAGAATATTGAAGCACCCACTTTGATCTCTGTGGTCATACCTGGAAACACGCAACAACCTAGATTAGAAAGTTGCGAGAATCGTGATTTTCAATTGAAAAAAAGAACTCTTTTTATCTTTTTAGTATGAAGAGGAAAACATAAATGGAACAAGAAACTATGAAAAGATGAACCCGAAAACCTATGTTGTACTCAAGCGCCCGAGGAACCAGATTTTCCGCTACTTAGGCGCCTCGCGAGAAAGGTTAGGCGCTAGCCTAGCGCCAAAGGCGCCTTTACTTTCTCTGTTTCCTTTTTAATCAAAATCTGACGTAAGCACTGGAATACATGGAAAGTCTTTAAGGGATTAAATGTTAAGACGTAATACATGGAAAGTCTATAAATATTTATAGAGATAAAGATATTTGAACAACAAGGATACGAGGATACAAAAAGATTACAAAGATCTCGCATGGACAGACAAGAGAACATAATATAAAGATACACGGGATATTCCTACACCTAGAGTACAGCATACAAAGATTACAGAGATCTTTTAGACCGAACAATTTGGAAACTTGCAACAATTAGAGTTAGGTGGACTTTGCTGATCATTGCCCACAGCTCCAACGAGAAGATCAAAGTATGGAAACTTTATATAATAGTGAAATATCAATATTAATGGAAAATAATCACCATCGACAATCAATGATAAAACAAAGAGTCATTAATGGAAAATAATCACCGTAGACAATCAATGATAAAAATATGGAAACAAAGATTAATCAAGTTGGAATAACGTGATTAATGATCAAGTTTTAAGGAAATAACGTGAAGTGATTGATGTAGATTTAAGGGAAGCTGGTCTTACAGCTTCCCAAAATATATTTTCTTTCTTTAGCAGAAAGTCTCGGCCTTTTCTCATGCATTTTTCTTCTCACGTGGTTTCCTGTTTCTATACAAAATCTTGTATTATTCTTCCACCAGCGAGATCCTGGATTGGTGCTGCGCATAATTCAAGTCAAGCAGAACGGATATTCTTCCATGTTTGAGTGAATATTCTATTCTTCCCTTTTTAGTCGAGAATCACTTTAAATCTCCTATTTTTCGAATCTTGAAACTAAGCTTCCTGTTTTATCTCCACCAATTAATCCCAAGACAATCCCATGAAAACCTCCAACTACATCTCGTCCAAAATCTTGCCAGAAAACATGCAGACGAACAAACATTTTTCTCTCCATATTGTAGTTCTTAAGAAGTCGGGTATGATGACAGTGGTAATGGATTCTCTTGGGACTGTGTTCTTTTAGATATTTAACAACTCAGTGGTATAGAAATATGTCATTGAAATATCTAAGAGAGCATAGATTGTATTAGTGATCGCCTTAGGCGACGGGATTGGCGCCTCGCCTCGCCTAGCGCCTAATACAACATAGCCGAAAACAAACCCACACAAGTTAAAATAGATAAAACTAGTAGGATACATTGAAGTGAGGATGCAGTGTGAGTGTCTATAAGAACATTAAGAAACTTTAAAGATCGCCAAAAATGATCAATCAAAACTTACATCAGTAGTTATTCCCATAACTAGTTGTGGCGAAAGAGATACAAGAATGCGTTGTGCAACAATTGTCGAAGTGATTTTCGAAACTATTGTCTTCATGGTGTCTCGATGCTTGATCATTCCGTTTAATTATTTATCACACTGACTTCTCATTCATTTCCAACACTGTTCCCTCGCTGACCTTCTTCACCAATGGAGCTAGACTGCAGAAGAAAAAAAAAAACAAGCCTCTCCCAACTGGAGTAGTTAGTTAGTCAGAAATGATTCTATCATGTATCCGCAATTCAGTATGGATGGATATATATATATATTCCTCTCTTCCTCTCACTTGATTTGAAATACTTGAACGTTCGATTCTTTTTTTGAATGCCATATTTTTCTTAATTTCTAAATCTCACATACCTACCACGAAAAAGAAACGAGAAAAAAAATCCATGAAAATGATATTACCATCCTGTATGATTAGTTTAAAGAACTACCATCATGTGTGATTAGTTTAGAGAACATCTCCAAGGTGATTCATCATGGTTTGTTTTGCTTCACCATGCAATTAAAGTTTTCTTGTTCATTCGATATCTTACTTATCTTATCTCTGAATCGAAAATTAATATGAATCAAAGTGAGAAAGATTCATCGGAATATATGATTAATTGGAAACAAGAAGAAAGATTTTGTTGGGAAGAAATAATCAACAAGATCGTAATTAGTTTTACCAATAGAAAATTGAACCGATCGAAAGATATTCGAGTGTTGCAATACAAATCGAAAACGAAGAACGTGAAAACACCGAATTGGTAACCAGATCTAGATTGACTTTTGATGGTCGCGAGAAGAACGAGAGAGAGGTGAGAGGTAGAAGAGAAGTGAGAGAAAAAAAGGAACAATTTAAACTTATTTGTAGTTATTTTTTCATATCTATTTTTGGAAGAAAAAACCAAATTTTATGTTAGGTGGCAGGTCTAGACTTAATCATCATCGGTTCCTTAATAATATCGCTTGATGTGACTGTGTTCCTGAACGGTTTAAACTAGTTCTTCTTTTGCTTCTCTCCTTTCAAAAGAATGGGCGGGGGTTCGAACCCCCCAAATCTCAAAAGTTTGTTTACTTTCGAAAGTTTCTAGTTTTGCCTCAAATGCAACACCTAAATCACAGGAAAACCATTTTTCCTCTTTTCTCTCTCCATAACCAGATATCAGATTTGGGCCCGTGTGAATTAGTATTCAAGCTTGGTAAAGGGGCGACAACCTAATAAGACAAAAAAGGTCATTACAAGGAAATTCAAGTGCCCTTTATCGATGAAAAATCAGGAAATGACTAATTAGCCCTTATTATTAATAATCAAGTTTAGTGTTGATAATTAATTTTCACTTATCTCCCCCCCTTTAATAGCAACAAGAGATTGCAAAACTTAAGGAAATATAACCGTTGGATCTCCAAACTTTAAAATTCCACCGTTAGATTTCACAAATGGAATTCCGTGTGAACTATTGTTATTGTCCGTTAGATCATTAGACTTCATATTTCTTTTCAGCCGTTAGATTTTAAAGAAGTGGTATAAAGAATGTTTACAGGGATATAAAAGTAAATGCACTTTTTATATATTTAAAAATCTCATATCTTTTAAACTACACGTCGGATTTTTGTAAATTTTATATATTTAGAAAGCCCTTTAAATTAGCTACGCAATGAGCACAAATAATGATATCAAATTTTTGTTTTTCAATTTTTTTTTATACGTCTTCGAATCTTATATGTTTTCTCCTTAAAAGTTAGACATGGTTTAAAATTAGACATAACTTAGAAAAAAAAATGAAAAAATTTACAAGAAAAAAAAACAAAACAAATGATTGATTCTTAAGTATAAACAACGATTAATTTTCAAATAAAAAAATATGTTATCGAATTACTACCAAATTATTTGGAAAGTAGAAAAATAGTATCGTCGACGTGCAACGCACGTGCTCACTACTTGTTATTATAACTCTAACATCAGATTTTTAGAGTTATAAAAAAAAATTAGAGGAGAAGAAAAAGAAAACTTATGTGATATTTGTGAAACCCTAGATTTTGATTCACTCAACCAAAATGAGTTATTCCAGTGATCCGATATACTTCTAAATTAGTTCCCATTAGCTTTTTCTCGCTCAAAATTATCTAAATTAGTTCCCATTAGCTTTTTCTCGCTCAACTGGGATCAGTTTGGTGGAAGAGACTTTATCAACCAACTTTTTCCAAAACCTAGTGTTGATACGGCTACTAGACGAAGAAGGTAAGCTATCTTGTAGAGTTTTCAGAAAGGATTTAGTTGAGAAAGTACCGTTAGGGTGGTGAATCCACAAAAGCTTATCCTTCGCCTGCTCCACTTGCTCATTTGGTATATGGATATCCAAGATTTTACTTACTTCATTAGGGGTGAAGAGCTGCAGTAGTTTGTTAACATCCCATCTATTTGGATTCTTCAGAAGGAGATCGCCGACTTTGGAGATTGGTACATGTCGACATTGGTACTCATCATCGGAGCTTTATTCTGCAGATTTGGCACACATGGATCATTTCTTATGTCGATTTGTTCTCCATTTCCAACAACCCAGCATCACCCATCCCGCATATCGATTCTACAGTTCAGCATTGCAGTCCAGGTGGAAGAGCATTTATAAGGTTTCTTCACATTCCTAAAATTTCTATTGTTCAAGTACTTGGCTCTCTCTGAACCCACGGACAGTCCTCCTGATTTAGAAATTTCCATATCAACTTTGCAATCATAGCCCTGTTTAGATGTTGAAGAGATCTTATACCTAGGCCCCCCCTGCTCTTTTGGTTTCTCAAACCGATCCCGATTGATAAGATGAATTTTTCGTTTCTCTTTTGCATGCCCCCACAGAAATTTCGCATCGTCCTTGTAAGAGTTGCCAGAGTCCTCTTCGGAATGAGAGAAGTAGCCATATAGTATGGAGGGATCGTACCAAGGTGATTGATTAATATAGTTCTTCCTGCATGTGAGAAATGGTTTCTCTTCCATCCTGCCATCTTTGAATCAAATTTATCATTTAGAAAATCAAATGAAGCATTTATGTAGGCTGGTTTAAGTAAACAATGCCCAAGATACTTATCAGTAATATTCATTTGTTTAACCCCCAATTTGTGAGATATCTCCATTCTTCTCGTCGGGCTCGACACCCTTACTAAAGTGAATAGCAGAATTTTGCATATTGGCAGATTGTCGGACCATGCGGCATAAGTATTAAGAATTTGTTGCAGAGTGTTTACTGTCTTATCATCCAAGGTGCCGAAGAGGACCATGCAGCACAAGTATTAAGAAAGTCCTTGAGAGCATAGAATAAATAAATACGGGGACAAGGGGAAACCTTGCCGTAGCCCTCTCTCACTAGTGAAAAAACCTTCCGCTTGACCATTAACTAATAAGGAGAAAGAGGCAGTTGAAACACATTTCGTTATGAGTTCATGGGTCTTGCCAATAATTCCAAAAGATTTAAGGCAATGACTAAGAAATCTCCAACTGACTTTGTCGTAAGCCTTACTAATATCAATTTTCAGAGCGCAAGAGCCAATAACAGATGAAGCATCAGACATGGAGTGAAGAATTTCTTTAGCAGCAACGATCTGTGTCTACCAATTTATTCAGATGCACTTTTAGTCTTTGGGCTATGACTTTAGATAATTGATTCAACCTAATCAAAAATAACTTTCTGTAATAAATAAATATCCAGATATTTTTTTGCATGGAAAATTATTATGCCAATAATTCAATTCATAATATCGGACCTACGAGATCGACGAGACTTACCTTAGAGCACCAACCATCCGAATGTTTGTTGAATCATTTCAAAATTTTGACTTTTGTTTTTCAAGAGCCGCACTACTTTTACAAAGAGTTGTTGCTAACATATCACCTGACAAGCTTGAAGCAAGGGATGCTAGAAGAGAAAGGATGTTGTTAGATTCTCAGTAATGAGAAATGAGTGTTACTTACCATATCAAGATTAAGAGATGCAGCCTACCAATGCATGAAATGGCCTTCTTCATGACAACTTTGGTTTGATTGGAACTCGGTTGCGATAAGAGTGAATTGTGAATTTAACAAACAACCCATGGTCGGCTTTCATAAGATTCCCAATGCATGAAATGGCCTTCTTCTTCCGACCTTTGGCTTGATTGGAATTAACAGCAACCCATGGTCAGCTTTCATAAGATTCCCAAATCGTGTACAACATCACGAGAGAATATTGAAGCACCCACACCTGATCTCTGTGGTCATACCCTGGAAACACGCAACAACCTAGATTAGAAAGTTGCAGAATCGTGATTTTCAATTGAAAAAAAGAACTCTTTTTATCTTTTTAGTATGAAGAGGAAAACATAGCAGCGGAACAAGAAACTATGAAAAGATGAACCCGAAAACCTATGTTGTACTCAAGCGCCCGAGGAACCAGATTTTCCGCTACTTAGGCGCCTCGCGGAAAGGTTAGGCGCTAGCCTAAGCGCCAAAGGCGCCTTTACTTTCTCTGTTTCCTTTTTAATCAAAATCACAGACGTAAGCACCAGAATACATGGAAAGTCTTTAAGGGATTAAATGTTAAGACGTAATACATGGAAAGTCTATAAATA
Organism: Papaver armeniacum; assembly: GCA_023531295.1. Classification (NCBI taxonomy): domain Eukaryota; kingdom Viridiplantae; phylum Streptophyta; class Magnoliopsida; order Ranunculales; family Papaveraceae; genus Papaver; species Papaver armeniacum. The sequence continues at coordinate 137,212 of JAJJWW010018993.1, forward strand.
TTTATAGAGATAAAGATATTCGAACAGCAAGGATACAGGATACAAAAAGATTACAAAGATCTCGCATGGACAGCAAGAGAACATAATATAAAGATACACAGGATATTCCTACACCTAGAGTACAGCATACAAAGATTACAGAGATCTTTTAGACCGAACAATTTGGAAACTTGCAACAATTAGAGTTAGGTGGACTTTGCACAGTCATTGCCCACAGCTCCAACAGAAGATCAAAGTATGGAAACTTTATATAATAGTGAAATATCAATATTAATGGAAAATAATCACCATCGACAATCAATGATAAAACAAAGAGTCATTAATGGAAAATAATCACCGTAGACAATCAATGATAAAAATATGGAAACAAAGATTAATCAAGTTGGAATAACGTGATTAATGATCAAGTTTTAAGGAAATAACGTGAAGTGATTGATGTAGATTTAAGGGAAGCTGGTCTTACAGCTTCCCAAAATATATTTTCTTTCCTTAGCAGAAAGTCTCGGCCTTTTCTCATGCATTTTTCTTCTCACGTGGTTTCCTGTTTCTATACAAAATCTTGTATTATTCTTCCACTAGCAGATCCTGGATTGGTACTGCGCATAACTTTCAAGTCAAACAGAACGGATATTCTTCCATGTTTGAGTGAATATTCTATTCTTCCCTTTTTAGTCGAGAATCACTTTAAATCTCCTATTTTTTCGAATCTTGAAACTAAGCTTCCCTGTTTTATCTCCACCAATTAATCCCAAGACAATCCCATGAAAACCTCCAACTACATCTCGTCCAAAATCTTGCCAGAAAACATGCAGACGAACAAACATTTTTCTCTCCATATTGTAGTTCTTAAGAAGTCGGGTATGATGACAGGTGGTAATGGATTCTCTTGGGACTGTGTTCTTTTAGATATTTAACAACTCAGTGGTATAGAAATATGTCATTGAAATATCTAAGAGAGCATAGATTGTATTAGTGATCGCCTTAGGCGACGGGATTGGCGCCTCGCCTCGCCTAGCGCCTAATACAACATAGCCGAAAACAAACCCACACAAGTTAAAATAGATAAAACTAGTAGGATACATTGAAGTGAGGATGCAGTGTGAGTGTCTATAAGAACATTAAGAAACTTTAAAGATCGCCAAAAATGATCAATCAAAACTTACATCAGTAGTTATTCCCATAACTAGTTGTGGCGAAAGAGATACAAGAATGCGTTGTGCAACAATTGTCGAAGTGATTTCTGAAACTATTGTCTTCATGGTGTCTCGATGTTGATCATTCCCGTTTAATTATTTATCACACAGCTTCTCATTCATTTCCAACACTGTTCCCTCGCTGACCTTCTTCACCAATGGAGCTAGACTGCAGAAGAAAAAAAAAAACAAGCCTCTCCCAACTGGAGTAGTTAGTTAGTCAGAAATGATTCTATCATGTATCCGCAATTCAGTATGGATGGATATATATATATTCCTCTCTTCCTCTCACTTGATTTGAAATACTTGAACGTTCGATTCTTTTTTTTCGAATGCCATATTTTTTCTTAATTTCTAAATCTCACATACCTACCACGAAAAAGAAACAGGAAAAAAAATCCATGAAAATGATATTACCATCCTGTATGATTAGTTTAAAGAACTACCATCCTGTGTGATTAGTTTAGAGAACATCTCCAAGGTGATTCATCATGGTTTGTTTTGCTTCACCATGCAATTAAAGTTTTCTTGTTCATTCGATATCTTACTTATCTCTATCTGAAAATTAATATGAATCAAAAATTAATATGAATCAAAGTGAGAAAGATTCATCGGAATATATGATTAATTGGAAACAAGAAGAAAGATTTCTGTTGGGAAGAAATAATCAACAGTACGTAATTAGTTTTACCAATAGAAAATTGAACCGATCGAAAGATATTCGAGTGTTGCAATACAAATCGAAAACGAAGAACGTGAAAACACCGAATTGGTAACCAGATCTAGATTGACTTTTGATGGTCGCAGAAGAACAGAGAGAGGTGAGAGGTAGAAGAGAAGTGAGAGAAAAAAAAAGGAACAGAATTTAAACGCTGTAGTTATTTTTTCATATCTATTTTTGGAAGAAAAAACCAAATTTTATGTTAGGTGGCAGGTCTAGACTTAATCATCATCGGTTCCTTAATAATATCGCTTGATGTGACTGTGTTCCTGAACGGTTTAAACTAGTTCTTCTTTTGCTTCTCTCCTTTCAAAAGAATGGGCGGGGGTTCGAACCCCCCCAAATCTCAAAAGTTTGTTTACTTTCGAAAGTTTCTAGTTTTGCCTCAAATGCAACACCTAAATCACAGGAAAACCATTTTTCCTCTTTTCTCTCTCCATAACCAGATATCAGATTTGGGCCCGTGTGAATTAGTATTCAAGCTTGGTAAAGGGGCGACAACCTAATAAGACAAAAAAGGTCATTACAAGGAAATTCAAGTGCCCTTTATCGATGAAAAATCAGGAAATGACTAATTAGCCCTTATTATTAATAATCAAGTTTAGTGTTGATAATTAATTTTCACTTATCTCCCCCCTTTAATAGCAACAAGAGATTGCAAAACTTAAGGAAATATAACCGTTGGATCTCCAAACTTTAAAATTCCACCGTTAGATTTCACAAATGGAATTCCGTGTGAACTATTGTTATTGTCTGTTAGATTATTAGACTTCATATTTCTTTTCAGCCGTTAGATTTTAAAGAAGTGGTATAAAGAATGTTTGAGGATATAAAAGTAAATGCACTTTTTATATATTTAAAAATCTCATATCTTTTAAACTACACGTCGGATTTTTGTAAATTTTATATATTTAGAAAGCCCTTTAAATTAGCTACGCAATGAGCACAAATAATGATATCAAATTTTTGTTGTTCAATTTTTTTTATACGTCTTGAATCTTATATGTTTTCTCCTTAAAAGTTAGACATGGTTTAAAATTAGACATAACTTAGAAAAAAAATGAAAAAAATTTACAAGAAAAAAAAACAAAACAAATGATTGATTCTTAAGTATAAACAACGATTAATTTTCAAATAAAAAAATATGTTATCGAATTACTACCAAATTATTTGGAAAGTAGAAAAATAGTATCGTCGACGTGCAACGCACGTGCTCACTACTTGTTATTATAACTCTAACATCAGATTTTTAGAGTTATAAAAAAAAAAATTAGAGGAGAAGAAAAAGAAAACTTATGTGATATTTGTGAAACCCTAGATTTTGATTCACTCAACCAAAATGAGTGATTCCAGTGATCCCAGTATACTTCTAAATTAGTTCCCATTAGCTTTTTCTCGCTCAAAATTATCTAAATTAGTTCCCATTAGCTTTTCTCGCTCAAGCTGGGATCAGTTTGGTGGAAGAGACTTTATCAACCAACTTTTTCCAAAACCTAGTGTTGATACGGCTACTAGACGAAGAAGGTAAGCTATCTTGTAGAGTTTTCAGAAAGGATTTAGTTGAGAAAGTACCGTTAGGGTGGTGAATCCACAAAAGCTTATCCTTCGCCTGCTCCACTTGCTCATTTGGTATATGGATATCCAAGATTTTACTTACTTCATTAGGGGTGAAGAGCTGCAGTAGTTTGTTAACATCCCATCTATTTGGATTCTTCAGAAGGAGATCGCTGACTTTGGAGATTGAGCTGTCGACATTGGTACTCATCATCGGAGCTTTATTCTGCAGATTTGGCACACATGGATCATTTCTTATGTCGATTTGTTCTCCATTTCCAACAACCCAGCATCACCCATCCCGCATATCGATTCTGATTCAAACATTGCGAGTCCGGTGGAAGAGCATTTATAAGGTTTCTTCACATTCCAGAAATTTCTATTGTTCAAGTACTTGGCTCTCTCTGAACCCACGGACAGTCCTCCTGATTTAGAAATTTCCATATCAACTTTGCAATCATAGCCCTATTTAGATGTTGAAGAGATCTTATACCTAGGCCCCCATGCTCTTTTGGTTTCTCAAACTGATCCCAGTTGATAAGATGAATTTTTCGTTTCTCTTTTGCATGCCCCCACCAGAAATTTCGCATCGTCCTTGTAAGAGTTGCCAGAGTCCTCTTCGGAATGAGAGAAGTAGCCATATAGTATGGAGGGATCGTACCAAGGTGATTGATTAATATAGTTCTTCCTGCATGTGAGAAATGGTTTCTCTTCCATCCTGCCATCTTTGAATCAAATTTATCATTTAGAAAATCAAATGAAGCATTTATGTAGGCTGGTTTAAGTAAACAATGCCCAAGATACTTATCAGTAATATTCATTTGTTTAACCCCAATTTGTGAGATATCTCCATTCTTCATCAGGCTCGACACCCTTACTAAAGTGAATAGCGAGAATTTTGCATATTGGCAGATTGTCCAGACCATGCAGCATAAGTATTAAGAATTTGTTGCGAGTGTTTCTTGTCTTATCATCCAAGGTGCGAAGAGGACCATGCAGCACAAGTATTAAGAAAGTCCTTGAGAGTATAGAATAAATAAATACGGGGACAAGGGGCAACCTTGCCGTAGCCCTCTCTCACTAGTGAAAAAACCTTCCGCTTGACCATTAACTAATAAGGAGAAAGAGGCAGTTGAAACACATTTCGTTATGAGTTCATGGGTCTTGCCAATAATTCCAAAAGATTTAAGGCAATGACTAAGAAATCTCCAACTGACTTTGTCGTAAGCCTTACTAATATCAATTTTCAGAGCGCAAGAGCCAATAACAGATGAAGCATCAGACATGGAGTGAAGAATTTCTTTAGCAGCAACGATCTGTGTCTACCAATTTATTCAGATGCACTTTTAGTCTTTGGGCTATGACTTTAGATGATTGATTCAACCTAATCAAAAATAACTTTCTGTAATAAATAAATATCCAGATATTTTTTTGCATGGAAAATTATTATGCCAATAATTCAATTCATAATATCGGACCTACAGATCTGACAGACTTACCTTAGAGCACCAACCATCGAATGTTTGTTCGAATCATTTCAAAATTTTGACTTTTGTTTTTCAAGAGCTGCACTACTTTTACGATGTTTGTTGCTAACATATCACCTGACAAGCTTGAAGCAAGGGATGCTAGAAGAGAAAGGATGTTGTTAGATTCTCAGTAATGAGAAATGAGTGTTACTTACCATATCAAGATTAAGAGATGCAGCCTACCAATGCATGAAATGGCCTTCTTCCTGACACTGGTTTGATTGGAACTCAGTTGCGATAAGAGTGAATTGTGAATTTAACAGCAACCCATGGTCAGCTTTCATAAGATTCCCAATGCATGAAATGGCCTTCTTCTTCCTGACACTGGCTTGATTGGAATTAACAGCAACCCATGGTCAGCTTTCATAAGATTCCCAAATCTGTGTACAACATCACAGAGAATATTGAAGCACCCACACCTGATCTCTGTGGTCATACCCTGGAAACACGCAACAACCTAGATTAGAAAGTTGCAGAATCGTGATTTTCAATTGAAAAAAAGAACTCTTTTTATCTTTTTAGTATGAAGAGGAAAACATAGCAGCGGAACAAGAAACTATGAAAAGATGAACCCGAAAACCTATGTTGTACTCAAGCGCCCGAGGAACCAGATTTTCCGCTACTTAGGCGCCTCGCGGAAAGGTTAGGCGCTAGCCTAAGCGCCAAAGGCGCCTTTACTTTCTCTGTTTCCTTTTTAATCAAAATCACAGACGTAAGCACCAGAATACATGGAAAGTCTTTAAGGGATTAAATGTTAAGACGTAATACATGGAAAGTCTATAAATATTTATAGAGATAAAGATATTCGAACAACAAGGATACAGGATACAAAAAGATTACAAAGATCTCGCATGGACAGCAAGAGAACATAATATAAAGATACAGGATATTCCTACACCTAGAGTACATCATACAAAGATTACAAAGATCTTTTAGACCGAACAATTTGGAAACTTGCAACAATTAGAGTTAGGTGGACTTTGCACAGTCATTGCCCACAGCTCCAACAGAAGATCAAAGTATGGAAACTTTATATAATAGTGAAATATCAATATTAATGGAAAATAATCACCATCGACAATCAATGATAAAACAAAGAGTCATTAATGGAAAATAATCACCGTAGACAATCAATGATAAAAATATGGAAACAAAGATTAATCAAGTTGGAATAACGTGATTAATGATCAAGTTTTAAGGAAATAACGTGAAGTGATTGATGTAGATTTAAAGGAAAGCTGGTCTTACTGACTTCCCAAAATATATTTTCTTTCCTTAGCAGAAAGTCTCGGCCTTTTCTCATGCATTTTTCTTCTCACGTGGTTTCATGTTTCTATACAAACTCTTGTATTATTCTTCCACCAGCAGATCCTGGATTGGTACTGCGCATAACTTTCAAGTCAAACAGAACGGATATTCTTCCATGTTTGAGTGAATATTCTATTCTTCCCTTTTTAGTCGAGAATCACTTTAAATCTCCTATTTTTTCGAATCTTGAAACTAAGCTTCCCTGTTTTATCTCCACCAATTAATCCCAAGACAATCCCATGAAAACCTCCAACTACATCTCGTCCAAAATCTTGCCAGAAAACATGCAGACGAACAAACATTTTTCTCTCCATATTGTAGTTCTTAAGAAGTTGGGTATGATGACAGTGGTAATGGATTGTCTTGGGATTGTGTTCTTTTAGATATTTAACAACTCAGTGGTATAGAAATATGTCATTGAAATATCTAAGAGAGCATAGATTGTATTAGTGATCGCCTTAGGCGACGGGATTGGCGCCTCGCCTCGCCTAGCGCCTAATACAACATAGCCGAAAACAAACCCACACAAGTTAAAATAGATAAAACTAGTAGGATACATTGAAGTGAGGATGCAGTGTGAGTGTCTATAAGAACATTAAGAAACTTTAAAGATCGCCAAAAATGATCAATCAAAACTTACATTAGTAGTTATTCCCATAACTAGTTGTGGCGAAAGAGATACAAGAATGCGTTGTGCAACAATTGTCGAAGTGATTTCTGAAACTATTGTCTTCATGGTGTCTCGATGCTGATCATTCCCGTTTAATTATTTATCACACAGCTTCTCATTCATTTCCAACATTTGTTCCCTCCTGACCTTCTTCACCAATGGAGCTAGACTGCAGAAGAAAAAAAAACAAGCCTCTCCCAACTGGAGTAGTTAGTTAGTCAGAAATGATTCTATCATGTATCCGCAATTCAGTATGGATGGATATATATATATATATATATTCCTCTCTTCCTCTCATTTGATTTGAAATACTTGAACGTTCGATTCTTTTTTTCGAATGCCATATTTTTCTTAATTTCTAAATCTCACATACCTACCACGAAAAAGAAACGGGGAAAAAAATCCATGAAAATGATATTACCATCTGTATGATTAGTTTAAAGAACTACCATCTGTGTGATTAGTTTAGAGAACATCTCCAAGGTGATTCATCATGGTTTGTTTTGCTTCACCATGCAATTAAAGTTTTCTTGTTCATTCGATATCTTACTTATCTCTATCGAAAATTAATATGAATCAAAAATTAATATGAATCAAAGTGAGAAAGATTCATCGGAATATATGATTAATTGGAAACAAGAAGAAAGATTTTGTTGGGAAGAAATAATCAACGGTACGTAATTAGTTTTACCAATAGAAAATTGAACCGATCGAAAGATATTCGAGTGTTGCAATACAAATCGAAAACGAAGAACGTGAAAACACCGAATTGGTAACCAGATCTAGATTGACTTTTGATGGTCGCAGAAGAACAGAGAGAGGTGAGAGGTAGAAGAGAAGTGAGAGAAAAAAAAGGAACAGAATTTAAACGCTGTAGTTATTTTTTCATATCTATTTTTGGAAGAAAAAACCAAATTTTATGTTAGGTGGCAGGTCTAGACTTAATCATCATCGGTTCCTTAATAATATCGCTTGATGTGACTGTGTTCCTGAACGGTTTAAACTAGTTCTTCTTTTGCTTCTCTCCTTTCAAAAGAATGGGGGGGTTCGAACCCCCCAAATCTCAAAAGTTTGTTTACTTTCGAAAGTTTCTAGTTTTGCCTCAAATGCAACACCTAAATCACAGGAAAACCATTTTTCCTCTTTTCTCTCTCCATAACCGAGATATCGATTTGGGCCGTGTGAATTAGTATTCAAGCTTGGTAAAGGGGCGACAACCTAATAAGACAAAAAAGGTCATTACAAGGAAATTCAAGTGCCCTTTATCGATGAAAAATCAGGAAATGACTAATTAGCCCTTATTATTAATAATCAAGTTTAGTGTTGATAATTAATTTTCACTTATCTCCCCCCCTTTAATAGCAACAAGAGATTGCAAAACTTAAGGAAATATAACCGTTGGATCTCCAAACTTTAAAATTCCACCGTTAGATTTCACAAATGGAATTAGTGTGAACTATTGTTATTGTCCGTTAGATCATTAGACTTCATATTTCTTTTCAGCCGTTAGATTTTAAAGAAGTGGTATAAAGAATGTTTCTGAGGGATATAAAAGTAAATGCACTTTTTATATATTTAAAAATCTCATATCTTTTAAACTACACGTCGGATTTTTGTAAATTTTATATATTTAGAAAGCCCTTTAAATTAGCTACGCAATGAGCACAAATAATGATATCAAATTTTTGTTTTTCAATTTTTTTTTATACGTCTTCGAATCTTATATGTTTTCTCCTTAAAAGTTAGACATGGTTTAAAATTAGACATAACTTAGAAAAAAAAATGAAAAAATTTACAAAAAAAAAAAAACAAAACAAATGATTGATTCTTAAGTATAAACAACGATTAATTTTCAAATAAAAAAATATGTTATCGAATTACTACCAAATTATTTGGAAAGTAGAAAAATAGTATCGTCGACGTGCAACGCACGTGCTCACTACTTGTTATTATAACTCTAACATCAGATTTTTAGAGTTATAAAAAAAAAATTTAGAGGAGAAGAAAAAGAAAACTTATGTGATATTTGTGAAACCCTAGATTTTGATTCACTCAACCAAAATGAGTGATTCCAGTGATCCGGTATACTTCTAAATTAGTTCCCATTAGCTTTTTCTCGCTCAAAATTATCTAAATTAGTTCCCATTAGCTTTTTCTCGCTCAATGGGATCAGTTTGGTGGAAGAGACTTTATCAACCAACTTTTTCCAAAACCTAGTGTTGATACGGCTACTAGACGAAGAAGGTAAGCTATCTTGTAGAGTTTTCAGAAAGGATTTAGTTGAGAAAGTACCGTTAGGGTGGTGAATCCACAAAAGCTTATCCTTCGCCTGCTCCACTTGCTCATTTGGTATATGGATATCCAAGATTTTACTTACTTCATTAGGGGTGAAGAGCTGCAGTAGTTTGTTAACATCCCATCTATTTGGATTCTTCAGAAGGAGATCGCTGACTTTGGAGATTGAGCTGTCGACATTGGTACTCATCATCGGAGCTTTATTCGCGCAGATTTGGCACACATGGATCATTTCTTATGTCGATTTGTTCTCCATTTCCAACAACCAAAGCAGCACCCATCCCGCATATCGATTCTGATCAAAGCATTGCGAGTCCAGGTGGAAGAGCATTTATAAGGTTTCTTCACATTCCAGAAATTTCTATTGTTCAAGTACTTGGCTCTCTCTGAACCCACGGACAGTCCTCCTGATTTAGAAATTTCCATATCAACTTTGCAATCATAGCCCTATTTAGATGTTGAAGAGATCTTATACCTAGGCCCCCCTGCTCTTTTGGTTTCTCAAACTGATCCCGAGTTGATAAGATGAATTTTTCGTTTCTCTTTTGCATGCCCCCACCAGAAATTTCGCATCGTCCTTGTAAGAGTTGCGAGTCCTCTTCGGAATGAGAGAAGTAGCCATATAGTATGGAGGGATCGTACCAAGGTGATTGATTAATATAGTTCTTCCTGCATGTGAGAAATGGTTTCTCTTCCATCCTGCCATCTTTGAATCAAATTTATCATTTAGAAAATCAAATGAAGCATTTATGTAATTTGGTTTAAGTAAACAATGCCCAAGATACTTATCGGTAATATTCATTTGTTTAACCCCCAATTTGTGAGATATCTCCATTCTTCATCGGGCTCGACACCCTTACTAAAGTGAATAGCGAGAATTTTGCATATTGGCGGATTGTCCAGACCATGCAAAGCATAAGTATTAAGAATTTGTTGCAGAGTGTTTACTGTCTTATCATCCAAGGTGCCGAAGAGGACCATGCAGCACAAGTATAAGAAAGTCCTTGAGAGCATAGAATAAATAAATACGGGGACAAGGGGCAACCTTGCCGTAGCCCTCTCTCACTAGTGAAAAAACCTTCCGCTTGACCATTAACTAATAAGGAGAAAGAGGCAGTTGAAACACATTTCGTTATGAGTTCATGGGTCTTGCCAATAATTCCAAAAGATTTAAGGCAATGACTAAGAAATCTCCAACTGACTTTGTCGTAAGCCTTACTAATATCAATTTTCAGAGCGCAAGAGCCAATAACAGATGAAGCATCAGACATGGAGTGAAGAATTTCTTTAGCAGCAACGATCTGTGTCTACCAATTTATTCAGATGCACTTTTAGTCTTTGGGCTATGACTTTAGATGATTGATTCAACCTAATCAAAAATAACTTTCTGTAATAAATAAATATCCAGATATTTTTTTGCATGGAAAATTATTATGCCAATAATTCAATTCATAATATCGGACCTACAGATCTGACAGACTTACCTTAGAGCACCAACCATCTGAATGTTTGTTCGAATCATTTCAAAATTTTGACTTTTGTTTTTCAAGAGCTGCACTACTTTTACAGTAGCTGTTGCTAACATATCACCTGACAAGCTTGAAGCAAGGGATGCTAGAAGAGAAAGGATGTTGTTAGATTCTCAGTAATGAGAAATGAGTGTTACTTACCATATCAAGATTAAGAGATGCAGCCTACCAATGCATGAAATGGCCTTCTTCATGACACTGGTTTGATTGGAACTCAGTTGCGATAAGAGTGAATTGTGAATTTAACAGCAACCCATGGTCAGCTTTCATAAGATTCCCAATGCATGAAATGGCCTTCTTCTTCCTGACACTGGCTTGATTGGAATTAACAACAACCCATGGTCAGCTTTCATAAGATTCCCAAATCTGTGTACAACATCACAGAGAATATTGAAGCACCCACACCTGATCTCTGTGGTCATACCCTGGAAACACGCAACAACCTAGATTAGAAAGTTGCAGAATCGTGATTTTCAATTGAAAAAAAGAACTCTTTTTATCTTTTTAGTATGAAGAGGAAAACATAGCAGCGGAACAAGAAACTATGAAAAGATGAACCCGAAAACCTATGTTGTACTCAAGCGCCCGAGGAACCAGATTTTCCACTACTTAGGCGCCTCGCGAAAGGTTAGGCGCTAGCCTAGCGCCAAAAGCGCCTTTACTTTCTCTGTTTCCTTTTTAATCAAAATCACGAGACGTAAGCACCGAGAATACATGGAAAGTCTTTAAGGGATTAAATGTTAAGACGTAATACATGGAAAGTCTATAAATATTTATAGAGATAAAGATATTCGAACAACAAGGATACGAGGATACAAAAAGATTACAAAGATCTCGCATGGACAAGCAAGAGAACATAATATAAAGATACACAGGATATTCCTACACCTAGAGTACAACATACAAAGATTACGAGAGATCTTTTAGACCGAACAATTTGGAAACTTGCAACAATTAGAGTTAGGTGGACTTTGCACTGAGTCATTGCCCACGGCTCCAACGAGAAGATCAAAGTATGGAAACTTTATATAATAGTGAAATATCAATATTAATGGAAAATAATCACCATCGACAATCAATGATAAAACAACGAGTCATTAATGGAAAATAATCACCGTAGACAATCAATGATAAAAATATGGAAACAAAGATTAATCAAGTTGGAATAACGTGATTAATGATCAAGTTTTAAGGAAATAACGTGAAGTGATTGATGTAGATTTAAGGGAAAGCTGGTCTTCTGACTTCCCAAAATATATTTTCTTTCCTTAGCGAGAAAGTCTCGGCCTTTTCTCATGCATTTTTCTTCTCACGTGGTTTTCTGTTTCTATACAAAATCTTGTATTATTCTTCCACTAGCAGATCTGGATTGGTGCTGCGCATAACTTTCAAGTCAAAACGAACGGATATTCTTCCATGTTTGAGTGAATATTCTATTCTTCCCTTTTTAGTCGAGAATCACTTTAAATCTCCTATTTTTCGAATCTTGAAACTAAGCTTCCTGTTTTATCTCCACCAATTAATCCCAAGACAATCCCCATGAAAACCTCCAACTACATCTCGTCCAAAATCTTGCCGAGAAAACATGCGTATGACGAACAAACATTTTTCTCTCCATATTGTAGTTCTTAAGAAGTCGGGTATGATGACGGTGGTAATGGATTCTCTTCTCTTTTAGATCTTTTAGATATTTAACAACTCAGTGGTATAGAAATATGTCATTGAAATATCTAAGAGAGCATAAATTGTATTAGTGATCGCCTTAGGCGACGGGATTGGCGCCTCGCCTCGCCTAGCGCCTAATACAACATAGCCGAAAACAAACCCACACAAGTTAAAATAGATAAAACTAGTAGGATACATTGAAGTGAGGATGCGGTGTGAGTGTCTATAAGAACATTAAGAAACTTTAAAGATCGCCAAAAATGATCAATCAAAACTTACATCGTAGTTATTCCCATAACTAGTTGTGGCGAAAGAGATACAAGAATGCGTTGTGCAACAATTGTCGAAGTGATTTCGAAACTATTGTCTTCATGGTGTCTCGATGCTGATCATTCCCGTTTAATTATTTATCACTGACTTCTCATTCATTTCCAACACATTGTTCCCTCGTGACCTTCTTCACCAATGGAGCTAGGCTGAGAAGAAAAAAAAAAACAAGCCTCTCCCAACCTGGAGTAGTTAGTTAGTCGAAATGATTCTATCATGTATCCGCAATTCAGTATGGATGGATATATATATATATTCCTCTCTTCCTCTCACTTGATTTGAAATACTTGAATGTTCGATTCTTTTTTTCGAATGCCATATTTTTCTTAATTTCTAAATCTCACATACCTACCACGAAAAAGAAACAGGGAAAAAAATCCATGAAAATGATATTACCATCTGTATGATTAGTTTAAAGAACTACCATCTGTGTGATTAGTTTAGAGAACATCTCCAAGGTGATTCATCATGGTTTGTTTTGCTTCACCACAATTAAAGTTTTCTTGTTCATTCGATATCTTACTTATCTCTATCTCGAAAATTAATATGAATCAAAAATTAATATGAATCAAAGTGAGAAAATTCATCGGAATATATGATTAATTGGAAACAAGAAGAAAGATTTCTGTTGGGAAGAAATAATCAACAGTACGTAATTAGTTTTACCAATAGAAAATTGAACCGATTGAAAGATATTCGAGTGTTGCAATACAAATCGAAAACGAAGAACGTGAAAACACCGAATTGGTAACCAGATCTAGATTGACTTTTGATGGTCGCAGAGAAGAACGAGAGAGAGGTGAGAGGTAGAAGAGAAGTGAGAGAAAAAAAAGGAACGAGAATTTAAACATTTGTAGTTATTTTTTCATATCTATTTTTGGAAGAAAAAACCAAATTTTATGTTAGGTGGCAGGTCTAGACTTAATCATCATCGGTTCCTTAATAATATCGCTTGATGTGACTGTGTTCCTGAACGGTTTAAACTAGTTCTTCTTTTGCTTCTCTCCTTTCAAAAGAATGGGCGGGGGTTCGAACCCCCCAAATCTCAAAAGTTTGTTTACTTTCGAAAGTTTCTAGTTTTGCCTCAAATGCAACACCTAAATCATAGGAAAACCATTTTTCCTCTTTTCTCTCTCCATAACCAGATATCAGATTTGGGCCCGTGTGAATTAGTATTCAAGCTTGGTAAAGGGGCGACAACCTAATAAGACAAAAAGGTCATTACAAGGAAATTCAAGTGCCCTTTATCGATGAAAAATCAGGAAATGACTAATTAGCCCTTATTATTAATAATCAAGTTTAGTGTTGATAATTAATTTTCACTTATCTCCCCCCCTTTAATAGCAACAAGAGATTGCAAAACTTAAGGAAATATAACCGTTGGATCTCCAAACTTTAAAATTCCACCGTTAGATTTCACAAATGGAATTCCGTGTGAACTATTGTTATTGTCCGTTAGATCATTAGACTTCATATTTCTTTTCAGACGTTAGATTTTAAAGAAGTGGTATAAAGAATGTTTACAGGGATATAAAAGTAAATGCACTTTTTATATATTTAAAAATCTCATATCTTTTAAACTACACGTCGGATTTTTGTAAATTTTATATATTTAGAAAGCCCTTTAAATTAGCTACGCAATGAGCACAAATAATGATATCAAATTTTTGTTTTTCAATTTTTTTTATACGTCTTCGAATCTTATATGTTTTCTCCTTAAAGTTAGACATGGTTTAAAATTAGACATAACTTAGAAAAAAAATGAAAAAATTTACAAGAAAAAAAAAAACAAAACAAATGATTGATTCTTAAGTATAAACAACGATTAATTTTCAAATAAAAAAATATGTTATCGAATTACTACCAAATTATTTGGAAAGTAGAAAAATAGTATCGTCGACGTGCAACGCACGTGCTCACTACTTGTTATTATAACTCTAACATCAGATTTTTAGAGTTATAAAAAAAAAATTTAGAGGAGAAGAAAAAGAAAACTTATGTGATATTTGTGAAACCCTAGATTTTGATTCACTCAACCAAAATGAGTGATTCCAGTGATCCGGTATACATCTAAATTAGTTCCCATTAGCTTTTTCTCGCTCAAAATTATCTAAAGTACATAACAAAATCAAAACTTTTGAATTTTCAGAAGAACTTGCGGTTGCAATTTTGCTTGTTACTTCGTAGGTTATCGAATACCAACCGTAACTGGTTAAATTTGGGGAAGATCCAATCGTAAAACCAGTTATGGTTGGTAACTAAATGCTCGATACCAAACGTAACTGAAGAAAATTCTCAGATATAAGAACATACGGTTGGTCATTGAACTATTACCAACCGTATGTTCTTCAAATCTCCAGTTATGGTTCGTAATTGAGTTATTACCAACCGTAACTCACATAAACCCAGAAATTTCAATTTCAATTTTCATACAAAACCCTAATTTTTGATACAAAATTAACTTAAATCCAACACGATAAACTAAACCCTAACTGGGTTTTTCCAAACATTTTACAAATCGCCGATTAATCGAAGACGATAAAATTTTCGGTTTTAATGGAGGTTACGGTTGATGGAGGAGAAGATAAGATGAAGAAGAAGATGAAAAAAAAACTGATTTGATTTTTTTTTATTCATTAGGTTTGAAAAAAAATTGATTTGATTTTGGTTGATTTAAGGTGAAAAGGGTAATTTAGTCAAATTATACCCCCTATAGGATACCCCTAACCAATAAGAGAGACATTGCTATCACACTTGCCGCCCCTCTACCATTACTTGTCGCCCCTTTACCAAGCTTGTTAGTATTTTAATGCTTTCAGTAAAAAAATCACAATTTTTTTGATTTTAGGTTTTTATTTTTCTAATGCGTCTGATGGCATATCTATGCTATCAAGATTTGTAATCAAATAGCCTTAATGAGTAACGACGTTCTCTGGTGATGGTGCTGCATTATAGTCAAGTATGTTTTGAAAGAAGACGATCTAATTCGGCAAATAAGACCGATTTTGATCGCTTTGATATCAATTTGGGCATATTACTTCTTTTTTGTGGAAGCATCTGACATATATTATGTCAATGATCATGATTCAAAAGATCAAGAGACAAAAATGGTTTGAAACCGTTATCAAGATGTCAATTTCTTCAGCAGAATGTAAAATCTTAGTACAATTTTTGTTTTTCATTTCTTTAAGTTTCCAAACTTGTAAATTTTGTACTAATTATTAGTTTTTGTTTTATGATGTAATTGATCATGATGTAGTATATTAATGAAATTATGAGGCATTTCCTTTTTCCTTCAAAAAAAAAAAAAATCGGACTATAAAAATAAAGTCTTGGACTCTTGGGACACCAATACCTAAAATATATCCGACTGTCGTTTATTTCTGCTTTGGCTGAATAAACATTGAAGCAAGGTAATTTCTTTGATTATGTCGTAAGTATCCCGATGCGGTTTTCCCCCTCACCGTCCTTCGGAAGATGATATACTCATCCAGGTTAAATCACGTAATGAATCATGTTCGGCAATCCAACGACCCTGGAAGCATTCTCAACATATGGACTATTAATGGGTGAAAGCGGGGCCCATTATATGTGTGAGGTGGGATTTTCTGTAGGGAATGGCTCGGTAAACCTATCATTTTCGTAAATTTTTTGTCGTATTAAACTACCAATTTTATCATCTTATGTACACACTTTTTATAGAGAATTGAGGGCAAAACTATCCAATTTAATTTTTAATCTATTTCGACAATTGTTCCAAACAGGTCTCACGGCATCACAACCAAAAAATAAATCCGTACAGGTTTGCACGTATTTATTCAGAGAAAGCAACATTGATCAACAATACCTTTCTGATATAAAGAATTCATTAATCTCGATTTTATCATGATAACGGGAACAAAAAGAAACTTATTCGTGTGGGACAATTTAATGTCCAAATCAATTTCCATTTCTTGTTCGGGGATTGGTTAATCAATCTTTTCATTTGCAAGTAGAAAAAAAAGTACCAAGTACACCACTAAAGTTTAAGTCGAAAACATTTATAAAAAAAATTTATCACAATTAGTAGCAATGGTCAACTGTAAAGATCTGAAACCTGATATGATAGGTTTAACTAGGATGATTTCAGAGATTAATATCCAGGTAATAACCTAGTACGTATCTTAATTGTAATACGAATCAAAAGACAACAAGTCTTATAATTTTTCTTTCAAGATATGAATTCTTTTGAATACAGTAGATCTTGTAGGTCATACACAGTCTTTTAGGCTTAAAAAACTGTCTAGGCTATTTTAATGTACTACTTGTGAAATTTATATTATAAAGATAAACAATATAACATGGAAAAAGAAATAGCACAAGACATTAGAATTTTCGGTAACAAGGAAAATTGCAAAGGAGAAAAACTCAAGACCCTATACAGAACTTGAGCACCACAATATATTAAGTAGCTACAAACACTAGTGTAATATCAGACTTCAGACTAGAATATAGATGAAAATGAATCGATTTTACGAGAAATTCAACTCCATTTGCGCTCCTTTAGTCTCGTGGATCTCGTAAGACCCAACGCAACTCGATTCCCTTCACTTACATCATTTACAGGCTTAGGAGTTGCTTCAGCTTAAGTGAAAACTTTTATGACTATTCTGCATCTAATAGAAAGCCTATCTGATTTCCTTCGGAATGATATCCAATCAAGTATGAAAATCTATGCGCTATGAAGGATCCTCGAGAAAAAAAGATACCAAACAAACTCATAATTAGGTTGAACTTATTCTCTTCAAAATTCACTTTCAACAAGTAGGTTGATAAGAAAAGATCGTGGTTTACTCGGTACCCTCGTCATTTTAATATTTGATCTGGGTTTAAAGTTGCCTGGATGGTACGTAAACTTTAATTGTTTGTTAACCCAAACAATTTAAGTACACCATATAAGACACAATTTTAAGCTTAACATTACAATGGTTATCACAACTCTAATTGGTTATGGAAATGTCACGTAAGAATTCGGTAATTACCGAAAATGTTATGTTCTTGGCATAATTGAAAAAAGTCTAACGAATTAGAGCAATAGTAGTCATATTGTTAAAAACCAGACTTGGCAAAAAAAAAAAAAAAAAAAAAAAACCATGAAACACAACTAAGGGGCTAAAAATTCATTGTAATAACCCGGCCCTCCATCGATACCGTCCCTACTTAGCCACTGCAGTTATCCGGCAGTATGAGGTTTTCAACGGGTTCCACTGTGGTAATCTAGCAGCAACTTCCCGGGAGATCACCCATCATTGGAAGCTACTACCCCCGAGCACGCTTAACTGTAAAGATTTTTGTCTACGTTAGAACCAACCAAGTTGAAAAGGCCTCGGTATTAGGAAACAACAAACCATTACTTATATTTTATTCAGCCAATCACCGCCAAATATAAGGTATTACAATCATATTTCCAAAAAAAATCAAAAGCCAAGTCAAATGTGGCAACCAGATTTAGCAATCGCTAAATATAACTAGAGGATTTTATAATATGCATCTGTAGCTGGACGTAGGTATTAGGAACGTCCAGAGGCTGACGCTTATATAAGTTGCACGTCATAGTTGGATACTATTAATAGTTCTGTTTGTAGATGCTCTTTACAATTTTATTTCGTACAAAAAACATTATAAAAACAATTTCATCAGAGATAAAATTATTATTACCGTCTGATTTCCAGATACATCTATAAATACCATTTGGATGAAATGTACATCTCATCCACACTACGCTTCGGTTGAAAAAGACAAAGCTAATAGCTTATTTATTTAGCTTTATAGAAGCTCATAAGTGCATTTACCCTTACGCCTATTCCTATGCACGTGTCAAAAAAATGTTGTTTGGTGTACCAGATGGCATGGAAAACGAGTTGCGTCACTATGGGAAAACCACCGAGCGATGGAGTTCCTAGCGAACGTTATTGACAATATTGCCAGCGATTGAATCTTTATCGCCAGCGCTACCATGAATATCGCTCGTTAGTGACTCTAGCACCAACGACTAGTTCTTTGTCGAAATAAATATATAGGTTTTCAGAAAAAAAGTTCGGTTAGGAGAAAAAGTTACGACGTAACCGAACTCATCATCTAGGTTTTCATAAAAAAGTTCTGTAGGTACGGAAAATAGGCCTGCCACGTGGACGCACAAGAAGGCACGAAATAGGACATAGGAATCCCACTCAAAGATCTTGGTCAGTGAACTGTCAATTCAAATGTCAGAGTTACCTCGCCACTGACAAATGACACGAGATACAAAGAGGGATCCTAACGAAAAGAAACTCGCATAAGGAATCTGAAACCCGAATGAATCAAATTAGGAGTACCCAACAAGATACCAACCACGAAGTACAAATGCGCGAAGTAAGGTTACTTGAATGAAAAGATAGCATGCGAAGTTAGTAGATTATGGAAAAAGAAACGAGACAGCTGTCCCGACAAACGCCCAGAGTTGTCAGCGAAAGGAAGGGGAAAACTTTATGAAAAATAGTTTGGGCGAAGTATAAAGCACCTCCACGAGAACGTAGCGAAGTAAAACGAGTTGTACACCATTAGGATTGATTGGCCTATAAATAGAGGTCCTTGGGCTAGGCATGAGGGATCATATTTTGGAGAGAGGGGTGAGCTCTGCTTAGAGAGTGAGATTAGGGTTTCCTTGTACTCAAGAACTTTTATTTTCACTTCTTTGTGGTTAGTGAATAAAGATTTTTTTATTCCAAAAACACTATCATGTATTAGATCTATCTTGTTATTTACTTGGGTGTACTACTGGATTTTCAGTAGTTACAAGTTCGGTTAGGAGAAAAAAGTTACGACGTAACCGAACTCAACATATAGACTTTCAGAGAAAAGTTAGGTTGGGAGTAACAAAAAATCGACTTATTTGAACTCAATATTTTTTCTCACATATTAAATTCGGTCAAAATAAGAAAAAAATCGAACTTCACTAAACACAATATTGTTTCTTGATTAAAATTTTGACTTAACTTTTTAACTTCCTATTTTCTTATATAATGAAAAAATTCAAAAAAGAATTAATAAGAAAAAATAAAACAAAAATGAGTATCCGGATCAATTTGGTCATCCCGTTCCACAAAGATTTGATGCGCTTCATGAGGTCTCAAGTTCGAGTCCCCGATGCGCAATATTGTAGAATTTGACATGAAAGGTAAAGTTAGCTTTACCCCTAGCGACATAATCATCCCCCATATCGGCTTCGGCTCCCTTGGCTGGTTCCTCATGAGGCTCATTTGGTAGGCTAGCACGACAACCTGTTACTGATAATGTAGTACAAAGTAGAAACTTTTTTAATTAATACTCAATTATTTAATAAACTCTCTTAAATAATATTTTTGGCCGGTCCCGAGTCGGGGACAACGTGTCAAATTAATAGTTCTCTAAAATTATAAGATAATACATTTTTGATTACATATGTAGACCCCATATGAAGTATAAAATTAATAATGCATTATATATATATTCAATACATTAAAGATTTACGAAGACTTTTTGAAAAATTATTTAATCATCTTCTGTTTTTTTGCTAATTCTTGAAAAATGATTAACCATTGAATTTCATCTCTAATTTTTCTTATCATTGTAAGAATTTTTGGCATTATTTGCTCATAGCTCAGAAAGAAATTGTTCAATGTGATTACCGCTCTAATAGCCTCGTTCAGTGAATGTGACTCCATTGTAGAACTTTCATCATCTTCTTCCATATCTTTATCAGTTTTGATAACGCTCTCGATTATTTCTTCATCACTCAACAACAATGTGACTTCATTTTCTTCCGGATAATTTACGTCATCTTCGACAACATCAAGTAAAATGGAACAGAGTGAGTATTAATTTTTTAATTACAAATATTCCTTAACCTATTTAATAAATGTTTGTTTCCATTAATATATAATTTCTATACAAATAAAAATAATATCAATAGACACGTGTGGTGGTAGTTGGCTTATTCTGTTTCACTTTTAGATTAATATCAATATATCGTTCGATTAGTTGTAACAGAAAATCAGTTAGCTCATAAACCAAAATTTGGTTGCATTATGTGTTAAGCATCCTTTGTGGTGGTTTGGATAATGGATGTGCATTCAATTTTCGAAAATTGGGGTATAACAAAGAAATGCCCCGTGACGTTACGGCACAGGTTAAGCCCTAGTTGTACCATAAAGTGGGAATGACAATAATAGGAGTTTAAGCTCTGTGTGCCTTGCTAAGTCTGCTTATAGAGTGAGATTAGGGTTTCCTTGTACTCAAGAACTTTTATTTTCACTTCTTTGTGGTTAGTGAATAAAGATTTTTTATTCCAAAAACACTATCATGTATTAGATCTATCTTGTTATTTACTTGGGTGTACCTCTTTTGGATTTTCGGTAGTTACAAGTTCGGTTAGGAGAAAAAAGTTACGACGTGGCAACTCGGCCATATAGACTTTCCAGAGAAAAGTTAGGTTGGGAGTAACAAAAAATCGACAGTGAACTCAATATTTTTTCTCACATATTAAATTCGGTCGAAAAGAAGAAAAAAATCGAACTTCACTAAACACAATATTGTTTCTTGATTAAAATTTTGACTTAACTTTTTAACTTCCTATTTTCTTATATAATGAAAAAATTCAAAAAAGAATTAATAAGAAAAAATAAAACAAAAATGAGTATCCAGATCATTTGGTCATCCCAGTTCCACAAAAGATTTGATGCGCTTCATGAGGTCTCAAGTTCGAGTCCCAGATGCGCAATATTGTAGAATTTGACATGAAAGGTAAAGTTAGCTTTACCCCTAGCGACATAATCATCCCCATATCAAACCGGCTCCTTGGTAGTTCCTCATGAGGCTATTTGGTAGGCTAGCACGACAACCTGTTCTGATAATGTAGTACGGTAGAAACTTTTTAATTAATACTCAATTATTTAATAAACTCTCTTAAATAATATTTTTGGCGGTCTAAGTCGGGGACAACGTGTCAAATTAATAGTTCTCTAAAATTATAAGATAATACATTTTTGATTACATATGTAGACCCCATATGAAGTATAAAATTAATAATGCATTATATATATATATATATATATTCAATACATTAAAGATTTACGAAGACTTTTGAAAAATTATTTAATCATCTTCTGTTTTTTGCTAATTCTTGAAAAAGGATTAACCATTGAATTTCATCTCTAATTTTTCTTATCATTGTAAGAATTTTTGGCATTATTTGCTCATAGCTCGAAAGAAATTGTTGATGTGATTCCGCTCTAATAGCCTCGTTCGGTGAATGTGACTCCATTGTAGAACTTTCATCATCTTCTTCCATATCTTTATCGGTTTGATAACGCTCTCGATTATTTCTTCATCACTCAACAACAATGTGACTTCATTTTCTTAGGATAATTTACGTCATCTTCGACAACATCAAAGTAAAATGGAACAGAGTGAGTATTATTAATTTTTAATTACAAATATTTCTTAACTTATTTAATAAATGTTTGTTTCCATTAATATAT